>CP025652.1:11143788-11200290 GCA_003576665.1 Ipomoea trifida | reverse complement strand
CGAAAAATAAATAAATCTTGTTACAAAAAATTATTAAATGAATCATTAAATTCATATAATTTAATTAACTTACATAATTAATTATCAAGTACTATTTGAGAATACATATGAAACAAATCTATACTATATATAAAAACAAAATCCTCACTTTAAGCTTCCCGCCCAAAACAGTCCTACAATATTTAGGATGCTATTATTTCCTTTTTTCCTATTTGTTGTACAATTCTACATTACAATTCCTCTCGTACCGTAATTCTACATTACAATTCCTATCATACTACAATTCTATCGTAATAAGATACAACCTAGATACAACCTTATATAAATCCCTAATCCTATACTGCCAACTTTAAAAGAGAAACGCAATGCAATTATTCCAGACCTCCCCACTTTCAAATCATTGAAAACAATTTTCTTCTTTCACTAATGGAGCCTGTTTTTGTCTATACTTCTTACCTATCCCCCAAAAGAAGAAGAAAAGTTGTATAAGGCTTCGATTGTTTCGTTGTCATTTGTCTCGGGAATATCAACGTTCCGCAGTCAACCAATAGACACTGCTACTCCATGACTCCCAGGTAATGCTTCCAAACAACATGATTTTGTAACACCATTCCTGTGCAAAAGAAAGAACAACATAGAGTAATGATAACTATACTTATTAACAGTTTTAGTATTAGGTATTACAAATTAATATATAATTTACATAATAATTAAATATAGAAAGACCGATTATATTATAAACTCAATAATTTTGTAAAAGAATGTAGTGTTATTTTTTATTTGATGGTATAGTTAGTGCAATGAAAATGACATGTGATATACCAAACATATGTTGGCACGGGATCATTCGAAAACATCTATACTATATATAAAAGTAAAATTCTCCTCCCAAATTTTCCTGCTCAAACTTTTGTTAATATTAATTACATAATTTATTGGTAAAATAATTAATAAATCTTAATTGGTAAAAAAATGTTATATGGAAATTAATAACATCTATTAATTGGTAATATTGTTTCCAATAAGTCTACACCAATAAGGAAATAATCATTTATTTTATTTTTTGCAAATCTATACTATATATAAAAACAATTTCCTCCTCCCAAATTTTCCCCCCAAAACTTAGGGGTATTTTGTAACCCCTCGGTTTTTACGACAAGGTTAAAATTCGAGAGTAGCAGTATAAATTTTTTTTTAAGCTATGACATTTTAAGAGAAGACTATTCGGTGCTCGAAATAATTTTTCGCTTAAAGATTAGTTATCGATAAGCTGCGAACTACGTACCGGTCACGAACCGAGAAAATTTTAAGGATGTAGATTCAATTCGAATTTTCCAGAATTGGGATTATTGAGTATCATACGATTAAGCCTGAAATGCTAGCTAGTTCGAGGAAAATTTTAATTGGACTGTAAGGGATAAATTGTTACGGACTCTGTACCTAAATTTAACGGATTATCGGAAAATTCCCAAAATTGGTGATTTGCGACGGGAATATTTTTACGATAATTTTGGTATTAGAATTTTCCCGAATTAAGTTATAATCCTCCGAACATTCATCTGATTTAAGCACAAACTGGCCAATTAGATTTGAGATCTTGTAAGGACTCCATGGGGAGATGACAAGTGGCAAAGCAATCCTAGACTAGGATTTGATCATTTAATGTTGCATTAATGAGGCATGGTCATGTTGCACTTGTTGCTTGCCATCCAAGAACAAAATCACTCCAAGATCACCTATCTCTCTCTCATTTTCGTATAACACCTTAGGGAAAGAAGAAGGGAAATAATCTTAGTCTTCCATTGTGATCTAAGAAAGCCTTAAGCAATTCTTCAACTCCAAGAACTCTACTCTAGGTAAGAACTTCGGTTTTGTTCGGTTCTATTCCTTCTAAGACTTAAGCTTTAACTTAAGTGTTAATATTATTGCATGAAAAATATTGTTATTATGGTGATGTTCTAGGGACTTTGGATTCAAGGAAAGATCTAACGCTTCTACGGTTCTAGAAATCTTCTATTGAGGTAAGGAATCCTTTAAGTTGGCTCAATCACTTGAAGATAGACAAATGCTAGGAAACTTTATGATTAGAATTTTTGTTCATGAAAATTATGTGTTATGTTATAAGATCTAAAAGTTGGCTCAAAAATCTTTACTTTGATTTTTGGTAAATTCTAATATACATGTTCGTAGCTAATTTATGCATGTATAGGTTGTATTTATGTCCAAAAAGACCTATACTTGTGAAAATATTGAATAAAATCAAGCTAGTCTCTGGCAGTGACTTCCGAAAATTATTGGGAAAAATTGGTAAGGTATTTTGACTCCATTTTTTGTAGATATGTAGTTCAACAAGTGTAGAACCTACATATAAAATTTTGTAACGATCGGAGTAGTATAAGTAGGGTTTTCGAACTTATTTCCAAAACTGGTCCAGAGAGAAAAATATTTCGGACCAAGGGCAAAAAGGGAATTTTCTGTGTTTATTCGTGGATCAAAGTGACCAAAACTTTTTATGGACATCAAGTACTATAAGTTAGGGTTCTACCATAAAAATTTCAAGTGAAAAAGAGTTCGGGAACTATTTTTACCGGCTCAATCTTTCGGACTGTGCCAGAATTTTTCTGGCAGATTTGGGGTGGACGCGGCCGTGGACGCGCGTCCAACGCGCGTCCACCGCGCGTCCACCGCGCGTCCACCGCGCGTCCACCGCGCGCCCAGTGCGGGAAATCTGATTCGGTGCCTCGGCCGAGAGGTTGGACGCGGGCACGGACGGGCGTCCGCTGCGCGTCCAGTTTCGGCGAAGAACGCCGAACCAGCGGACGCGACTCGGACGCCTGCGTCCGCTGGTGCGGCCAGCCGCGAGTCCGCGCGACGCGGACTCGTTTTCGACTTGTTTGCGACCCGGTTTTTTCCCCGATGTTTTTAACCTTGAATGTTGTGATATTTTGAAAGCCTACGGGCATCCGGGTGAATATTTTTAAAGGCAAAATATTATTTTGTGTATTTTACTAACTTGGAAAACATTTGTGCTTTGAAAATTATCATGACTCCTATACTTGAATTTCTGTGATGTGACTAACACTAACCTAAGTATGTGGGTTGGGGAAATATACTTGAGTAAGTATATTGGTTATGGAGTCGTGTGATAATAATTAATGAATGTGAGGGAGTCTGTATGATTAATCCATACTGCAGAGCGAAGTCTATTTGCTGAGTGAACATGTGAGGATTTTGTATGATTAATTCATACTGCAGAGCGAAGTCTATTCGCTGAGTGTTGTGGGTTAAAAGTGGATGTGTTTCGTACCCCACATGTGAATTAAAAGTGGATGTGTTTCGTACCCCACGTGTGAATTAAAGGTGGATGTGTTTCGTACCCCACCGAGAATTAAAAGTGGATGTGTTTCGTACCCCACGTGTGAATTAAAAGTGGATGCGTTTCGTACCCCACGTGTGAACTAAATGTGGATGTGTTTCTGTAACCCCTCGGTTTTCCGATAAAATTAAGATTCGAAAATAGCGTTATAAAATTTTTTTTTAGTTATGACAATTAAGAAAGGATTGTTCGGTACTTGAAATAATTACTTCGCTTAAGGAGTTATTACCGTTAAGCTGCGAACTACGTATCAATTACGAACCGAGAAAAATTTTAGGATGAGGATTTAATTCGAATTTTTCAGAATTGGAAATTATTGAGTATTATACGATTAGGCCTGAATTTTAATTAGTTCAAGGGAATTTTTAAATGGACCGTAAGGGATAAATCGTTGCAGACTCTGAACCTAAATTTAACGGACTATCGGAAAATTCCCCAAATTGGTGATTTGCGACGAGAATATTTTTACGATAATTTTAGTATTAAAAATTTTCCCGAATTAAGCTATAATCCTCCGAACATTCATCTGATTTAAGCTTAAACTGATCAAGATAATTAATATCTTCCAAGGGATTGCTAGGGTGATGACATGTGGCATGAGATCTAAGAAGGATTTAGTCTTGATTTGGCATTAAATGAAGATGACATAAGGGGTAAGGTGTGAGTGTACTTGTAGCTTCCAATCCAAGGCAAACTTAAGATCATTCTTTCATCTTCATTCCATCATTCGAAATTCCTAAAAAGGAAGAAGAAGAAGAGAAAAAAAAAAAGAGAGAGAAGAGAGCTAAGTCTTGCTTTGTGATCAACTTTCTCCTACTAAATTTGTTCAACTCTTTTAGCAAAGTCTAGGTAAGACTTCAAACTCTAGTGATTTAATCCTCTCTAGCATTTAAGTGTTGATATTAATACAAGAATATATTATTGTTATGGTGACTTTTTAGGACCTTTTGGGAGAAAAAAATCCTAAGGAACAACCTCATATCGCGATCTAAAAATTCAAGGTAAGGATTCCCTTAAGTCGGTTCAATCTCTTGAAAATAGACAAATGCTAGGAAAAATTGCATGCTAGAGTTTTGTTCATGAAAAATGTGTGTTATGCTTTAGATCTACAAATTGACTTCAAAATCTTTGAATTTAAGCTTGATAAATGTTATTGTACGTGTTCATAAATTTTGTTATGCATATATGTGTTGTTTAGGGTCCATATATGCTTGTATTTGTGGAAAAGGTGGTAGATCGGGGCGTTACGGCCCCGAACTTGCGGCCCAAAGTGGGCAGAAAAATGGGCGGACGCGACAGTGGACGCGCGTCCACCGCGCGCCCTTGCGGAATTGAGCTTACGGCGCCTCGGCCGAGAGGCTGGACGCCGCTCGGACGCGCGCGTCCGCTGCGCGTCCGAGGGCGCCCAGTCTCGGCGCGAGATGCCGAGACCGCGGACGCGGGCTGGACGCCGCGTCCGCCGGGCGTCCGCACGCGCGGGCAGTTGCGAGTCCGCGCAACGCGGACTCGTTTCGACCTATTCCCGACCCGGTTTTCCCCCGATGTTTTTGGACTTATGTGTTGTGATGTTTTGTGAGCCTATGAGCATCCGGGTGGGTGTTTTTAAAGCCAAATTATTTTACTTAACCACTTTATGATTTTTGGGAAAATAACTATGTGTTGGATTTGTTCATGACTCTATGCTTGAATATGTTGGTATGTGTCTAACACTAACTAATTATGATTATTGAAAAGGTGGATGTGTTGTGTACCCCACCGAGATCTAAATAGTGGATGTGTTTCGTACCCCACTCGTGAACAAATCGTGGATGTGTTGTGTACCCCACGTGAATCTTGAAAAGGTGGATGTGTTGTGTACCCCACCAGGATCTAATAGTGGATGTGTTTTGTACCCCACTTATGAAATTATACAGTGGATGTGTTTCGTACCCCACTCGTGAATAAATCGTGGATGTGTTTAGTACCCCACGTGAAACTTGGAAAGGTGGATGTGTTGTGTACCCCACCGAGATCTAAATAGTGGATGTGTTTCGTACCCCACTTGTGAATTTAAAGGTGGATGTGTTTCGTACCCCACCGAGGACAAATCGTGGATGTGTTTCGTACCCCACGTAAGAATTGAAAGGTGGATGTGTTGTGTACCCCACCGAGATCTAAATAGTGGACGTGTTTCGTACCCCACTTATGAGTAAAGGCGAGAATTGTGCATCATGGGTGTCGTGTAAGAACTAACTATCGGGTGAGATCATAACTGAGTTAACTGTTCTAATTATTGATATAAAGTGAAATTACCTGTTATTTATGTTGTTGCAGGTTGTTTTCGCTGTGGTAATACTATCTTGCCTTATACTTATTATTTGATTTTTGAAACCTTTGTTTATTTTCGAGGGATAATGGATATCCTTACTTAGCCGTCGCGCTAACTACACTTCATTGTGTTCTTAACAGATGTCTAGTGTGGGATCCAACAGCCCACCCGACTCGGACCCGTCCGAGTTTATATTTCCTATATATGATTACGATGACTATATACAGTACCTATCCGACGACGACCCATATGGCCCCGGCTATGCTCCCGATCCGCCCGTCCTTCTCGACACGGCCGATGTTGCCCCAGTTCCGAGCTCACCCGATACTCCCTTCTGGATGCCCCCACCGGTCCTGCCCTTGTGTTCATTTGATGAGATCCAAGCTAGTTACGGACTTTACCCTCTTGAGTTGGTCCCGGGCAGTGACCCGCCAGAGTTTGTTGTGCATTATCCTTATCCGTGGGACCCCAGCCCCCCGGAGACTTATGAGGAGTGGATGATGGTTATGAACACTTGCCGATTCTTAGACCACATGACGTGGTTTGATGGCAAGTGGTGCGAGGTCTGGGGTACGTACACAGGTCCTGTGTACTACTCCCTAGATTAGATCAGTTGGAGAGGAAGGTGGGACGTAGCCTAGTTTTTGTGTAGATATACTTTTTGTAAAAGGGCAAACTCGAAGAAGTCGTTTAGTCGGTTCCTTTTTCTCTCTCTAGATGGTTCGAATGGGTATTATTATTAACCCATTTCGCTTTGGTAACTTTCGAGTTACATTCTGGTGATGCATGTCGATATATATAACCATTATGTATATATATGATGCAGTTTTTATCCTATGGATTGGTTTTGGATTTTGACGTTAAGAAACGCGATCCTTACTCTCATCGTTAGCCTGAGCACTTAGAATAAATCCCGCCTAGTTAAGGTTGGGCCGAATCTAAGTGTGGCGGTAATTACCCCATTGGTTGCCTATAGCAAATTCGGGGTGTTACAAGTTGGTATCAGAGCACTGTTTCGAGTCAGAATTCTAAGTCAAATCCTTTGTTCGAGTCAACTTTAATTCGAGTCAACCCAGTTTCAAAGTCAGCCTAAGTTCGTTAGGACTAATCCAAATCATTGTTACGATTCGGTGATCAGGGCGGAGCTGGAACGGAGGTCGGGTCGCATGAGAAGGGAGCATTCCAAATCTTACCCCGCAGAATCTTACGATTCTGATAGTGAAATGATATGATAATTATCTGTGTTTTCTTGCATGCGTTTGCTTAATCTTTCATGAATAGACATGCTAGCATAACGCATTAATTATTGGTACACCCTGCCGAGACCTTTGCCTGAAGGGTGTGATAAAGGCGAAAGTAGGAAGAACTATCTAAAGTTGTTTAGGTGTTATAATTAGCTATTTAACTAGCTAACTTCGAGAAGACTTTCATATCTCGAATACTAATTTAGAATCATCGTTCAGCAAGATGCCACCAAGACGCAATGTACCTGCGGAAAATGAGAATAATCTTTCGGCAATCGACCGAATGGTTCAAGCCATGGAGAGGATGGCTGAGCTGATGCTGGTTCAACAAGCTCAAAACCAGAATCAAGCACAACCGAGAGTGGACTATGCCAAGGCAATAGCCAGCCGACAACCACCATCCTACGCGGGCGAGAAGGATCCGGTAATTCTGGAAGAATGGATCCGAACCTTCGACAAGCTACTCAACGCAGTGAACTGCCCTGCGAACCAGCGAGTATCATCGGCTGTGTACTATTTGACGAAGGCTGCCGACAACTGGTGGGCGACAGTTGGACCAACTCTCCTGCAAGACCCAGCTTTCGGTTGGGAGGAATTCAAGGTGGAACTACGGGAACAGTTCTACACTGAGCGCATCAAAGGAATTAAATGTGAGGAATTCCTACGACTGAGACAGAAAGGAGCAACCATCCAAGAGTACTACGACCAGTATGTCGAGTTGATGCGGTTTGCCCAGGAGATTGTGCCGGATGAGGCGAGCAAGGCCAGGAGGTTTGTTCGAGGTTTAGACTGGAGTATACGAGGGATGATTGCGCCTTTCATGTGCGCTACGTTGAAGGAAGCCTACGACAGGGCATCAGACCATTATCAGGTTCACCTGGACCAACAGGAAGCCTATGGTCGAAACAAAAGGAAAGCTGATGACAACTCCGGAAGTTTCAAGCGGGAAAAAGAAAGCCAACCATGGTGGCTTCAACACGTGCAAGGGAGAGGAGGATTTGATAAGGGAGACGTTTAATTGCCCGAGGTGTGGAAGAAGATCACCCCGGTGAGAATTGCCAAGGATAAGGACCGATGTTATCAGTGCGGCAACTTTGGGCACAAGGCTGCCCAGTGCCGAAGCCAGGGAAACAGTCCCCAGAAACCCCTGCAAATGAGAATCAAGGCCGGAGATTTAATGGGAACAATGGCTGGAACTCCGCGGGAGCCGGAGGTCAAAAGAACAATTTTCCTCTGGGAACGCGATGAATGCCACACCTGGTTCTAACCACAAGGGGAAGCAAGTGGTTGGAGAGAGCAGCGGAACGAAACAGGGCAGGATTTACGTCGTCAATAGCGCTCAGGCTCAGGCTAGCGACGCCGTAACTGGTACATTCCCAATAAACTCAGTGCTTGGTTTAGTTCTATTTGATACTGGAGCTACCAATTCCTTTATATCCTCTGCATTCGCTGATAAATTAAAGTTAAGCCTACGGCCAAGTTAAGTCTCAACGTCGCAACAGCTTCAGGAGTAGTAGTATCCTGTAAGGATGGTTACGATGACGTTGCAATAGAAATAGCGGGATTTAACTGTCCCGGAAACCTCGTTCGTTTCGAACTTGAAGGCCTTGATGTGTACTCGGAATGGATTGGCTGGACAAGTACAAGGCTCAAATCGTGTGTAACGAACGAAAGGTGGTGCTTCAAGGACCGAAGGGAAAGAGAATATCCTATCGAGGAGCTGGCAAACAACCCGAGCCGCGGTTGTTGACGATGCAAGGGAAGAAATGCGTTCGCCAGGGGTGCGAAGCATATCTCTGTTTGATACAAGACGCGAGGTGGAGGAACTCGAATAAATCAAATCCAATAGTGCGAGAATTTCCTGACGTATTCCCTGACGACCTCACCGAGATGCCACCAGAGAGGGAAGTAGAGTTCACCATCGATCTCGTACCAGGCACCTCACCTATTCAAGAGCACCGTATCGCATGGCTCCCAAGGAAATGGAAGAATTAAAGGCGCAGTTGGAGGAGCTGTTAGAAAAAGGATTCATTAGACCAAGCGTATCACCTTGGGGTGCACCGGTGTGTTTGTGAAAAAGAAAGATGGAAGCTTGCGATTGTGCATCGACTATCGAGAACTCAACCGAGTCACGGTGAAGAACAAATACCCGTTACCCAGGATCGATGACTTATTTGACCAGTTGAAAGGAGCGGGTGTGTTCTCCAAGATCGATCTACGGTCAGGATATCATCAGAGTGCGAGTAGCGAAAGGAGACGTACCTAAAACCGCATTTCGAACAAGGTACGGGCACTACGAGTTCACAGTCATGCCATTTGGAGTAACCAACGCTCCAGGAACTTTTATGGATTTGATGAACCGGATTTTCCTTCCGTACTTGGATAAATTCGTTGTCGCTTTCATAGATGATATCCTAGTCTACTCTAAGACCACGGAAGAGCACGAGGAACACCTCAGAACAGTGTTGCAACACTAAGAGAAAAGAAACTTTTCGCAAAACTCTCGAAATGCGAATTTTGGAAAAGAGAAGTCGCGTTCCTCGGCCACGTCATCACCGAGGAAGGAATAAGGGTGGATCCAACCAAGATACGAGCGGTAATCGAATGGGAAGCGCCCAAATCAGTTACCGAAGTCCGCAGTTTCTTGGGTTGGCAGGTTACTATCGCGATTCGTTCAGGACTTCTCAAAGATAGCAAGACCACTGACGAGCTGCTCAAGAAAACGACTAAGTACAACTGGGATGAGGAATGTGAGCGGGCATTTCAAGAGCTCAAGAAGAGATTAACCACCGCTCCGGTGTTAACTCTACCTGTCGGAACAGAAGGCTATGAGTTGTACACCGACGCGTCTCACAAAGGGCTAGGATGCGTCCTTATGCAAAATGGGAAAGTCATAGCATACGCTTCTCGTCAATTGAAAACCCACGAGGCTAACTACCCGACGCACGACTTGGAACTAGCAGCAGTGGTTTTCGCTCTCAAAATTTGGCGGCATATCTCTATGGAATTTCGTGCAAAGTTTAACCGATCACAAAAGTTTGAAGTACATCTTCACTCAGAGAGATCTCAACTTAAGACAAAGGAGATGGCTGGAGTTGATCAAGGACTACGACCTGGAAATTCAATATCACGAAGGCAAGGCAAACAAAGTGGCTGATGCCTTAAGTCGAAAGACGAACCATGCTCTTTGGATATTACCCGAGCAACTATGTAAGGAGTTTCAGGACTCAATCTGGAGTGAAGCTTAACGATCAAGAAGAGCGAGAGGGGAGATTATATTACATGACTGCTACCCCAACCCTATTTGAGGAGATTAAGCGAGCACAAGAAGAAGATAGTTGGATGGGGAATATCAAGGAAAAGATGGTCGACGGAAAACATGGGCCATTCGAATTACACCCCGATGGAAGTGTGAGATTCCAAGGTAGATGGGTAATACCAAAAGGGTGTAAGAAGATAATGGAGCAAATAATGAGGAAGGCCACTACACGCCCTACTCAGTCATCCGGGTGGAGATAAGTTGTATAAGGACTTGAAACAAAACTTCTGGTGGTCGGGCATGAAGAATGATGTAGCTGAATTCGTGGCAAAGTGCTTGAACTGCCAAAGGGTCAAGGCAGAGAGAAGTAAACCCAAGGGATTGTTACAACCACTGGAAATCCCGCAGTGGAAGTGGGACTCAATCTCGATGGATTTCGTGGGAGGATTACCTAGAACCAAGGCGGAAACGACCAAGTCTGGGTCATTGTGACGATTAACGAAGACCGCGAGATTCATACCGATGAACAAAACGTGGTCAATGGAGAAACTGGCAAGGGCATAGTGAAGAACGTGGTGAAACACCACGGGGTGGCGCGAGATATCGTTTCAGATAGGGACTCGCGATTCCTATCTCGTTTCTGGGAACGTTACAGGCGGCATGGGTACTCAACTCAAACTGAGTACGGCTTTTCACCCCGCCACTGATGGCCAAACAGAGCGAACAATCCAAACGTTAGAGGACATGCTCAGAGGATGCGTACTAGACTTCCAGGGTTCTTGGGATGAACAGTTGGACCTAATAGAATTCTCTACAACAATAGTTACCATGCGAGTATTAAGATGGCACCTTACGAAGCATTATATGGGCGAAAGTGTCGAAGTCCTCTATGCTGGAGTGATAAGAGTGACATCGTCACGCTTGGGCCACAATATCTCCATGAAACCATTGAGGCCATCAAGTTGATTCAAGGGAGAATGAAAATCGCGCAAGATCGACAGAAGTCATATGCCGACTTGAAGCGTCAATTCACAGAATATCAGGCTGGAGAGAAGGTATTACTGAAAGTTTCACCCACTAAGGGAGTAAAACGATTCGGGAGGAAAGGGAAGTTAAGTCCTCGATATATAGGACCTTATGAAATCCTAGAAAGGGTCGGAAATCTAGCTTATCGACTGGCTCTACCAATCGAACTCGACAAAGTGCATAACGTGTTCCATATTTCTCAACTCAAGCGGTATGTACCTGACGAGTCCCATGTATTGGAACCTGAGAGCTCGAGATGGATGACTCATTGACCTATGAGGAAAAACCAGTCCGGATCGTGGACTCAAAGACCGAGAAACAAGGCGGAAATCGATCAAAATGATCAGAGTACAGTGGTCGAACCACAGTCCCGATGAAGCTACGTGGGAGTTGGAAAGCGATATGAGGGAACGCTATCCGGAGTTATTTAATTCAGGTTAGTAGAATCGACCTAACCTTTAGATATGCATGAAATAAATTGTGTACTTGGTTTTGGTATGCTAGGAACTATTTTTAGACAAGGAATAAGTAAGTGGAAACCTTTGAGTGGCGAAAGGAGTAGTTTCGGGGACGAAACTATTTTAAGGGGGGAAGACTGTAACCCCTCGGTTTTCCGATAAAAATTAAGATTCGAAAATAGCGTTATAAAATTTTTTTTTATGACAATTAAGAGAGGATTGTTCGGTACTTGAAATAATTGTTTCGTTTAAGGATTTATTACCGATAAGCTCGAACTACGTATCAATTCGAACCGAGAAAAATTTTAGGATGAGGATTTAATTCGAATTTTTCGGAATTGGAATTATTGAGTATTTACGATTAGGCCTGAATTTTAATTGTTCAAGGGAATTTTAAATGGACCGTAAGGGATAAATCGTTGCAGACTCTGAACCTAAATTTAACGGACTATCGGAAAATTTCCAAAATTGGTGATTGCGACGGGAATATTTTTACGATAATTTTAGTATTAGAATTTTTCCCGAATTAAGCTATAATCCTCCGAACATTCATCTGATTTAAGCTTAAACTGATCAAGATAATTAATATCTTCCAAGGGATGCTAGGGTGTGACATGTGGCATGTAATCTAGAGATTTGATTTGATTGTTCATTAATGAAGATGACATAAGGGAGTATGGCCTATGTACTTGTAGCTTCCAAATCAAGACAAACTAAGATCATTCTTCCTCTTCATTCCATCATCCGAATTCCTAAGAAAAAAGAGAAGAAGAAAGAAAAAGAGAGAGAGAGAAAGCTAAGTCTTGCCTTGTGATCAATTTCTCCTACTAAATTTTTTCAACTCTTTTAGCAAAGTCTAGGTAAGACTTCAAACTCTAGTGATTTAATCCTCTCTAGCATTTAAGTGTTGATATTAATACAAGAATATATTATTGTTATGGTGACTTTTTAGGACTTTTGGGAGAAAAATCCTAAGGAAAACCTCTTCGCGATCTAAAAATCAAGGTAAGGATTCCCTTAAGTCGGTTCAATCTCTTGAAATAGACAAATGCTAGGAAAAATTGCATGCTAGAGTTTTGTTCATGAAAAATGTGTGTTATGCTTTAGATCTACAAGTTGACTACAAAATCTTTGAATTTAAGCTTGATAAATGTTATTGTACGTGTTCATAATTTTTGTTATGCATATATGTGTTGTTTAGGGTCCATATATGCTTGTATTTGTGGAAAAGGTGGTAGATCGGGGCGTTACGGCCCCGAACTTGCGGCCCAAAGTGGGCAGAAAAATGGGGACGCGACAGTGGACGCGCGTCCACCGCGCGCCCTTGCAATTGGCCTACGGCGCCTCGGCCGAGAGGCTGGACGCCGCTCGGACGCGCGTCCGCTGCGCGTCCGAGGGCGCCCAGTCTCGGCGCGAGACGCGAGACGCCGCGGACGCGGCCGGACGCCGCGTCCGCCGGCAGCGGACAGTTGCGAGTCCGCGCAACGCGGACTCGTTTCGACCTATTCCCGACCCGGTTTTCCCCCGATGTTTTTGGACTTATGTGTTGTGATGTTTTGAGAGCCTACGGGCATCCGGGTGGGTGTTTTTAAAGCCAAATTATTTTACTTAACTATTTATGATTTTGGGGAAAATAACTATGTGTTGGATTTGTTCATGGCTCTATGATTAAATGTGTTAATATGTGTTTAACACTAACTAATTATGATTATTGGAAAGGTGGATGTGTTGTGTACCCCACCGAGATCTAAATAGTGGATGTGTTTCGTACCCCACTCGTGAATAAATCGTGGATGTGTTGTGTACCCCACGTGAATCTTAAAAAGGTGGATGTGTTGTGTACCCCACCAGGATCTAATAGTGGATGTGTTTTGTACCCCACTTATGAATTATACAGTGGATGTGTTTCGTACCCCACTCGTGAATAATCGTGGATGTGTTTAGTACCCCACGTGAAACTTGGAAAGGTGGATGTGTTGTGTACCCCACCGAGATCTAAATAGTGGATGTGTTTCGTACCCCACTTGTGAATTTAAAGGTGGATGTGTTTCGTACCCCACGTAGATATTGAAAGGTGGATGTGTTGTGTACCCCACCGAGATCTAAATAGTGGACGTGTTCCGACCCCACTTATGAGTAAAACGAGAATTGTGCATGGGTGACGTGTAAGAACTAACTAGGGTGAGATCATAACTGAGTTAACTGTTCTAATTATTGATATAAAGTGAAATTTCCTGTTATTTATGTTGTTGCAGGTTGTTTTCGCTGTGGTAATACTATCTTGCCTTATGCTTATTTATTTGATTTTTTTTTAAACCTTTGTTTATTTTCGAGGGATAATGGATATCCTTACTTAGCCGTCGCGCTAACTACACTTCATTGTGTTCTTAACAGATGTCTAGGTGGGATCAACAGCCCACCTGACTCGGACCGTCCGAGTTTATATTTCCTATATATGATTACGATGATATATGCAGTACCTATCCGACGACGACCCATATGGCCCCGGCTATGCTCCCGATCCGCCCGTCCTTCTCGACACGCCGATGTCGCCCAGTTCCGAGCTCACCCGATACTCCTTTCTGGATGCCCCCACCGGTCCTGCCCTTGTGTTCATTTGATGAGATCCAAGCCAGTTACGGACTCTACCCTCTTGAGTTGGTCCCGGGCAGTGACCCGCCAGAGTTTGTTGTGCATTATCCTTATCCGTGGGACCCCAGTCCCCCGGAGACTTATGAGGAGTGGATGATGGTTATGAACACTTGCCGATTCTTAGACCACATGACGTGGTTTGATGGCAAGTGGTGCGAGGTCTGGGGTACGTACACAGGTCCTGTGTACTACTCCCTAGATTAGATCAGTTGGAGGGGAAGGTGGGACATAGCCTAGTTTTTGTGTAGATATACTTTTTGTAAAAGGGCAAACTCGAAGAAGTCGTTTAGTCGGTTCCTTTTTGGTTCGAATGGGTATTATTATTAACCCATTTCGCTCTGTTGACTTTCGAGTTACATTCTAGTGATGCATGTCGATATATATAACCATTATATATATATATATATGATGTAGTTTTATCCTATGGTTTGATTTCGGATTCTGACGTTAAGAAACGCGATCCTTACTCTCATCGTTAGCCTGAGCACTTAGAATAAATCCCGCCTAGTTAAGGTTGGGCCGAATCTAAGTGTGGCGGTAATTACCCCATTGGTTGCCTATAGCAAATTCGGGGTGTTACAATTATAGAACTAGAAGTTCCATAGTCGCATCAGGCTTGATATTCAATTTGCGATGAAATTGCTAGCAACTTTTAGTGCTTCCCCCTACAATAAAACATTGGAATGATGTTTAACATATCCTCTAGCATCTTCGAGGTACAAAGATTTTTACGTTTATGTGAGAAACCAATATGTGGTTTATTGGCTACTTGGGTATTGGCTCTTTTATTTGATCCCCATGATGCCAAGTCCCAAACTGGTTATGCTATGATTTTACTCCTAATGTCCCATATGAGGACAAATAAAGATTTTGTTGCACAAGCAAGTAGTATGTTTGTTAAGGGGAACCTTACAAACAATATTCCAGGCCACCTAAGTTATTCTACCCACATGAACTCCAGAAGAGTGGTAAAATTCTTATTAAAAAGTTTCGCCCTAGTGAACAGTCTGGCAGATATGTTCCTAAGTCCTTGCCTACATCCATTTTTAAGTCCATTGTTGTCCTCAGCAAAGCGAATATTCTTGGAAGATTGTTATCTTCAGGGGGAGCGAAAGTTCCTAGCTGGAATGGACAGTCTAAAAGACTTTTGAAATCCTGAAGATTATGCTCCGAAAGCATATAGTTGTACTCTTTTTCCCTTACCTAAGTTTTTCCCACTGGGTTTTCTTAGACTAAGGTTTTTAATGAGGCAACTAATATAGGTGCACTTGAGTGGATAGTCCTGAAGACCCTAGATAAATCTTGAAGATTGTGCCCAGAAGGCTTATGGTTGTACTCTTTTTCCCTTAGCTAAGTTTTTTCCACTGGGTTTTCTTAGGCTAAGGTGTTTAATGAGGCAACCGGTGCAATATGGATTGGATTAGTTTTTCTGGTGGGTATACTTAATTCTCTCATCTCTTGACCCTATTCGTCCCAAACTCAAAAGAGCCCCCGAATTTTTCTCGGTTGTGAGGCACATTCAAAATTCATATTCATCTAAGTCTCCCTAAAAAAATATCGAAATAAATTTCAAATCAAGAAAACAAAAAAAAAATAAATAAAAAAGAAAAAGAAAAGGGGGTCAAACTTCTTGAATGAAAAAATAAATTTGGCATCGTCCTAAAGAGTCTTTGGTCCGGCACATACTTCGTATACTCTTTGCAAGACCAAATACTTCGTGTACTCTTTTCAAGAGGTACTACTATTGACTCTGTTACAATGTAGTATCGCCCTACTGGGGATCAAACCTGTGACCTCTCACTTAGGAGGGTCACAGCTATGCCGCTTGACCACAAAGTCTTTGGCACTTTTGATTTGAATTAATCATCTAAGTTTTGTTAATTCGCTTTTGGATAAGTTTGTCATTATCATTGTCTTCATTACTTGTCCGCTTCTTTTTGTTGGTAATGTCTTATGTGCAATGGAGTTACTGGTATTAGTTTGAAAAAGAACATATTTGAATCTAAAATAGGTCAACAATATTAATGTTATTTTTAGGTGATTGATGTTTCAGTTTCATAATTATATTGGATTTAAAGGTGATTACTTTGTTGTATGAGTTGCAAACATGAATAGCGTAAGAAGAATGAGTATGCATTACTTGCACAAATTGAATGTTGAAAATATACCAAAAGAATTGATAGAGAAAGAACAAAATCATATCATCGGCATATCTCTTTCACTTATATCCGAGAGAGGGATAAGCTAAAGGAAGCCCATGATGAACACTGCCTTCAATCTGTTCACCCAATAAAAAAACACTTGAAGGCTCGACAAATTTTCCAACTCTAGACGAATCAATCATGAATTTTGTTTTGTATGAAGTTGCAATTTACTAAACTTTTTTGCATTTGACATAACAGAGGGAATTGAATAAAAAACATTGTTACTGTTAAGCAGGAACCACCACTTATTGTGATGGGTCAGTTGAAGAGGCAAGTAGTATGGGCCAATTAAATGTCTTAGGAATCAAATATCTTGGTTGGTGAGGCTCAACCAATTGTTGTCACTCCCTCGTCTCTTACATTTGCTTCAATATTCCACAAGGTTGATGAAGTCATAGCATATAATAAAATCTCAATTACAACTAGTACTCATAGCCCTATTGGATACTACACTAGCTACTCAACCTTCTATACAAAAAATTGACACAAAACTTCTATATTTATGCATGTACTTGTATTCATGTTCCATTGTAAGGTAACAAAGGTAATTGGTTACTTTCATTTCTTTAATTTACACACCATTGTAAACTCAACATTTTGTGTGCCATATAGTAAAGTAAGTTTGGCCAAAACAAAAAAGAAGAAATAGATGCCAAGATATATTGTTGTAAATAATTTATTAAAATACCAGAACTCTAACATAAAGACAATTAAAAGATAACAAGCTTGCACATTGACCTACATATATTATCTCCTGACCATTTATATAGAACTTTTTGTTTCTAATGATAAAAATTAACATAAAAACATAACAAAATGTGAAAATGACATAAATAAACTTAAGAGAGATTTAAATAATATAAAGTAATAAATATCTTAATTCTATGAATTAGGTCCCTTCAAGATAACCAATATCACTAGGTTCTACTAGCTTGTTAGAAGGGACTTCCACCACTTGGACCAACATTGTCATTGGCTCCAAAATGTGGAGAGTGAGCAATGCTACCTATATCAAAATGGGTAGTCTTGGATTCCTTATGAACTTGCATTGTATGTTGTTGTAGTTTTTGAGAAACATGCAATTGAAGCATTTCTATGCGGTCCCTCATAGATACTAGCTCGGGCAAAGGAAGATCAGAAATACAAGGCCGGTTTTTTTCAGCCTCACGGAGAACTTGTTCTTTTTTCTTCTCAACTTCAATTTGTATTTCAAGGTCAGCGATTTTGGAAGCCATAATTTTCATGTTGGCTTCATGGCGAGCCCATGAAAGTTCATCTGCAACGTTGCCTTACGCCATAGAGTTATCAGAAAAATAATTGTTAGGATCACATTCATGCAAGAGTTACTAAATGTATAAGCATTATTAGAATGCAAAAAAAAAAAAAAAAAAAAAAATACCTCCACACAAGTTAGTGTGGATATCTCATTACCCTTGTTTGCAATCCTAGATCGAGGAATCCTTTGGCGACCCGTACTCACCCTTTTAGTTGTATTATTGGTAGACATTTTCAAGCAAAAAGTATATTGGTATTGTGGAACGAGTGCTGTATTTATAGCCAAGTGTCCTTGTCATTCCGTGACTATTCTTTAATTCAATATGGTGTATTACAATTTTATTATGGTATTTACATTAACACGAATTAAATTAGAAGTTTACAGCTCATCCACGCCTGTAAATTATAAATATACAGCTCATCCACGCTTGTAAATAGAAATATACAGCTCATCCACACCTGTATATTTTCCTGAGATGGTATGCAAGATCTTGAATTGGTGATAATTTAATATTTTTTTCCTATGTTGGTATGTAAAATCTAGATTTTGCAACAACGTAACTGAATTATTTACTACCATATAAAATATGTCAGTAAAAAACAGTGTTGCAAAAATCGCGCCTAGGCGCTAGGCGACGCCCGGCCGCGTCGAGGAAGGCCGAAATCGGCCTCCTCCGCGGCCGGGCGCCTAGCCGGCCGACTAGGCGGCGCCTAGGCCGCCTAGGCGCCGCCTAGCCAGCCTGGGCCGCCTAGGCTGGTGTTTTTTTTTTGTTTTTTTTTTTAATTAAAAAAATTATAAATCTGAAACATTTAAACTATTAATGTTATAATGTATTAACTAATACTCTAATAGTCTAATAATAAGTAATAACTTAATAAAATAATAAGTAGTAATTAAATTAAACTAATAAGTAATGCACTAATAATTAATAAATAATAACTAATAACTTAATAAGTATTAAATATTTAACTATTAAAGTGTAAAGACTTACAATATTAAACACTTTACAATTATTAACACTTAAATATTTTTTTTAAAATTTTTTTTTTAAAATTAAAATTTAAAAAAAAAAAAAAAAAAAAAAAAAACCTAGGCGGCCTAGGCGCTAGGCGCCCCCCAGGCGCCTAGGGGGCGCCTAGCGATTTTTGCAACCTTGGTAAAAAATAAAAAAAAAATTGTTGTGAATAATAAATAAATGACAATAATGGACAAACAAAAATGTGATTGTATTTGTTGTGAAATCTAGATAGTTGATTCATACTTGATTTGCAACTATGCAAATTTGACTAGCGAAGTACATCTATCATTTTTTAGTATAGAGGATTGAATAACGAGTGTCATATCCCACAAAAATAACTTTTACGATGTTGGTTGGTGATGAACCGACGTCGTATGAGTTTAATAATTTAAAATAAAAATACTACACCCGATACGGCGTCGGTCCAAACCGACGCCGTATCTGTGTTTACATAAACAATTCAAACCCATTTGGAGCTAAGATATCTTCTTCCTTGGCTTCTTCCTTAACATCCCTACTCTTCTTTGTCACTTCAGACCCGTTGAGACAATGTTCTTCATCGCCGCCGTCACACCACTGCTCTTCTCTGTTGCTGCCGTCGCACCACCGCTGTTGCACTGCCATTTCCGTCGCCAAGCCGTCGCCCATCCTCGCTGCCAAGCTATCGCCCAACGTCGTCACCACATCACCGCCGCACCTCGCCCCCCGTCATTGTTGCCTAGCCTCGTCGCTGCACCCGTCGTTCGCAGCGGCTGTCGTCGCTGCACCCGTCGTCCACAGCCGCTACCCACGCTAAATATATTTTATAAATTATATTTTTAATTATTTTTTTTATAAATTTTGAATTTTAAGATAATATTTCCAATTTTAGGATTATATTTCGAAGTTTAGGGATATATTTTGAATTCTAGGAATATATTTCGAATATTAGGAATATATTTCGAATTTTAGGGTTATATTTCGAATTATTGGGTTATATTTTAAATTTTAGGAATATATTTCAAATTTTAAGGATATATTTTGAATTTTAGGGTAGTATTTCAAGTTTTAGGATTATATTTCAAATTTTAATAATTATAATTTCAAAATTTAGGAATATATTTCGAATTATAAGTATTATTATGTATTTTAGGAATTTTTTTTCTTATTTTTTGAATTTTAAGACTTAATTTAATATAGTATATAATGTTAGCTAAATATAATTATTTCAAACTCAACTTTAAATATGATTAAAATTTGTAATAGTTTTGAGATGGTTTGAAATATTATTGTTATTAATTAATATTCATTTAGTATATTAATTTATAAATAAAACTTGTAGGTGGGAAAGTTAGATTCGGAGTTTGTTTTCGGACATTGGATAACTCTTTGGTGAGGTAAGATCATTTTCTAAATATTTTTCTACAAGCTTTCGGCTTTCCCTTTTGCACCCGGTAATCACCATGGTCTGTGTTTATTTATACTTTCCGCTTTTTACAACCGACGTCGTATCATTTATATACAACGTTTGCTAGATTGGCGTCGAATTTTAACCGAGTTAAAAGTGATTAAAAAAAACCGACGTTAAAGATGTTTTTTGTAGTAGTGATTCAACCCCCCACCCCTAGACTTTCTCTACTTTCGGGACCAACACTTTGTGCTAGCAAAACAATGCTTTGTATCATGAGCCCTCTCACGTGGCACTAAGCAAATTATTGTGTGGATCATAGTCCATATAGTGATGTGTGGACCATAACAAAAAGTACATTTTTAATATACTAGATGTACATTATTTATGTATTGAATGTACATTATATTATATAATGTGCATTCAGTACACAAATAATGTACATCCCCTGAATATAATGTACATTTTTAATATATTAAAATACATTATTTTTATATTGAATGTAAATTATTTAGTATAGTCCACATAATAATAATTGTAGAGAAATGACTATCCTATTTTTGCTCCATTTCGTGCAAAATACCCTTGAAATGGGCCTTATTTTTTCTTCCAAACACATAAGTGCCCAAAATTAGTCTTTAAACAAAACTTATAGCATATTTGGCCATTTTAAGTACAAATAAAACCAATTCAATCCCAAATTAACCTCTAAAGTCTAAATACCCCCTAAATAATGTTGCATTTTGCACTTATCAGTTGGATTCCTTGATTGATTCATTCGAGAATTAGCTTGAGGAAGTAGAGAAGAAAGCAGTTGAAGAAAAGGCAAGAGGCAAATGGAGTCAAAATTGACTGAAAGTTCTGAAGACGCTAGTGGGCCGAAGCGTAGAAAAGGGGCTTGAATGATGATGAGTCTTAATCATTATTGCATGGACCCTGGTCTACACAGCTGTGTAGACAAAAATAAAAAGTACATTATTTTTGTACTGAAGATACATTATTTTTGTACTGTAGGTTCATTATTTTAGGGTACATTATTTTTGTACTGAAGGTACATTATTTGACATATAATATCAATAATGTACCTACAGTACAAAACTAATGTACCTTCAGTACAAAAATAATGTACTTTTTATTTTTGGTCCACACAGCTGTGTGGACCATGGTCCATGCAATAATTTGTCGATGAGTCTGATTCCGAATAGTAGACTGAAGTGTTGCAACCAGTTGTTATACCATGGACTCAAGGCCACCTTGCAAGGTGGACCCGGGTTCATGTTCATAATTTCATAACTCCATACTTATAATTTCATAACTCTATGTTTACATTTTCGTAACTTCATGTTTACAGTTTTATAATTTTATGTTCACAATTTCATAATTTCATATTCACAATTTCATACTCGATGTTTACAATTTTATAATTCTATGTTTGCAATTTCATAACTCTATATTCAACATTATCAAAATTTTATGTTCAACACTATAACACAATTTTTGAATTTATATAACAAAATTGTAAATATAGAGTTCAAAAATTGTGAATATTGAGTAATGTAATTTTGTATATTGAGATCTAAAATTGCAAACATAAAATTCTAAAATTGTGAACATAGAGTTCTAAAATTATGAACATAGAATTCTAAAATTATGAACATAGATACGGGTCCACCTTTCAAGGTAGACCCGGGTCCATAGTATAATTTGCCGTTGCCACCACAACACAACACAATGTTTTTCCTAAAAGTCCATCTTTGAGTAGAAGAACTACAAGGTCACAAACTGCCAAACAAGCTCTAGCCTCACCAAAGCCTACCCCTACTAAAGAGAAGAGGGGTAGTAGAAGGCCCCCTCAGTCTCTGATATTGAATCCCCAAAACCTCGCTCCAAGAAACCAAAAAGAAACATAAGAAAATCTACTACAACAAATTAAAAGTTGTACTTGTATTGAGTTTGAGGATAAATGACAACTATTATTATTATTATTATTTTTTGAATACTACTGACTCTTTGTACTTTCTCAACCTACTGAAGCTCAATGAGTCAACACTCAACAGTTACCTCCACTGAGGCTCGAAGGCTCGAACCAACTCCCATCATCCATGTGGGAGTGTAAACCGAGACACCAGGTGCCACTTGACCACAAGGTCTTTGGCCATTATTGATAGAAATCTAGATATTGACCAATTCAACTCCAAGTGCTAGATTTTTTAGTTGTTGGAAAAGCATAACTGCTACAAACGGTCTCAACAACAATTAGAGAGTTATACTTGAACCTATCTACTAAGACATGCAATACCAACTGTCTATATTATTATCATATTTTTTTCTCAGAAACAAGTGGTACAGCAGGTTCAACCTCAATACGATAAACACTTACGTTTGACCCAAGAGTATATTCCTACTAGAGATAGAGTCTCTTCCTACTAGACTAGTGGACAAAAGAATGTTTGACCCACCTCATGTGGTTGATGTCACTCCTATTGGAGAGTCTACTACAACTGTTGGACCTAGTGCAACTACCAAACCTTCATAGGTGGAGAAAGATAAATTGTCTGCCAAACTTCTAAAGAGTTAGATTGATGAGATGAGCAATATTACTGCTGCCTTGATAAAGAGAAGATATCTGGACTACAAGCTTTACACTGAAGTCCTAAAGAAAATTGAAGTGAAGAAGCTACTACTATCGAGGAAACCTCTACTGGACCTACAAATTCAAGCATTGAAGCCTAAGCCTATGCATACCCATGAAGCTTTGATAATTTGTGCAAGGGACAGGGGAGTACTCTCACAACAAACATTGACAACTTTTTTTTTTAAAAGAAGTGAAGTTAAAGTGTTGTTTTTTGTTGACAATTTGTTAAAGTTGTTTGTTTTTTATTGATGTTGGTGTTGGAAAAACCGCACTAAAATGGCATTTAAGTGGCCATTTTGTGGTACAATTTAAAGTGGTGTCCACAACCGATTTGGGTCGGGTCAATGTGGATTCGGGTTCTTCGTAGTGAGACGAAGATATCCATATATTATACGCTCAAAATGAATAATGGGTGAATGAGAAATTGATTCTCAAAGTAGACCCATTGGAGATGGAGTTTGAGGTGAGGAAAAGCTTGAGTAGCTTTGTCCCACATTGGTTGGGAAGGAAGATTTTCCCCACTATAAATACAAGAAGCTTTTTAAGACTAATTAACTTGTATGGCATACAGGCTCTCTCTCGCACGCAGGAGGGGTGCAAATCAAATCCCAAACTGAGCCTGAAAAGGCTTGACTCGTGGCATGCGTGCACACTGTGTCCGTTCAAAAATGACTCGGGTGTTAATGTTGGTTAGTGACAGTTTTAATTTTTGCTAGTGGGTGGAGGTTACAAATGAATTATCTGCTCATCATTCCTTCAAGCTACCTGCGTTGATCCCACGTCCTAGTTCGCTGGATACCTAGTTTGTGTGCTCAAACGCAGGCATCGTAGTACGTTTTATCCTAGGAAACCTAGACCGCAACGCTCCAGCACCCCGAGAGGCGGTAAATAAGGTTTTAAGGATAGTGGCAACACAACTCGTGCTTCCAACCACCCGAGATCGTCCAGTTTTTCATCCAAAGTTGTATTCCAGGTTTATCTAGCATTTGTTGTTTATTTTCCTGGTGTAATTATCCTTCGTGGATATTTATTTATTTATTTGGTTTTCCATCTTCTAGTGATTTTCGAGAATCATTTTCGTTACAGTTGGTGTGATGGTTTTTCATAAAATCTTTTTTGTTTTAATTGTTTTCTGGTCTAATAGATTTTAAGTTGTTGGTTCCTTTGACATTTTAAGTGATTATAAAAAATTGTGTTATGGTAAGTCATTTCTATATTTTATTGAGTTGTGAGAACTAAACTTCTTTGCCAAAGTTGTTACCAAAGGGGCAGATTGTTAATGCAAAATACGAAGATTAAAGTTTTCTCTCCTCTATGTTGTTAAGGATTTTTGGAACAAAGAGTTAGTTCATTATTTGTGTTGTAAGTGTTCGACTCTATCCAATGCAAGTCATTGTCTGTAATATTAGATATTCTTAGATACCTTGGGCGTAGTTATTACGACCCTCAACAATTGTACATTTCTAAGAGAGTGAAACCTCCTATTATTTGCAATTTGCTAATATTTTTTTTCAAGAGTGTTAACAACTAATCCCTTGAATGATTAATAATTAGCTAGAATCCCTTCTAAATCCAAATCCCCCTAAAGATTGCATTAAAGTTTTGTGAGTTCTACTGATAACAATTTCACTTGAACACAAAGGGTTGAAGTCATCCAACCTCCAGAGTTACAATCCACTCCTAATTGTGTGAGACCTACACTCACTAAGGATATCTCTATTGCAAAGTTCATGCACAAATCAATACTAGTCCTTTATTTTAGTTATTTAATTGATTCCTCATCAAATATTTAGAGTGGATAATAAAATCTCAATTACTACTAGTACTCCTAGTCCATGTTAGATACGGCACTGGCTACTCAATCTTCTATACAAACAATTGACACAAAACTTTTATATTTGTGCATGTACATTTATTCATGTTCCATTGTAAGGTAACAAAGGTAATTGGTTACTTTCATTTCTTTAATTTACACACCATTAAAAACTCAACATCTTGTGTGCCATAGAGTAAAGTAAATTTGGCCAAAACAAAAAAAAAAAAGAAATAGATGCCAAGATATATTGTTGTAAATAATTTATTAAAATATCAAAACTCTAACATAAAAACAATTAAAAGATAACAAGCTTGCACATTGACTTACATATATTATCTCTTAACTGACAATATATAATGATAAACTTTAACATAAAAACATAGCAAAATATGAAAACGACATAAATCAACTTAAGAGAGATTAAAATACGATAAAGTAATAAATATCTTAATTTTATGAATTAGGTCCCTTCAAGATAACCAATACCACTAGGTTCTACTAGCTTGTTAGAAGGAACTTCCACCACTTGGACCAACATTGTCATTGGCTCCAAAATGTGGAGAGTGAGCAATGCTACCTATATCAAAATGGGTAGTCTTGGATTGCTTATGAACTTGCATTGTATGTTGTTGTAGTTTTTGAGAAACATGCAATTGAAGCATTTCTATGCGGTCCCTCATAGATACTAGCTCGGGCAAAGGAAGATCAGAAATACAAGGCCGGTTTTTTTCAGCCTCACGGAGAACTTGTTCTTTTTTCTTCTCAACTTCAATTTGTATTTCAAGGTCAGCGATTTTGGAAGCCATAATTTTCATGTTGGCTTCATGGCGAGCCCATGAAAGTTCATCTGCAACGTTGCCTTACGCCATAGAGTTATCAGAAAAATAATTGTTAGGATCACATTCATGCAAGAGTTACTAAATGTATAAGCATTATTAGAATGAAAAAAAAAAAATACATCCACACAGGTTAGTGTGGATATCTCATTACCCTTGTTTGCAATCCTAGATCGAGGAATCCTTTGGCGACCCGTACTCACCCTTTTAGTTGTATTGTTGCTAGACATTTTTAAGGAAAATAGAATTCACGGACTAAGATGCAAATATGAAGTATATTGGTATTGTGGAACGAGTGCTGTATTTATAGCCAAGTGTCCTTGTCTTTCCCTGACTGCTTTTCAATTCAATATGGTCTATTAGAATTTTATTATGGTATTTACATTAACACAAATTAAATTAGAAATTAACAGCTCATCCACGCCTGTAAATTAGAAATATGCAGCTCATCCACGCTTGTAAATAGAAATATACAGCTCATCCACGCCTGTATATTTTCCTGAGATGGTATGCAAGATCTTGAATTGGTGATAATAATTTAATGTTTTTTCCAATGTTGGTATGTAAAATCTAGATTTTGCAATAACGTAACTGAAATATTTACTACCATATAAAATATGTCAGTAAAATAAAAAAAAGTGTTGTGAATAATAAATAAATTACAATAATGGACAAACAAAAATGTGATTGTATTTGTAGTAAAATCTAGATAGTTGATTCATGACTTAAGATTTTTGAATTGTAAATCCAAAACGTTAACTTATAGGATGGACTTTATAGACAGGAAAGTTAAAACCCTGAAAGTAAACTGTTAGGAATATAGTGTAGTTGTTTTGATGAACCAAATATGTATTTTAGACCCCCAATTTTATTTTGAGTCTAGCAACATTTTATGTCCAAGTCAAAGCCTAGTCAAATTTAGCAACGACGATTTGAAACTTACAATAGAGTATAAGTTTATTTTATACTTGTAAGTCGTTTGCTTCAACTAAATAAAAATAGAAGAAGTGGAAAAATGATCGAGCACCGGGATAATCTTCGGCGCTAAGGTCACAAGTTCAAGCCTCGAATTAATTCTTTTGGAATAATTAATTTATCAAGGAAGAGGATGACTAGCACAAAGTCAAAATTGAAGAAGTCAAAATTGAATGAGTTCTCTCACAAATCAATTCTAAGGAAGAGGTTTTTCTCACAAATCTATTCTAAGGAAGAGGTTGACAGCCTAAATCAGGCTGAGTTCAATTAGGTTGACTTCGATCAGGATGACCTCAATTAATTTAAATCAAGATGAGTCTCGAATCAATTTGATTAGGATGACATTTAATTCGAGAGGATGACATTAAGGAGAATGAGGTTGAAATTGCAAATTGGAGAGGATGGCATCCAAATCGAGAAGATGATGACATTCAATCGAGAAGAGGATGACTTCAATCAATTGAAGGAGAAGAGGCTGACTTTCCAGAAATAGAAAGAAAATCAGGATGAGGATGACTTCCAAATTAGGAAACAGGATGACCTCAATCCAATTTAGGATGAGGATGACTTCCGAATCTGGAAAGAAAATGAATGCACCAGCGAGAAGAAATTCAAAGGAGGAAAATCAAATACTTTCTACTTGAAGCTGATTTAATTTACGAAAAAGTCAAGGATTTTTTCTGTGGAAATTATTTATAACTCAAGCAAGAGTCACGAAGTAAATTATTGAAAAGAAGTGTTTGATTTGTCAAAATTAAAAGTGAACAATTCAAATGTTCACACTACCCGAAGATGCAAGAAGTCAAAATTGGAGGCTACAAGTTACAAAGCCCATACTTGTCAGATTATTGGAAGACTTTTGAAGGGATAAGCAAGCAAAATTCAAATTCATCTGACAAAGCCTACCAATGACATTTATTACTACACATCAAGCTAGAAGAGCTATCAAATCAAGTGAACGTTCAAGTTTGAATTTTCACAACGGGCATATAACTTTTTCAAGTTATAAAAGAAGACAGACTTGAAGATGAAGACATGAACTTGTGTATGAACTTGCACGAACCAGTAAGGAAAAATACGAAGTATTGCAAAACACAAGAATAGCAAGTTCTTGAGCTACAAACATGAAAATACAAGTCTGAGAAGAGAGAAGAAAAATACTTTCTTTGTAAAACCTATTTCTACTGAGTGCAGAAAATTGAGTGTAGCTTTGTGCAAGACACTCTGGAGTGTAGCTTTGTGCGAGACACTCGGAGGACTAAGTGTAGCTTTGTGCGAGACACTTGGTTGTAGGAGTGTAGCTGGGTGCGAGACACTCGGGAACGTAGCTTTGTGCAAGACGTTCGGGTTGGAGTGTAGCTTTGTGCAAAACACTCGGTGAAGTGCTTGTGTAGCACTTGGAGTTTCACTATTGTATCTGGGTGATTGAAGATAGTGGAAACCTTCCTTGGAGTAAAAGGAAGAAGTGGAGTAGGAGAATTACACCATTTCCGAACCACTATAAACCTCTCTATCTCTTTACTTTACTTGCAGTAGCTTTACTTGATGTTGTGAGTTATATGTGGTGAGTGAATGTGAAATGGAAGGTGATGGAATGAAGAGTCTTGAACTCTCCGAGTGTCGTGTCTCTCATGGATGGCAAATTGGAGAATGTAGGTTCCCTATCTCGTATTGTTTAGATAACACAATTGAAGAAAATGTAGGGTTTGATGAAATAAGGTAGTGAGAGTGCAAAGCATACGGGAGAGATTTGATTTCCCTTGAGATATGATTGAAGGAACTTGGAACACTGTCCTGAGTGGAGTCACACTCAAGCTCCCAATCCTAAGTCGGTTGGGGAATTTTGTTAAACACTTTGTCTACAAGTTCCCTCCGGATCTCATCTTCTCAGATTGAGAGCGGGAGATGTGGGTAGTGGGCTACATCCCCTTGCGATATCTCGCCAAAGGGATGACCCTATACTCTTGAAGAGATCGAGGCCCTCGATCCAACAAGTTCATCCAAAACATACACACAATTTCAACAATCCCAAAGAAATCAAACTCATTCAGCAATTTTAGATCATGAACACAAAATCTCCATCCTTCCTAGCCCCTATCCTAAGGACTAGCCCTTCATAGGCTTTAGTAACATCATATAATTCAAATAGCAAAGCATATTTACAAGATCAAAGTAAAAAGCAAATGTCTTTAGGAAAAAGGGAAAAGCAAGAGAGAATTCCAAAGAGAAATCAAATGACAATGAAAGAGTTTACCCAAGAGGATTCCAAGGCTATGGAGACCCAAGATTCTCTTCTCCCCAGAGTTCTTCCTCCTCTCCCTAATCCTATCTAACCCTAATCTAAAAATGAGAACTGAAAAATTGAAAAAAGACCCCCTCCTCCTAGCTGAAATGTCCCTTAAATACTAAAAGATCGCGCAGGGTTCTGGTGCCCGTCCACGCCAGTCCGCACGCGTGTGGGTTGGCGTGGATGCTTATTGGAATAATTCTACGCACGCTCACGCGCGTGGTGATGCTTGTGGATGAGAATTTCTCCGTTTTCGTTTCCTTTGTTATGTTGTTTTTGGCTTGGTCTTTGTGTGTCCCTGTGTGGATTGGTTATTCTCTTCATCGTTTACGCTTTCCTAGGTTGATTTCTGCCTCTGATCCTGTGGAAATCTTTCAAAACATACCACACAAAGTTCTTTTGCAATTTGTTAGCAGAATAGCACGAAAATACATAGTTGCACCCTTCAAAACTTTGTTTTGGCAAGAAATAAACTTAATTAATTCTAGATAATTGGGTACTTTTGGCGTCTTTCATTACTTTTTGCAAACTGATCTGAGCTAACCAATTTACTATTCATCTCATATTTATCTTATCATCTAGGTTTGTATGAAAGCACTTTTGCATGCAAGATATATTCTTATATCTTTCTGACATATCCTTTATCTTGCTATTTTATTTCACATCCCATTTCATACGTGTAAGTGAGATTACACATTTGAGTTTGCATGATCCCACGTATGCATGTGCACCAAACTTCATACACTTATTAATTGATTTATTTTAAGTGTTTTTAACGTATTACATGCATATTATCTTTTCACATTTACGCTGATTAACTTATAGCACTTTACCGTATTATTATTTCCGCTGTTGCAATTCAAGTTGAACTTATTCACTTGGATTATTTTTGTTAAAGTGTTATAATATTTTGAATTGTTTGAAAAGTCTATTCACCCCCCCCCCCTCTAGACTTTTCCCACCCTATCGGGACCAACAAGTGGTATCAGAGCGGTTGTCTATTTGAGTCAAATTTTGACTGCTAGACAGATCTCAAAGCTTCAAAATGAAGAGAGACTTGGCTCCTAACCTGTTATTTTCATTAGATAAATTTGATGATTGGAAAATACGTATGAAGGTTCATTTATCCGCACTACACGATGAAATGTGGAAAGTCATTACTGATAGTCCGATCAAAATCTTAAAGATTAATACCGCTATAGCACAAACAAGTACAACACCACAGTACATTCCTAAATCCAAAGAGGAATGGGGTCTAGAAGATCGTACACGAAATAACTTGGACAACATTGTCAATGATATTTTGTTCAAAGCCATTGATGACACAACATTCCCGAAGGTTCGAAAATGCAAAACGGCAAATGATGTTCGGGAAGTTCTCATCAAGATGGGTGAAGGAGATGAACAAGAGAAGGATAATAAGCTTACCATAGCTTTAAAGAAATTTGAAGATTTCAAAATGCTAAGTGGTGAAACTACTGTCGTTATGGAAGCAAGATTTATCAAAATCTTGGGAGAAATCACTGATCTTGGCAAAAAGATTGATCAAAAGAAGATATCACTCAAAATTCTACGTGGACTACTTTCTAGTTGGGATATGAAGGTCACGGCTATGAGAGATCACAGAGATCTAAAAAGGTTGTCAATCGACAAACTTTTTAGTGATCTAAAAGCCTATGAGTTCGAAATGAAAGCAAGGACGGAAAAAGAACGCGAAGAAGGAAATACCGCACTTATCGTTGAACAACCGTCCACATCAACGTCAGTAGAAAATAGTGAATTATTATCTGACGAAAATTTTGCGTTGTTTGTTAGGAAATTTAAAAAGTTTATGAAGAAAAGAAACTCCAAGAAATTTCCTCAAGTAAGTTCGTCCAGAAGACCAAGAAAAGAAATCCCAGAAGGAAACGCAAAAATATGCTACAACTGTAGAAAGCCTAGAGACTTTATGGTAGAATGTCCCTATCCAAAAGTGAGCAAAAATCAACTTGATAATGCTCAGGAAGAGATCAAGTCAAAAGAAAGGAAATTCAAAAAGGACAAGAGAAAAGCACTAATAAGTGACCCAGTTGAAAGCAGTGAATCTGATAGATGAGTCATCAAGTGATGAGAGTGACACCTCAAAAGATGACAATGCTTTATTCTACATGGATCTTTCAAGTGAATCATCCTACCAAGACTTTTGCTTGATGGCACACGAAACAGATGAAGATGAGGTAACATCTAAATCATTTAATTCGACAAGTACTTCATTTACTAGTGAGTCCATCTCTCACTTAATGAGAGATTGTCAAACATTTATGAACACTTATTCTCTAATCGAAGAGCACAATAATTCTTTAACTCTTGAAAAGGAGGAAATAAATGATAAATTGCAAAATTCTCTACTTGAAGCGAGAAACTTGAACGCCAAAATTATTTGACTTCAAGAAGAGTGTAAATCAAGGGAAGTTCGAGAACATAACTTAAGAGAGGTTATTGCATCATTTACTCATTCATCTAAAATAATGGACAAAATGGTAAATATGCAAAAATCACCACATGATAAAACCGGACTTGGCTACGATCCGTCATGTTCTCAAACCTCTAAAAAATTGACTAATTCTACTACTACTTTAAATGATAAAGTTAAAGTGGTAAAATTTGTCAAAAGTCAAGACAGCACAATGAGACAAAGAATTGGGTATCAAACAAAAGCCAAAAATAGCACTGTATGGCCGAATGCTCAAAGAAATTATTTTTCACCAAATCAGTCTATTAAAAGGCATAGATTTAATTATTCAAAGAGATACAACAATGAGTTAAGTGCAAAAAGACCACATTGGAAAATGGGAAAATTTCCAAATAGTGGAGTTAGGAGATTCTCTCCTACAGAGTCATATTGGTCTGAAAATATTAAACCATGGACTAGACAAAGATTTAATAAATTCAAACAATCCCAAGTACCATATAGTAGACTAAATTTTCAAAAACCGGCACCAAAAATGTTTTCAAAGATTAGCTATGATTACAAAATTAATAATGGTTACAAATCACCTATTCTTGGTTCCGTAAGAACAAGGTGGATTTGGATACCAAAAATGACTAACACCCAAGGACCCAAGTTAAACTGGGTACCTAAAAATGTTTGAATTGTTTACAAGAAGTTTGGTACTTCGATAGCGGATGTTCACTACACATGACTTGGAACAAATCTAGTCTTGTAAAATTCAAAACTATCAAAGGTCCAAAAGTAGTGTTCGGAGGAAACAATCGATACGGCTCAACCAAAGGAACCGGAACAATTGAACGAAACGGTTTGAAAATTGAAGATGTATCTTACGTGGAAGGTCTCAAATTTAACTTGCTTAGTACAAGTCAATTTTGTGGCAAAGGATATCTAGTAGAATTCTTCAAAGAAAAATGTCAAGTGAAGAACGAATCTACCGGCGAAGTTGTACCCGAAAGAATAGGGAAGAAAAATATGTATGTTGTGGATTGGAACATAATAAAAGACATAGTATGCTTAATGGCAAGCAATTCGAGCATCACAAGTTGGGAATGACACAAGAAATTGAGTCATTTGAATTTCAAGACAATCAACAAGCTAGCAACGAACAATCTTGTCAAAGGTCTACCCAACATTACGTACAAGAAAGATCAAGTGTGTGATGCATGCCAAAAAAGAAAGCAAATAAAGACTTCATTCAAATCCAAAAATCATGAATCAAGTTCAATACCTCTTAGTCTATTAGTAGCACATGGATTTATTTGGTCCAGTAGACCCAGTAAGTATGAGTGGTAAGAAATATACACTTGTTATTGTTGATGATTTTTCTAGGTACACATGGACAATATTTCTCAACAAGAAAAATGAAGTGGAGAAGAAACTACCAGAATTACTCATGCAACTCCAAAACGAAAAAGAGACCAAAATAATCAAAATCCGTACCGACAGAGGTATAGAGTTCGTGAATGGTGTGATACAAGCTTATTGCAATTCCCAAGGAATTTTGCATCAATTATCAGCCGCAAGAACGCCACAACAAAACTGTGTCACCGAAAGAAGAAATAGAACGCTTAAAGAAGCCGCACAAGTCATGATTTCGGCCGCCGATCTACCAAAAAAGATTTTGGGCAGAAGCTATCAACACTGCTTGTTATACTCAAAATAGGAGTATGATTCACAAGCTGCACGACAAAACACCATATGAATTATGGAAAGCGAGAAAACCTAACCTTAGTTATTTTCATTCATTTGGTTGCAAATGCTTTGTTCTTGTTAATGGAAAAACACATCTAAAACTTTTGATAAGCGTGCATATGAAGCAATATTTTTGGGATATTCATCAACCAGCAGAGCATTCAGAGTATTGAATAAATCTACGATGGTGATTGAAGAATCAATCCATGTTGTATTCGATGAATCAGCAAAAATTGATAAAGTAGATGTTTCGAAGAATGTGCAAAAATAATTTAAATAATGTCGATGATGCTTCTGAGAATGAGCTTTTGCAGGGTTAAGTGAGTTGAAATTAAACAATTTCAAATCTGGAGGAACACACGTGACTGGCACACAAAATGTGACTGGAGTCAACCTACATGAGGATGAGGCCAACCTTAATCAAGAGGTTGAGATTAATCCAATTCATGAGATTGGAGTTAACCTCAAACAACCTGCTTCAAAACAACAACACCATCCCTACCCTTTTGAGTTGTGCTCTGCCTACAATCAAAACCCACGGAGCCAGCATATTGTTTATAAAAACCAAAAGCACTATCCAAGGAAACAAACTGTTGCCCAACGTGAGGCTTCAAACTTTCAACACAATTTGGACGCCAATACCTAGTCATGCCAGGAGATATTTCCATATCACGTGCACTGCCTTCTACACCAATGTCTGTGGAATAACCTTCATCACAACCACCACTAAGCAGAGTCCATATTCAAACCTACTCACCAATAAAAACAATGCAAAAATAACATAATGAAAAAACAAAATTATTACAAATTCATACCAGCATAAAAACACCACATTATATAACAAAACGCACCAATACACCACATAATATCGGATAACTCCAAACCATAACAACAACTAATTATACACCACAATTCAACAAGAATTACACCGTACCGCCTACAAAACACACAACCAAACTATTACATATCAACATCCAAGACCGCCAGAAAATACTATCACATTGCCGGAAACCACCATTACAACATAAACACATCGAAAAAAATCAAAACCACACAGGAATAACAAAAAATTGAAACAACAGAAATAATAAAAAAAAAAAAACCAAACATATTTCAAAATCCGTAAAAATTAATAGCAATAAACAAGCCGATTATAAACACGGCGGAAAACAACGACATACCACGCTCCAACCGCGATCTTCTCCAGCTGCGATCGCCTCCGAATTTGCGATCTTCTCCAATCGCGATCTTCTCCCAGATACGATCTCCTACAATCCGTGGTAATAATTAACTAAATATACGGACTTATATACATGCGCGTGAATATTCAATGTAATTACCAAAACACCCCCTACTAACTAAATACGAATTAAACATTCCAAAATCAAGAAAGTGCTATCACCGTTAGATTGTGCGAATCAAGCGGTAAACATTAGGCCACACGACCGCGCCTAAACCACAGTCCGCATACGAGCCAACTTCTATATATATATATATATATATATATATATATTTATTTATTTATTTATTTATATTTTAATTATTTATTTTGATTCCAAATTGTATTTATATTACCAAACAAAGATAATTTCTTCTACTTAAACATACTCCATATTATACTTACTAGTATTTTTTATGCGCGATGCGCAAAAAATAGGTGCCCAATATTAATACTTTATATTAACATTTTAAATTTATTTAGATTTTAGATTTTTAAAGTATAGTAAATAATAATAATAATAATAATAATAATAATAATAATAATAATAATAATAATAATAATAATAATAATAATAATAATAATAATAATAACAACAACAACAACAACAACGTTAAACATTTTTATAAATTCAATATTTATATTTTAAAAAGGGGTAAATCACCTATTTGGTTCCTCAATTGTTGACGAACTGTCAATGTTGTCCCTTAACTTCGTAATCATCAATTTGACCCCGAAATAAATTAAGTTTGGTCGTTTTAAACAAAATGACCAAATTTGTTTGGCCGGAAGGAGTAAATCGACCAAACTTAATTTATTTCGGGGGTCAAATTGATGATTACGGAGTTAAGGGACAACATTGACCGTTCGCGAATAATTGAGGGACCAAATAGGTGATTTACTTTTAAAAAGTAACTAACATATAACTTAAATATATAATCTGTACATATTATTATTATTGAAGAATATAAAAAAAAATATGGTAGTTGCATGTGCATAGTAACAATAGTGGAAAAGATAACGAAAATTATAACGATATGGGTATATTTGTTCAAATTATTATATAGTACAACTTTTATAGCATAATGTGTAAAAATTTAATGTAAAAAACATATATAAATAAAGGGTATAACTTTCATTCACATATTTTTTAGATTTTAGATATAGATTAGAGGGAAAACGACGCTTTTGGCCCCTGAATTGTTTTACTTTTGGAAATTTGGCCCCTGTAAATTGATTTGAACAAACTTAGTCCTTTAATTGTTTATAGTGTGACACATTTAGTCCTTAGAATTATATAATTACAATTTGATTAATAAGTCTTTTTTCATGGGGTTATATTTGTCAATTACTCTATACATTAAAGCTTCTTTAAAATATATCAACGCTAATGCCCGCCACACTGTGTTCCTATGCTGGTGATGTGTAATGCTAGGGGAATCCGGCGACGCCGATGAAGTAGGCCGTCGTTTGAGAGCTAATACAAAATGTTTGCTGTTTACATTGCCAACCTATCTTCAGAGGACTTTTAGCCTAGGGATTAAGATCTTCCTCTTCTTTGCAGTCTCTGAAGAAAGGAGGCTCGTAGTCAGCAGGCTGCAAAAACAGCAAACCATGTTGTCAATACTCAATATTCCCATTTAGTGAAGTGTTGGATGTAAGGGGCAAACTAAACTGTGTTTTTGGTCTGCCACATTAAACATAAGTTTCTGAATGCACAAGCACAAAGAATTCTGGTTTGCAGGACTATGAGGACTATCCATCTATCCCTAAAGCATTTTCCATTTCTCCACATTATATTAAGAAACTATGGTCCATAAAAAAAGAATTTCATGTATTTTAGAAAGCACACTTCCTGCATCCCCGAAGAGAAGATGCAGCAAAAGTAACTTTATGTGACATTGCGGTCTTGCCAGAAGTGGTTGTAGCGTGTCCGCCCGGCGAGGAGCTCCAAGGCTGCGGAGATGACAATCTCGTCGCCGGAAAATTTTGCGGAAATTTGGCAGAAATCTTGGGCACCCGGAAGCTCATGAGCAAGCCAAGTTGACCACATTGGTAAGGAGAGAAAGAAGCTTTAATGAGTAGAGTAATTGACAAATATAACCTCATGAAAAAATGATTTGTTAATCAAATTTGTAATTATATAATTCTAAGGATTAAATGTGCCACACTATAAACAATTAAAGGACTAAATTGGTTCAAATCAGTTTACAGGGGCCAAATTTCCAAATGTAAAACAATTCAGGGGCCAAAAATACCGTTTTCCCTAGATTAGATAAGTGATAGCGTGGCATTTGCATGCCTAGGTAGCACGAAAAGTGTGTATACCCTCACTGTATCGGTATAAACTTTGGCTAACCGATCTATCGCGCATTACTCCGTCATTCCTCGACCTTCTTCCTCGCCTCAGTATCTCTCTATCGTTAGCGAAAGATTAGTTAAGAAGTGCTGGTAATCGCAATGGCGGGACGTGTTAGATCAATGGGCCCTCTCATCCAAAAGGCTCTCTCTTCGTTCCAGAGATCCGACGCTCATCACTCCCTTCTCCGTCCTACTCTTTCAAATTCAGAGGTAAATAGAGGCCAATACTCCGCCAAAAGCAAGAATTACAATTATTTTGAAAATTTTAAGCTTCAATGACGTTTTAACGTTTTATTTTAAGCTTTGAGTGGTTTCGCTTTTATTTGATATGTGATTGGATGCTTGATTTTCTGAATTTCTGTATCCATTGGTTTTCCTCTTCATGCTCAGGAAATGGTAGAAGTTTGTCAGATAATATGTTTTGAACAGAATGCAGTTTTAAAAATTTGAGGCCAATACAGATCAACCATTTACTAGTAAATTTTTGTTGTAGCTGCTAAAAATGGCGAAATTTTTTTGCCATTTATATTAGTTGCTTTCCAGTCGAGTGAGTATTTGCTGCATAAAATGCTCTTATCAACCTTTTTCTCATAATAATGTAGCGTGTTTGGTTAGTAGAGAAAAAAAAATTAATTTTTGGGGTAAAGCGAAAGAGACCTTTCTTTTCATTTAGGATATATCAGACTTATTATGGGGATATTGATTGAATAGCTAGGAGGAAAATTTTGAAGTAATTTTATTGTTGTAATATTGTTGAATCCCTAGCATTTTGAAGAAAGCAGTTTTGTACATATTGGTAGCTTGTACTTAATGGCATGGACATCTTTTTGCATTCCAAATAATCACTAGTGGACTGAACTTTTCGTTTTTGCTCAGTTTTAACTATGCAAATTTGCATGAAGGCTGAAGCATTGATTATCTGGAGAAGCTTGCTTTGTGTGTGCATTCCCTTCTTTATGTAGGCTAATCTTGTAACTTTTGCTTATGAATGTCTATTATTTGATTAAGCGATTTGGCACACACATAAATTGAAGTAAGCATTACTCTAAATGTAGTTGCGGTTGGTAAACCCATGACCCATATGACTTGGAAAACAACTTTTGATAAACATTTTCCTTATGATTAAGCTTCTTTTCAATCTATCACCCATTAGGTTAGATAACATTGTTCATCCAATGGGACTACTTGAACTATTCTACATTAGGATCAAAAGGTGATGCCATTTATTTATTTTGTTCCATGATTCTACATTAGGATCAAAAGGTGATGCCATTTATTTATTTATTTTGTTCCATGATGGAAACATTTAGCTTGGTCTGGTTTTATATTAACCTCTATTACCACAGGAAATTGTTAACATGGATTACGTGTCTCTATTGCAGCTATTGAGAAATTATGCAACTGCATCTGCTTCAAAAGAACAAAATGTTAAGGTAAGTTGGCTATGGGAGCTTTAATAGAGGACTTAAATAAATGGTGGCTTTAAAGTTATTTTGGACTACTTTAGGAACATTAAAAGGGGAAAATTTTTCATTGCTATGAACCTTTGCTACTACAACGATCATCTTGCCTACTATTTGGTAAAAGATATGCTCTGTATCTATTTGCAAGTATTATTATGCACTTTAACTCCCTCAGGTAGATAATCATCAACATTTACTAACAGGAGCCTTATTGTTGAAAGGAATTATACGGAGTTATCCCTGTTATGTTTTCACATCTGAGTTTCTAGTGACAGAATTTCGTTCATTTTAAAATTGCAAAAGAAACTTCCTCTATAATTTAAAAATCATCTTTCCCTGTAAAGTAGACCTTATTTTTGGAGGAAAATGCAGAATTAAGTTCAACTGACTTTGTTTTATTTGTGAGCATAATATGCCTATAAAACTGAATTGCATTCATTCAAAATCTGATGATGATCTCTTTTGAATGTGTAACCAGAATACATGCTTCCATTCTGTTTTAGGAGGGGAAAGAATATGTTTCCATTGTTTTAGGCTTGTAGCTAAAACTTTCTGAGACTGATCTTCAAATCGCATCAGTTCTATAAGACCTTCTCTATATTGTTCCTCAAGTCAAAACACCTAGGAGATTTGAGTCTTCTGTTTGTTGACCTTTTCTTCTTTTAATAATGTTGTTTCAGGTGCCTTTGACAATGTATGGGGTTTCTGGAAACTATTCATCTGCTTTGTACCTTGCTGCAGTAAAATCTAATGTATTGGAGAAAGTTGAATCAGAGCTTTATGACTTTGTTGAAGCTTCAAAGAAGAGTCCTACATTTTCCCAGTTCATGAAGGACTTGTCTGTACCCAAGGATGCTAGAGTGAAGGCCGTAAATGAAATTTGTGCTCAAGCTAAATTTGTGGATGTCACCAAGAACTTTTTGGGTATGATGATATATGAAAGTCGTGACAAACAAGACAGAAATAAATTGATGTTTTTTCTGTACTGCATTTTAGATTTTCATAACAGGCTCACTTGCAGAATTCTCTGTAGATTGTGTTGGCTTCAATTGTGTTGGGCCGATGCATATGCCTCATTTATAAGCCCTGACCGCCTTTTCTTTCTTAATGGTGGGCTGGGACAAGTTGAAATTTACTGGCATGTCTCTTTTATTTGTTGAACTTGGGTGTTGTCACTAATCAGGAGCAAGAGTGCAATTGCTATGATAGGTTAGCATTTAGTATTACATGACCCCTAAATGCTACTTGTGTGGATAATAATTCCAATAATGGTTTAATAAAATATGAACCTCTGTTTCTTGTTAATAAAAACTGATTTGTGTAATATGTGTAAGAATTAAATGACATGAAATATATAGGATTTAGCTACCATCCATAGTTGATTGTTTGTTGTTTACTTGAATCTGGACTGCTTGCTTGTATTTTGTAATTTTCCCTCACTTCTATTCAACTCTTTAGATGGTGTATGAGACTGAATGTTCTGAGCAGTGAGAGGTAGAGGACCTTTAATGGCTGCAGGCCATCAATGCAGCAATCCAAAGGTTTCCTACAGTTTTACTGTTTGCACAAAAACGTTTTATCTTCCAATGAAAGTGACATGTTTGGAATTATTCTGATGAAACCTTGCTTTTTGGTTTCAGATGAAACCTCTCTTTTGGTTTCATTAGATAAAACCTATCAATATGAGATTATTATCATATATATGATCATCTAATGCTCAAGGTGTTAAGTCCTTGTATGAATTTCTTCTGTAAACCAAAGAGACACATCTTTCAGTATATATGCATGTTGCTGTAACTAAGTTTTTACAATTGGATTTGATAGGGTATAGTTGCCTTTTTCTTTTTTCCCCTTTTAAACTGAACCTGTTTCAGTAGCATGACTTTTTGTTTGCTTCTTTTTCCTCCATGGGAACCATGAGTTGTAACTTTTGATGCCTTATTATGGTAAGTAGCAGATCCTGTGAAGCAATGTTAGACATATGGATGATTTGGGGACTCAAATGAGTTCAAAATTGAACTCAAGGAATGGGATCTAAGCAGTGTTAGGTTTAGATTATAGGCTGTAATGCCTAAATACCATTGAATGGTGTATTCTTTGTATTTGAAATTAAATATGCGAGTAAAAAAGTTTGATTACTTCTGCTATTTAAAATCTTTGAATGTTCTCATTTCTTCCTTGATTCATTTGTCCAGCTCTTTTGGCTGAAAATGGGAGGCTGAGGCACATAGACAGCATTGCAAAACGATTTAAAGAGTTGACCATGGCACACAAGGGAGAAGTCAAAGCCATTGTGACAACAGTAATTGTATGTTTCCCTCCTTGGAACCCAAATATTGATTTCTGAAATTGCATTCTAATACAGAGAATAGATTGGAGCTTGGATAAATAGCTCTTTACTGTCAGATCGCCAACATATGCCTCAGTTGTTTGGAGTTGATTAAATTAATACTCCATAAATGATATGATAAAAGGTAATAAAGTGATTATGGGGGTGTTTGGTAAATAGATGTTAGCTGATTGGATTAGTGGGTTTGACTAGTTGATAGCATTAGCTGATTGTAGAAATATGCTTGGTAAATTAGCTGCTAGTTGATAGTTGATTACATGCAAAATAACTTTCTCAAAAAGATGATCGTTGAGCAGCTTTTTGAATTTTTGCATTTTAGAGCAATAAGTTGTTACAAAAAGCTAATTAATCAAACACTCATATGGGGTGTTTAACCAAGTCAAACACCTAATAAGTCAAACAATTCAGAATTGGCTGATAAGCTAATTATGTTACCAAATAGGGCCATTATCTGGTCTTGTGACGTTTGTTTCAGCAGTTCCTTGGCTTGTAATTGCATATAAATTAACAATGGAGATGGTGGTGGGCTGGTGGCTTTCCAAAATTATGCATTTAGTTTTTCAAAATTTCCAGATCGGTAGTTTTGTGGGAATGGAAGATGGTCATTTCAGAGTTCTCTTTTTGTGCAATTCATGTGTTGGATAAAGAAATACGATTCTTTTTAACTGCACTGTAGTTTCCATGTCCCTGGGAGCATAGACAGTACAAGTCCTTGAACCAAATTTATCTAATTGAGAATCTCTGCTCTCTATCTTTACCAGCCCCTTCCTCCTGAAGAGGAGAAAGAACTGAAAGCGACACTGAGCGAAATGATTGGGAATGGGAAGAAGGTTACCGTTGAACAAAAGGTATGCTGTAGCTTAAAAGTTTCTAATTTGGAGTCTTTTCGTGACAGTTGTTTACCGTTCTACCCTGATATGACAGATCGATCCCAGCATTCTCGGTGGCCTGGTTTTGGAATTTGAGCGGAAAGTTTTTGACATGTCAATAAGGACTAGGGCACGCCAGATGGAGAGATTCTTGCGCGAACCTCTCAACTTTTGAATGCTTGCAAACTTATCCCTAGTTGTTTGTGTGGCATTTTATTTTGAAGAAAGAACATTCTTTCCTCTTTTCTGGGCTCATTTGAGCCGATTGTTCTGCATTGCTTGCAAATAAGAAAGCTTTCATTTTCCTAGGAATCTACTCATAGATAACCTCTTGCTGGCATAAGTGTTTTTCTTTTGAGGTGTTCATTTGTGATTCAAGAAAGTAACCGAGGAAAATAAGTTTTTGGGGAAATTTATTTCACAAATGTGCGGAAAAAACATATTTTACTTTATTTAGTGAGATAATTTTACTTTTTATTCTAAATTTATGAATGCCAGTTTATTTTTAGTTTTTTTTTTCTTCAAAATATCTTCTTTGGTCCTAGTACTATTGTGACCAACAAATATGTTTAAATGAAATTAAAAATGATGATATTAACCACTCAAAATCTTTTTCTTTTTTTTTTGGTAATAAAATTTTTACCAATAAATCAGTTGTTATGTTATGGATTCGCGTTTATGTTAACAATTTCATAACTCTATGTTCATAATTTTATAATTCCATGTTCACAATTTCATAATTCCGTATTCATTGTTTTATAACTTCATGTTCACAATTTCATAATTTCATGTTTACAATTTCATAACTCTATGTTCACAATTTTATAACTCTATGTTCACAATTTCATAACTCTATGTTCAACAGTATCAAAACTCTATGTTCAACAGTATAACAAAATTTTTTAAATCTATATAACAAAATTGTGAATATAGAGTTCAAAAGTTGTGAATATTGAGTAATGTAGTTTCGTATATTTTTTTTTGAGTAATGTAGTTTCGTATATAGAGTTCTAAAATTTGAACATAGAATTTTAAATTTATGAACATAGAATTTTAAATTTGTGAACATAGACTCGGGTCCATCTTGCAAGATGGACCCGGGTCCATAGCATAAGTTGCCCTAATACATAAGTCTAGTACTGTCAAAGCGTGTCTAATTTTTAGTGGGCTTTTGCGGGCCGGCCTGTTAGGCTCGCGGACTAGAATTCTTACAACCTAGCCCGCCTTATGCGGGTTAACGGCCCCGCGGGCTTTTGATTTTTTTAACTGTGTACACATGAATATATATTTATATTCATGTGTACTGTGTACATATCCATGTACAATGTGTGTGTGTGTGTGTGTGTGTATATATATATATATATATATATATATATATATATATATATATATATATATATATATATATATATATATATATTTTTTTTTAAAAGGCGGGCTAGCAGGCCAGCCCACACCCCGCGCAGGTCACGGGCCTTAGCGGGCCATTGAAAAAATTACAAAGCTATTTCATGACAAATTTTAAGTCTAGTGCATAACTTTATTTCATGAGGATTTTGAATGCTTAATAACGTCACTTTTAATGTCATTTAATTCATATTTGTTAACGGAGAACAAAAATGGTAATATCACAATAATGTTAGAACCAACAAAGACTCTTTTTTTTTTTTTTTTTTTTAAAAAGGACTAAAAATGGAATAACACAAAAATTAATGTCCAACATATAAAATTAAAGATATTTATTGAAATATATAAAGAGTGTGATTAAATTATTGTCTGACACAAAAATTAAAATAAGTAAATACTTTGTATAATTTTTAAATATCAAAATTAATTAAATATAAAATAAAAATGATTATTTTCAATATAATCAAAATGAGTATTTTACAACTTGTAGTAAAAGTAGTAGTAAAGATGAGTATTGTTATACATAATTATAATCAAAAATAAAAATTATGTCCTAACTATTTTCATATTAAAATAAATATATTAAGTCTCCTTAATGCGATATTAATGAGGTAAAACTCAACTCTTTCTTTTGTTAAAACTGACATGATTATAATTTTTATTATATTAGGAGGTAAACCAACCTAGGTTAGGCATAGCTAACCGGTTCATACCCCCTCTCGGTTGTAGGTAGAACACTCTTACCACCTGGCTTGTTCTTACGAACAATTTTGAAGATTGTTATCTTTAGGGAAAGTGGCGTTTACTTGAATCAATCTTGAAGATTGGGTCTTAAAAATTAAAAAAAAAAAAATTGTACTATTATATTTTTCCTTGATTGAGTTTTTTTATATAATTTTTTTAATTAAAGGTTTTAAACAAGCCAGCTAGTGCAACACATGAATACACATACGTCATATAATATTTTCCGCAACTATGTTTTTCTATTGAATTTTTCTAGTAAGATTTTTAACAAAGCATGACTATGGTAGACTAATGTCTAATGGGGAGTATTGTAAATAAATAAATTTGCACATTAGTAAAGGAATTCTATTATGATAATATATCTCAATTTTTACAAACTTGTAGTTATATTAAAACTCTGTACATCATGTATGTATTGGATTGCTTGAATGACGAATAATAAAAGATTGATGATTTCCGTTTGTATCTATACTCTCTTTACTTTATTATACATGGTTATGTCTATTACTTTCTTGGAATGGAACAATACAATATAATGATTCACATGGGGATATATTTAAGTTTACAACATTGCATAATCAGCATTTGTGGGTTTAAAAGTTGCTAGTGTCTATGCATTATATGGATTAATATTTGATGCACTGCCAATGTATAAATGCTATACACTAGCGGTGAACAAGAAGATGCCACATCATTAAAAAAAAACAAAGTCAATATTGACCAGGTTCTTTTTTGCAAAATATTTAAAACTTGTATTTTATTAGAAAACTCTTTTATTTCTAATTAACAAAATATATCTACTTTTCAAACATATTTATTACTTAATTATTATATATCTAATTTCCTAATTTTTTTTTTAAATTATCAGATACATTATTAATTATTCCCAATTTTTTTTTGAAAACCAACATGTAAAGTAGATTAAATTAACTCGGAAATAGAGTCAGGAGGGATAAAATCCCAATACAACGAATTAACCTGCGAGAAAGCCAACGCAGCGAGCGCGTGGGCTGCCCGATTAGCAGATCTAGGTACCAAATTAACTGAACAATTATTGAAAGAAAACATAATAGCCCTAGAGGCATCAATAGAAAAGCTAACATAAGATAAAAGGGTAGGTTGTGACGCAGTTAACAAGTCCTTGAGCGTTGAACAGTCGGTGTAGATATGTGCAGAAGCCAAGTTGCGGTCTTTGAGCCAAGATAGACGTTGATAGGGTTATGGGATATGGGCTCATTATTTTTTGTTGGGGCCAAGCCCAATAATAAAAGGTGGTACAAGACAGGCCCACTGAGCGGAGCGGTGCAAGCCAGGAAGTATACTTGTGCAAAGAGGATCTAGGAGGGGAGGTGGTTGGCCGTGGCTACCGCCGCTGCGCTGTGAGGGGCGCCGGCAGGTGCGACTGCCGCCCAGGGCGGGCTCGGTGGCGCCCCCAACACCTAGCCGGCGTGGCTGGTCGCCTAGGGTGGCGGCTGATCGCGCCGCCACCCGAGGAGACTGGCCGCGCCCACCGCCCCGTGGAGGGCGCGACCACCGCTCGGGGCCGAGGCTCCTCAGGCGGGCATGTTGCACCACTTGGCGCGCTAGCGGCATGACTGGTGCCTGGAGTGGCAGGCGCCATACACCTCAAGTATGGCACGGTCGTGTCCCTTCCACTGTGCTCCTCGAGGGGTTGACGGAGGTTCTTGGGTACGTGGGTGGTGGAGGCTGGATGGGGTAATCGTGGTAGTCGCACGACAAAACAACATGGGACACGTGTCTGGAGGAGGATGGCATTCCTTGGATGGCGTAGACGTGGAGAGTGCAAGGGGATCTGCTAGTAGTATAAAATGAGGGGGTCTTGTCCATGTAAGGCATCCCTTAAATCACAATCCACTCCTTAGCTTAGTGGTTAAGTTTTCTTCCTTCTTGTTGGTGTGCCTAGGTTCAAGTTTTAGTGGTTACATAGTTGGGTTATTATTCTTTATTTATTTATTAGTCTCCGAATTCTTTATTTATTGTATCTATTTACTAGTCCCCCTATTATTTATTTATTATTTGGGCCGCCGTTTCTTGTGCCAATACCTTTGGGCTTTGTACACATTCTATTGGGTCTCACGCCCCAATCAATAATACTCCCTCCGTCCCATTTTATGTGTCTGGTTCGGTTAACGATGCTTGACTGAGGTTATTTTTAATTCAATTTTTCATAATATTAAGTTTATTATTAGTATATAAAATTTATATATTTAGAAACTACTCTCAAATAACTATTAAACACAAAAAATCAAATTTAAAAATGAGTAAAAAATACTAAAGAAAATAAACAAAGAAGAAAGAGTAGGTTTGACCAATGAATAGTAAGTAGGACAGATAAAATGGGACAGAGGGAGTACTATTATTTCCTGTTCCGTTCTATACCCGGACTACTATTTCCTGTTCCGTTCTATACCCAGTTTATGGTGGACCCGGTCCTGATAAAACCATCCGGTGTATAGTTATTTTGTACAATTTAGTAGACTTATTTTTTTGTATTTTATGATTTATGATATTTAATTATTTTTTAAATGATATTGTTCATTATTATCAGCATTAACAAAATTAATTTTTAGTAAATCTTAATTATACTCCTATTAAATATTAAATAATGTAACATTTAGTTTTATTTCCAATAAAACTTTGACACACAAACATTGTTAACCGCCAATAGAAATACGTACTTCTACAAAACTTTATTTTATTATAGGTATTTACGGTCACTAACTGCAATACGCATACATGCACTAAGGCCTTCACCAATAGTTATAATTTTGGTATGGTTTTTGAGGAGTTTTTGTAAGAATGATTAAAAAAAAAGAAAATAGAATTGAGAAAAAAAATAAAACAAAACAAAAGAACTAAAAAAAAAAAAAAAAAAAGGTAATTTACGCGCCCGCCTGGGCGCGAGAACTGTGAGGCGCAGTTCTCGTCTCACCAAGGGGTCCACCATGTCAACATAAAAACCCAAGCTTGCAGGAGAAAAAAACAACCCAAAATCACCTCTTCCCATTTGTTAAAACACTCTTCACTCATTTTAAGGTCTGCAAAATCTCACAAAAATCTTCTTTTGGGGAAGGCCTAACTAGAGGTTTACTCTTACTCTGTATTTTTTTTTTTTAATATTTATGGGAAAGCTTGTAGGCTCTAGCCGTTACTCGAAAGTGCACTCTGGGCGAAGTTTATCTTGTGATTCTAGTTGGAAAAGAACCACAATGAAGTGAAATTCACCTTATGACTCTAGTTGGAAAAGAATCACAATGGAGTAAACTAACATAGGTTCCCTAGAGCTAATCAGTTCAAACTGAGATGACCAATAGACCGCTCTCACTAGGAGTCAAATTTTAAATTTTGTGGTAACCAAGAGCCCTCACGTACGCCTCGGTCTGACAGAGTTAAATGCCGATGTGTACAAGTGATCTGCCCACTTTGGACATAATTACTACACTCTCGCTGTCAAATTTTGAACCTTGTTTCTTCTCCCAAATATTGCCGGCCTACTGAACTAGTAAGCTAAGCTCGTGCGAGTAAAATGTAATACTCCATGATCTATTAAACATATGGTACACTCCATATTGTTTGGCTCCTTATTCATTTTTCCGCAAATTATATCGTGGACCGTGGTCCACAATGCATTGTGGACCGCGGTCCCAAAACGACGCTGTTTTGATTAATGAAACAGACGGATGAATTCGCGCCACTCACTTTATTTTCTTATATACTGCACTTTCTTTTCATATATACTGCACTTTCTTTTCAACACAACTGCAGTTACTTTTTGATATAACTACAGTTGTATATTATCGAATGAAACTATAGTTATATCAAAAAGTAACTGCAGTTGTGTTGAAAAGAAAGTGCAGTATATATGAAAAGAAAGTGCAGTATATATGAAAAGAAAGTGCAATATATATGAAAAAAAAAGTGCAGTATATATGAAAAGAAAGTGAGTGGCGCGAATTCATCCGTCTGTTTCATTAATCAAAACGACGTCGTTTTGGGGACCGCGGTCCACAATGCATTGTGGACTGCGGTCCACAATATAAGAACTGCATTTTTCAAGGGCATGACCCTAACTCCCTTTTATATAGATTTGGTATAGATATATAGTATACACAACTTTACATACTTTAAGGAACGATACTCTATAATATAAGGATTTCCCTATTATTTTGACCTACGCTGCCTATATATGTAGCAATCATAAAATGTTTAATTTGCCGAATTAAATCTAATGAAGCTCTAATCTTGAACATTCAAACTCAATAATTAGCACAAATTAGAAAACTTATTTCTAAGGCTTTGCTTCCAATTGTATTTGCCACATATGAATGACATCATATTTCTTTCCAATAAAAAATATAAATGTTTCTAATTTTGGCTTTCTTTGATTTTTTTACTCCCAACTTTATGTCACTTCAAACTCTTTTTTTGAAAATTGCAATGGCTTTTTTTTTTCTTTTTCTTTTTTTTTTTATAAATCATTTATCACGCATATGTGATGATAGATTGTACGTTGAGACAAGTGTATTGTGCTTCAGATATGGCTATATGGGAAACAACATCATCAGAGCAAGGTAGTTAGTGTTTTTATTCTTGAATGCTGATGTTGTCCTTTAGCAGATTTTGAGAAAAGTTTTAATTGTCCCATCAGTTTGTTGAATTGCTTCTTTGTCACCACCATAGAAACTTAACAGCCACATAGCCATGGCAATCACAGAGGCTTCAAGTACTGGATGGTGTTATAAATATCTGCAACATAGTGCAAAGGTACCTACTTGTACAAATGTAGTGTTGTCAATTCAATTCTAGAATCCATATTAGAGGAACAATATTCTTAAATTTCTTAACCATTTGGGGTATTGTTGGCAATTCAATAACAAATTGATAGATATTTTCGTAAGGAGAGTACGTTATCGTACAAGAAAAATAGTACAATGGACAATTATCGAACATGGAATAATTGGGGTTGGCGGCAAAACCTCTCGTTGGCCACTACACTTACCAATATACTTCGACTATATAAGTTTCCATTACTGTACTAATTGCATGTTTGATAGAGGAGAGTTTTGATTCCTTTTATTTTCCACTTAATTCCAAACAATAAAAAGTTATATAGCTTAATTAGTAGGAAGGAATTACAATTCCTCATATCAATTTTGAGGATTTGTGAATCCTACCTCCCTTGCAATCCTATGATAAGTGGAAAGAAAAGTTAGATTGTAAGGATTAAATTGCCTCTCCGTAATAATCTTAAATTCTCCTCTAGAATTTGCAATTTCATGGCCATTTTGGTCTTTATACAATTTTTCTTTCAATTTTCATGTAAACCAAACCTTAGTATAGAATTTTATAGTAATTCTATTCCCACCAACCAAACAATCAAACAATGGAACTTGAATTCCTATTTTATTCTCACATTATTTCTCTCTCATGAAATTAAAATTCTTTTCCCCCAATTCCCTCGTTTCAATAAAACACCTAGTAAATTGGGGATACAAGTTATCTTCTAGCATACTTAGGCTTTGCACTTTCTATATATAATTGTATTGCATTATTCCTCTTATTCTATTCATATTACTTCCATCACAAACGTTAATGGTCCTAGTTAAGAAGAATAACTCTAGGAGAGGGATCGACAAGGGGACAAGGGGAGGGGGTTAATAAGCTTATATATTGAAATTAGGATAACAAAGCTTTATATATATATATATATATATATATATATATATATATATATATATATATATATATATATATATATATATGAGTCATTTCCACTTTTGGTCATACTTTTATTGGGGCATTGTCAATTTTAATCCACTTCATTAATTTTTGTCACATTGCGGCCAGTCTTATTTAGTTCTTGTCATTTTTAGTCCACCGTTAAAATTTTCGTCAAATGACCGTCCAAAATTGGAGTATTTTGGTCTTTTTATGCTTTGATCATCTCTTTTACTCTTTGCACTGATTTTCCTTACACATTTTCATCCAATGAAAAGGTCCGGCGAAAGCCATGGCTTTGTAATGTGCCTCACATGGCTTTCGCCGGACCTCTTCATTGGATGAAAATGTGTAAGGAAAAACCATTGCAAAGGGTCAAGAAAATGTGCATCAGGGTGCATTGGGATTTTTGTTCCTTTTAATATGGTCATTGCTCTAGGGGCGTAATTGACTTTTTGCTCGTGTTCTTGTGTTCATTTTGGGATCTAGTCCGGGGTTGGATGTTGTGAATTCGTAATGTGCTCTTTTCTTCTCTCTCACGCGAATCTCTGCGACTAGTAACTGGTGATGGCTAGGTCAAATGACAATCGTCGATCAAAGAGGTAGGCATTCGAGGGTACGTTTGCACTGTCGACTTCGGGCTCGGTGGGTGCACCCCTCTTCGCGGCGTCAATTGGGAGGTTCAAGCGGCGTTCGTACAGAGCCACTCCTCAGTCGGCGGTCTGTGAGTTGATGGGTGCGGTGGCCGAGGTTGCTTCTCGGGTTTCGGCTAGACGCCTGTCGGCACAGAGGTGGGCTCACCGTGGTAAGTTTGTTTTTTCTACAAACTGTGCTCGTGTAGTGTATTTTTTTCCTAGCTGCGTTGAGACCACTGCATTAAAGCAGGTTTGCACCTGAAAACTTCCCTATATATATAAAAGATTTAGTTGAGAGAATTTGAGAAAATTCTATCAAATTACTAATATGTCTTTCAATAATTTGAGAATTTGAAATATAATGTTAATTTTAATAGAATTTGTTAGTAATGGATTAAAACTGCTGCCACTTTACACATAATTAAAGTGGGAATATGTATGTGATAATTATTCATGGACCGAGTAAACAATATACGTATAGTTAATGGACTAAAACTGTAATTTTCCCTACTTAAAAATGATGGAAATAACGGTAGATCCATAAACATCCACGTACAATAGCACTAAGTAGGGCTCACAAATATCTCTTCACTGTACTCTATATATGACCTAGCTAGCTAATAGTTGAGCTCAGAAACACCTTCGATCATCCCGGCACAACCACAGAAATAGAATAGATATGAATTATATATCACTTTCCTCACATGATGCAAATATGCAATGATACATCATATCGATCTGTGAAGTGAAGGAAAGATACATATATATGTCCGTACGCGTACTTTCATATAATGTGGGAGCAAGCTAAGATGGATACATGTTGAATAGGGTGAACAAGTGTAAGCTAGCTAGTAGCTAGGGTTGAAACGCAACAAATAGATAGTTTTAGCTATTAAATAGCTTGTAATTCAATGGCACTTCTGTAACTCTACCAAATAGAATGTCATTAAATTCCAGTGGAGACATTGACTCTTTATGTTTTAATAGATTGAGAAAATATATAAATCAATTTTTTCAATTTCTAACATGTTATCCAATTTTTTTTTTAAAAAGCCTAGTGTCCCTAGAAAACCTTCTTCATCTCCATGATCAGAGGAGAAGAGTCTCTTTCGTCTCTGGCCATGGACATGACAGGACCTTCCGACCAGGAGACGAAGAGACGATGAGATTATCAGAAATTTCATTAATTCAATACAACTGAATAGATTATTTTATGAATTCAATTGTAATTTTTTTAGGTTCAGTGGCTTAATTATATTATCGTGTGCAGATGGTTTATTTAACTTTTATTTCAAAAAAGAATAGCTAGTAGCTAGCTAGGTAGGGAGCAAAGTAAGCGGGCATGCAGGCCGGACAAGATTGATTAATCAGGCGGCCAGGGAGTGTCGATCTGATGCATCTGCCCGCCCGGTGACATTCATACATCATGCGCGTGCGTTTTGCGATCCACATTGTATCTCATTACAAATTAGTTTGCAGTCTTATCATATCCCAAATTCCACCACTAAATACCATTTCACATCACTGCCCGCAACTCCCATCTTACTATCCTAATACCCATGCCATCATCCGCAAATTATATCATGGACCGCGGTCCACAATGCATTGTGGACCGCGGTCCCAAAACGACGTCGTTTTGATTAATGAAATAGACGGATGAATTCGCGCAACTCACTTTCTTTTCATATATACTGCAGTTTCTTTTCAAATATACTGCAGTTTCTTTTCAAATATACTGCAGTTTCTTTTCATATATACTGCAGTTTCTTTTCATATAAAACTACAGTTGAAAAGAAACTGCAGTATATATGAAAAGAAACTGCAGTATATTTGAAAAGAAACTGCAGTATATTTGAAAAGAAACTGCAGTATATTTGAAAAGAAAGTGAGTGGTATATATAGAAAAGAAACTGCAGTATATATGAAAAGAAACTGCAGTATATATGAAAAGAAACTGCAGTATATTTGAAAAGAAACTGAGTAGCGCGAATTCATCTGTATGTTTCATTAATCAAAACGACGTCGTTTTGGGGATCCGCGGTCCACAATGCAACAATGCATTGTGGACCGCGGTCCACGATATAAGAACCGGCCATCATCTATTAATCTTCATCCCTAAATTATACCATGGATCATATCTAAAATAACATTTAAATAAATTAATATATTATGTGTCTGCAATTAACAGATTATATATTTATAAATAAATTGAAAACACATAATTTGTTAAGTAAATGAACATAACAATATAATATGCGTTAAACTAATATGCGTTGCTATTAACAATATATTTGTATATTGTTATGGACAGATACTACATTGTAACAGAGTCAGTAGTCCTAAAAACAAATATTTGTATATTGTTATAAGGGGAAAATTGTTCTAATCCAACCAGGCCATATGAGATTATATTCCGAGTGAATGACACGATTGGCGAAATGGGTTTAAGCAATAATCACCATATGTATATATGATGATAAACAAATGATAATTATGTATTAAGAGTCAAGTGTGTGGACTACAACCTAAGTGTAAATAATGAAGAGTACACATGAACATTAAGATTATTATAAGCAAAAAGGAGTAGAATCATTGAGTTAAGTGTTTCAATTAAGGTGGCAAGTTTAAAAACACTTGTCCATTTATCCTAATTGATCTGAGTCATATGTGGCACCACAATTTAACAATTTTAGAAAATAATTCAGCAAGTAATTAATTAAGTGTGATGATACAAGACTTAATTTGATGCATTTGGTCTCTAACTTCAATTCATTACACACATTGCTATTAGTTTTGACGAGATCATCAACCACACTCTATAGTCAAAGACTAATTTGGATATTAATATAGGGGAAATTACCAAGTTATCTTAACAGATGACTCAATTAAGTAAAATCATCAAAATCGAAAGACCTAATAATTAAGCACAAAAAATTATTTACGACTAAATTAAGAAAAATCACTATAGTTGAGGACTAAATTGAGTATTAACTCTAATCTATAACTCAAACCAAGTTAGACAAATTATTTTGTAGACTCGGATTCACCTTGGACCCTGGTCCCAAATATACAATTTACATACTGAATGTTCACAATTTATATACTTAATGTTCACAACTGAATGAAATACTTAATGTTCACAACTAAATATTCACAATTTACATACTGAATGTTCACAATTCAAATTGTGAACATTTAATATGTAAATGGACACAGATTCACCTTACAAAGTGGACCCGGGTCCATGATATAACTGTTGGCCAAGTTGGCTATAGGCTTATTCTTGCAATAGACTTGACCCATCCTATGCCTGCTAGTAAGCTAAGTTATTAAGCCAACACCATTAGGCTAATCCCAACAAGTCCGGCGTATTACTTGACAATTGGATATAAAATGAATTTATGTTATATTTATATATTAAAATGGGTCAAAGTACCTATGAGATCTTTGTATAATAGTGTTTTGTTCAATTTAATTTTAGTACTTTTATTTTGTTCAATTTAGTCTTGTACTTTATAAAGTAGTGCAATTAAGGACAATAGTTAACGATGTTAATATTACAGTTAACTTAGCTTATATATATGGTGCTGACATCATCACTGTCACATCATTATATTTATATTCTAACTCATATATTACTTTATAAATAATTAAAATTAATTACTTTACCACCAATATTTTACTCAATATGTCCAAAATAAATAATTACAACCATGTTCTCAATGAGATTTGAACACTTGATGTCATCATGCTTGTAATTATTTATTTTTGACATATTAATGTAATAATTGGTAGTAAAAATAATTAATTTTAAATATTTATAAAATCATATATGAGTTGGAATATAAATATCATGATGTGGTAGTAATGATCTCAGCGCCACATAAGCTAAGTTAATGGTAATATTAACACTATTAACTATTGTCTTTAATTGCACCACTTTTTAAATTACAGAGACTAAATTGAACAAAATAAAGGTACAATAAATTAAACAAAACACTATAATACAGAGACCTCATAGGTACTTTGACCATTAAAATCAGGAAAAAAAACTTCAAATACTATCACATTAAAAAGTTTTTGATTATTATGTAAGTATGTAACCAAGAACCTTATGGTCTAGTGCTACCAAGTTGTTCTCCCATATGGGAGATGCAGGTTGGAATCTCAGTGGACTCTTTTTATGCTAAGAATTTAAATTTCAATATTTGGTTTGTGGAATATAATTACTGGGTGAGAATTGACATACTTCTTGTTGTTGAATTTAAATTTCAATATTTGGTATACATACATGAGAATTGACATACTTGTTGTTGTTGTTAATCTTAAATGACAAGTATCTCTTGGATCCGTCTGCATATTCAAACATCAAAAGAATAACATATTTAAATATCACACATCTACAATATCTCTTGAACTGGACATATTGTATTTAATTTTCATGCAAATACTTTATCTAATGTTAAACTTCATAAGCTCACATCCAAAAAAAAAAAAAAGTTCATAAAAATAAAGTTTGCATGGACCATGGTACACAACCTAGTCAAACATAATAAAATGTAGGCCTAATTCCCAAAATGTTCCTCCGACTATGACATTTTCTCAAATTGGTCCTATGACTTTTAATTGCATCCAAACTAGTCCTCCGACTATTAAAATTTAAGCCATATTAGTCCTCCGTTAGCATTGTCGTTAAGTTGGTGTTAAAATGGAGGGCAAAACGGGAAATTCATCTCATCAACTCTATTTTAATCATATTACAACTCTATTTTCGCATATTGTGAAGCTTTTTAATAAAAATTAGATCTTCCTACAAACTGTGATAAAAAATACTGCATGATTATGTTTGTCATGTAATGAACATGTTGGTTCCCTAATAAAAATTAGGTTTAACTCAAGGACCAAATATGTAATTTTCCTAATAAAAAATTATTTTATCATAATAATTTTTTTTTTCTTTTTTAATACCATTTCTCCTTTTTAAGGCATTCTTATAAAGAAATGAACATGATATAAAAAAAATTATGATAAAAATGTTCAATTTTTATTAGGAAAATGTGCATATTTGTCATTGAGTTAGACCTAATTTTTATTAGAGAATCAACATGTTCATTACATAACAAACATAATCAAAAAGTATTTTTATCGCAGTTTGAAAAGAGAAATACCTAATTTTTATTAAAAAGCTCCGCAATATGCGAAAACAGAGTCGTATATGATTAAAATAAAGTAGATGAGCTGAATTTTCTGTTTTGCCCTCCATTTTAACGCCAACTTGACACCAATGCTAACATAGGACTAATATGACTTAAATTTCAATAGTTGGAGGACCAGTTTGGGTGCAATTAAAAGTCATAAGACCAATTTGAGAAAACTGTCATAGTCGGGGACCATTTTGGGAATTAACTCGATATATATATTATACTGAATGTATAAAAGGATAATTACACAATATTAGTATATTTACTTAATAATTTTTATGATAATTAAGGAATTAATTGCACAGATATTAGTATAATTGACTAATAATTATTATGTTAATTAAGCTAATAATTACACGAATATTAATATAATTACAATTAAACATGGGTCGTTGGATTTTTTAATAATAATTACAATTAATTTATTCAGATATGGAGGAAGAGGAAAAAAGTAAAACAATATGGTGAAAAGAAATATATTTAAGATATAAAAGTATTGTACATATATTAGTATAATTACCTAATAATTATTATGGTAATTAAGCTAAACATGGATCGTTGGATTTATTTTTATAATAATTATAATTAAATTATTTCTTTTTTTTCATATTTATTTTAGTTATAATATAATTACATAAATCATATTACATATCGAGTTTTTAGCGTAGTAATAAGCGTTTGATTTTCACATTTATAAAAAAAAATTAAAAATTTTATTTTTAAAAAAAAAAAAGTTTTTCCGGTACACCTCTTATTAATACTTTCTTTAGGGGAGCAATCAAATTAAAGTAAGAAAAAGAAAATGTGTATTTCTCATAATTGAAAATGTATTTCCATGTCTGCTTTCACTTTAACTTTTGGCCCTTAGCTTTTACAAAGTGAATGTACAAGTGCAAGTGCACAATGCCACAAACCTTGAAGCTTCCAAGGTCACCAAAGCATATGCACAAAGATGGAAGGCATTAAGCAAATATCATTTTAAATTGGATTAGGACTTAGGAGAAATATATTATAACGACTACCCGTGGATGGCACACGCACATAGAATTTTTTAACGTTTAATTTTTGTTTTTTTTGGTGCTTATTTTTTAATTTTAATGTTTGATTGATTGAGTGACAACATCTATCAGATAGTGATATCTTAAACAAATATGATAAATGAGATAATGTGAACCAACTGTGTCTCACTTTTCTGTTTTAACTTCTTCTGCCACACCAACCTTAAAACCCTTTATTTTTCTTTTTTAATACACCATCGTCGTGATAAATTTCAATTTGAATTGTAACCACAAAAACTTCTTTTAATCCTGAGTTGCACAGAAGCAGGAAATGAAAAATCAAAAAAATAAAATGCATCAAACAAAATGCTTTAAAAAAATACAAATACAATACAAAAATATGTAATATTTTTAAAGAAATAATTATTATATTTCAATTGAAAATAAGTGCATGTCAAGATGCAACACATCACACACACACATATCGGTATTCGTTAAGTAAAAAGAGGCATCCAAGTAAAAAATAGGGTGAAATCTTAGTCGTTGATCTGGTTCAGATTAATGTTCATGAATGTT
>CP025652.1:11115987-11143734 GCA_003576665.1 Ipomoea trifida | reverse complement strand
AAAAAAAAAAGGTAACATTTTGATAAATTTTTATAACTTTAAAATGCACAAATTTTACACTACAAGTCCACAAGTTTTTTACTACATATACATAAGTTTCATACAAGTGCATAAGGTTATACTCTCCAAAAAAAATATTATCATTTTTTAAAGCTATTGATCTGGACAGGTCAGCAACTCAGATCTCTATGCATGTTTTACCTGGACGCCTCTTTTCACATGATCTCATCCCTATATAAATAAATAAATTTTATTTATTTATATATATATATATATATATATATATATATATATATATATTTTGAATGCTTATTGCGTTTTTGTTCTTTAATCCAACCAAACATTTCAAACATATTTCTTAAAGTGTATTCTTTTCATGAACCAAACAATGAAATAGAATTCATATTCTATTTTCTACCTATTTCATTCCTTATAAATATGATTCATATTCCCTTTGAAATTCATTTTGTGAACCAACACACATTATTAGAGTAAAACATATTATGTCTGCATAGGTAGCTCAGTTGGTTTCTAGGTGACAAATTGTGGATTAAACGTGGCGATGTCAATATACTCGGAGTGTTAGAAAAATTCATACATGCGCAGCGAAAGCATCAATCGTTTTTTCTAAATTCTATGTTTAAGAGAGAGTTAGAATAGTGTACCATTGAAGTGTGCTTTGACAGATGCAATTCCAAAAAACCGTCCAATTGTAGAAAGGTGTTTGGTAAATTAACTGTTAGTTGATAGCTATTTGGTACAATTTCTTTTCTCAAAAAGTTAATTGAAAAAGTTGTTTTGAGCAACTTTTTGAATTTTAGCATTTTAGAATTACAAAAAGTTGATTAATCAAACATTTATATTGATTTTTTAGCTAAGTCAAATAGCTAATAGTGGTTAAATAAATCAAAATTGACTGATTGGCTAACTATCTACCAAGAAGGCCTATATATATATATAGTTTTTTTTTTTCTTACTTTTCATCTTTGTAATGGAGTTTTAGTGCATTGGTTTTGACATATACATGTAAATATTGATAATAATGTATATATGCATCAGAAGATAAGCGTTTTAGTGTTGAAGATGGGGATGCCAACATCATTATAAAATATAATCTACTCATAAGGATAAGTGCACCATTTATCCATTTATCTGCGCAATGTTTACAATATGTCGACATATACATACACACATATACACATATATATATATATATGTTGTAAAAAAAATTTGACACCACCTACTTTGGTGCCTCTAGGCATGAAAAATGGCTTCCCCTGCAAAAGTAATACATTTACATATTTAATTTTTATGTACTTCTTTTAATATCACACTTTTATAAAATAATACACAAACTTTTTAGTTGAAAAAGTTTATAAAATTGTCACTATATAAATCCGGACCATTTTCCTTTCCAAAAAAAAAAAATAAATCCAGACCGTTTAATCATTTAATTTGGATAGTGCATGTCGGTAAACAATTTTTTATAAAAAGATTAAGACCATTCACTCGCTACTTTAACTTCAAAGCTACATTTGAAAATTAACAATGTTTGAATTAAATTAACAAAAAGTTGTAACTTTGGATTACATATCCCTTAAAAGCTATTTCATATTTAATTTTTGCAATATATATATATACACACACACACACTCAACAGACACAACCATTATTGCGTAGACCGTGGTTAATTCACACAGCTTTGTGAACCGTGGTCCACACAGCTATATGAACCACGGTCAAAAAAACACATAAAGTACATTACTTTAACAATTTAATTAACAAATAAAGTACATTATTCTAACTTATAAAATACATTATCTTATCCTAGAAATTTCATTATTCTAACATATAAAGTACATTATACATTATACATTTTTCTAACTTATAAAATACATTATTCTAATACATAAAGTATATTTATTCTAAATCATAAAATACATTATCTTACTCCCGAAATTACATTATTCCAACACATATAAATTACATTATTCTAACACATAAAAATACATTATTCTAACTCATAAAATACATTATCTTACTCCAAAATGTTCATTATTCTAACACGCGCGCGAAGTAAAAAAGAATTTGACCATAAAACAACGTCGCTTTAGACTTTGGTCCACACAGTTTTGGACCATGATCCACACAATAATTTGCTCAACAGACATGCATGGGCCAAATTTTTTTTGACATACCTATTCAGCAACACATAGATATATTCTTTTGTTAATATCACTGAGATTTAAATTTAAGACCTTAATTTGTTTAAATTTATATCAAATTAAAAGATATGTTCCATTCAATTTTAAAACTTAAACTATACTAAAATTATGCATTTATTATTTTATATATTATATGTTTAACAACGCCATACTCCAAATTTGAAAATTTATAAGTCATGAATGCAACCATAATAAAAAGTCAATACTCTTATTTGTTGTTGTTATTTATGTGTGTGTCCAAAACTGCTTTTTGCCTACAAATTCTACATAATTTAAATTAGTTTTATGTATGAAAAATTGAAAATTATATAGAAATTTACTAGACTATAGTGATTTTTATCTATTTAGTCTTAAATTATTTTTTGTACTTAATTATGTCATCGATTTTGATGATTTTATCAATTGAGTCAACTGTTAAAATAGCTTGGTAATTTCACATCTATTAATACTCAATTTAGTCATCAACTATTGTAATTTAACACAACTTAGTCTTCAATTATAGTGGTTTTACCCAATTTAATATTTGACTGTAGTGATTTTTATCGATTTGGTCATTGATTTTAACAACTGGGACTCAGTTGGGTAAAATCATCAAAGTTGAGGACATAATTAAGCACAAAAAGTTATTTATAACTAATCAAGAAAAGCTACTATAGTCAATGAATAAAATGGGTATTAACTCTTATTAATTTATTAGGATTCGATTTACAAGTCGTAAGACTATGTTTCCGTACATGAGATACGATGCAGATAGTTGGATCCTTAATTACTACTAATTAATTTCACTTTGGCTATTAATTAATCCAAATAAAATTTTAAAAAAACAGGTAAAAGTTAGGTCACTGTAGAGCGTTGGAAATCCAACGTGCACCGCAAAATAAATATTAAAAAATATTTTTTTTAAAAATAAAAGGATTACATTTATTTAAAAAAATTATACTTTTCCACTCCAAGTTGTACGACAATTATAGAATTTATCTCTAAATATTGGTTATGCTCACTTTTCATCCATTTACTAACAAAACATTAGACATGAAATTTACAATTTTAGTATAGCTCAGAGACTAAAAGTGAGCACGAAAAGTTAATAAAAAGACGAAAAGTACAACGTTAATAGAGAAGAAAAGTGAGCACGATTGACACTTAAGAATAAATTTTACAATTATCCTATAACTTAGAGATTAAAAATACAATTTCCTATTTATTTCTAGTCACTCAAAATCACTGACGTTGGACGGTTGTTGCAGCGGCGCACTACTGATTTGTACAAAATAAAATCCTCGTAGTATGCACTAATTTTTAATTACATTAGATTAAAATATAATTATATATACTCGTAATTATTATGAACTCCTAGTCGAAAATTTATAAATAAAATAGAAATTATAACTAGAAGACAAAGAAGACATTTATAAATTAATTACTTTCAAAACTCATTCTTCAATTATGATAACTAATTAACAGTCTTTCAGCAATATTTAATTAATAAGTACATTATTTTTTAACAAAAGGATAAATCAGTCAATTTATATTAGCCACAGACTAGAGGTAATACCCAATTTGGTCCATCGACTATTATAATTTCACTACTTTGGTTTTCGACTATCAAAATTGCTCAATTAAGTCTTTAACTATGCAATTTTTACCTAAAATGGTCACTCGACTATTAGAATTTCACCACTTTGATCATCGACTACCAAAGTTGTTCAATTTAGTCCCTAACTATGCAATTTCTTTAATGGAGAAGATTCTACAATTTTAGCATGCGTAATTTTCAATTTTTGATTCAGCAAAGTTGTTAGTCGAGGACCAGAGTAATGAAATCTTAATAGTCAATGATTATTTTAGGTATAAAAATGCATAATTATGGACTAAATTGAACAACTTTAGTAGTCGATGACCAAAGTGGTGAAATCCTAATAGTTAAGGGACCATTCTAGATAAAAGTTGCATAGTTAGGGACTAAATTGAGCAACTTTAAGAGTCGATGACTAAAGTAGTGAAATCATAATAGTCGATGGACCAAATTGAATATTAACTCCCACTAAGTAACTAATGAATATAAAAAATAAATAAATAAATAAAAGTTTTGATTAAGGATTTTTGTGGAAAAAAAATTTTTAAAAAATGTTCATGTAACTTTATCCTTTGATGCAATCTCATTTGTACCCCACAAAACTTATCACTTTTTAACCAAAAGATAAAACTTTTGAAGTAATAATTACTCCGTATTACTTTTCAATTGAAAATTAAATACTTGTCAATAAGCAAAACATAGCATAATTAAACTAAACCTATAACTTTCCAACCAAACGTCTTCAATAATAATAATAATAATAATAATAATAATAATAATAATAATAATAATAATAATAATAATAATAACTTTCCAACCAAAAGGTTTTGAAGTAATAAAAATTACTTTTCGCTTGAAAATTAAATATTTGTCATGAAATAATGTAACACAATAAATTTAAAATAAAACTAGTCAATTTTCAACCAAAATTTGATACTTTCACGATATCAATTTTATTAAGTAAAATTTACCACTTTTAAAACAAAAGGTAATACATTGTTTGGGAGGTCATGGTTCAAGCCTCAATGGAGCGCGGTATTGACTTTTTTGTGATTCAGTAGGTTGAAAAAATAGTTATAAATAGATACTACATTGTAACAGAGTTAATAGTACTCAAAAAAGTAATACATGCTTTTGAAAATTAAATTTGTATTTTATGGCTCAAATTTAATTTTTTATATCTATCTCACGAAGAAGGTTTCACTTAAACTTTTGTGAATCTTTAATATTAGTGTGTGTTTGGAAATCAAGAAAATGACTTCTGGAAAATAATTCATTTTCCATAAAATAGTTTCATTTTCAGTGTTTAGTTGCATTCTGGTGTGTTTTGGTTCATTTTCTGGAAAATGAGTAGAATTATATAAGAGTTTATTACCGATTTGGTCCTTCAACTATAAGGATTTTACCAATTTGGTCCTCGATTACCAAAATTCCTCAATTTAGTCCCCAACTATGTTTTTTTTTTTATATACAAAAAGATCCTCAACCTATTTGTCTGGTCAAACTAGAATGGTAAATTTAGGATTTCAAAAAATCTTCTTCTTCTTCCCTAACTCGTTGCTTTTATATACCTAGGTTATCATTCGAAGGTTTTTGTATCCAGAGATTGTTCTTGTTGTTCCTCATGCAATGTTAATCGCAACTCTATAAATCTCGACTATCTACTATGCAACGAAAGTGTAGTGAAGCTTCATCAACCTATAAGAGTCGAATGTTGTTCGAAAATGGAGAAGCTTCATCAAGGCGAAGTTGTCAATGTAGGCAACAACTAAAGATATGCACTTAGTGGACAAAAGACAATCCAGGTCGTAGGTTTTGGCTGTGTGAATCTAAAAATCTGAGTGTTTGTATTGCTTTGAATCCAATTTGATAATTTGTTAAAGTTCAAAATTTTTTAGATACAGGGAGGTATAGCTTATAGATGTGGATTTGTTGATTGGTTTGATCCCCCCCCCCCCCCCCCAAATGTGTTTAAGGTCAAAGAATTTCTATTGATTTGATGTTCCAGGCACATCCAAACACTGAAAACTAGAAAATTGGTTTTCATAAATCATTTTCCGATCTAGTTTCCAAACACACCCTTAAAATCTTCGGAAACATCATTAACGTGTACAGTGCACTTCTCAAAAAACGTAGTATATAAACATCTGGGAAAAAGAATCATACATCATTTTAGTGAGATTTATTTTCTTTGATATCATCAGTCGTTATACCGTGGTCACTAATACGACAGGTCATCTCAAAAGATAGTGTCTTACATTTGTTTTTATATTATCGAATGAAACTGTAGTTATATCGAAATGTAACTGTAGTTGTGTTGAAATATAACTGTAGTGTATATGAACTGATACTGAATAATAGTTTCACATTTGTGTTTTATATTATCGAATGAAACTGTAGTTATATCGAAATGTAACTGTAGTTGTGTTGAAATGTAACTGCAGTGTATATGAATTGATACTGAATAACAGTTTCACATTTGTGTTTTTATATTATCGAATGAAACTGTAGTTATATCGAAATGTAACTGCAGTTGTGTTGAAATGTAACTGCAGTGTATATGAACTGAAAGTGAATGGCGCGGAACGGAGGTGGTTTCATCTGTTTGTTTTCATTAATCAAAACGACGTTGTTTTGATGCGCGGTCCACAATGGATTTTGGACCGCGGTCCACGATATAATTTGCATGATATCATAGAATTAAATTCTCATTGATCTAAACTTCCCTAAGTAAAAATTACACTAAACGTGAAATAATTTTTTAAAATTATTTAAATTCAAAGGAAAGTTAAACTTTCCTAATTACCAAATACCCACTTATTGTATATAAAAATTCAATTTAATTATTTGTGTGTATTAAGAATAACAACCAATCGAGTTAAGATAGATCAGCAACACTACATGACTACATCCCCACGTAACCTACCACATCCCAGTTGAAGATTTTAAACATCTACTCCGATCCCCACTCACCAACAAGTAAATACACACAATTGATATATATCTATCGATCTTAATGTCGATTATTCATTTTATAACTAATAACTAAGTTACTATGACTCTGTTTGGCAGAGCTTATTTAGGAGCTTATAGCTTATTTTAAGCTACTAATAAGCTATAAGCTTTGTTTGGTAATGTTCTCAAAATAAGCTAGTAGCTTAAAATAAGAGCTTATTTTGAAACGCTACTTGGGGTAGCTTTTCAAAATAAGCTAGTAGCTTTTTAACTTTTTTCCATCTTTATCCTTATTATTTTAAATAAATGACATCCTTTACCCCTCTCAATTAAAACCCTTTTGACATTTTCTTTTCATTATGTTTGGTTGTAATTTCAGTTTGATATTTATGTTTGAATATTAATTTTTGTATGAACTAATCTTATGAATTATAAATATTTTTTTTACTTTATATATTTTCAAATATATGTTCTTACTTTATATATTTAAATATATTGATTTCATTATTTTATATTTTAATATATAAACAAACCTATTTAAATTTAAAATTATTTAAATTGTATGAAGATGTCCTTTTTAGTATTTTTACATTTATCAGCATATCAAAAAGCTAATTTTACCAAACACTTTTAAGCATAACAGATCTTCAGATTTCAGCTTTGAGCTTATAGCTTTTCAGCTTTCAGCTACTTTTCAGCTTTCAGCTACCTTTTCAGCTAGGTTTGCCAAACATAGCCTATATATTTTTAAAAAATTTATTTAAAAAATTAAAATTTCAGATAGATCTATATTCATAAATATATTATGTCTAACCCAAAAAAAAAATGTTAAAGGGTTTTTGGAGTGATTTGACAAGAGTATTTTTTTTTTTTTCTGTGAATACTACTGACTCTATTACAATGCAGTATCTGTTCATGACAAGAGTATCTTTTTAATGTAGTGATGTATGAGCTATTATACATGAGAAAGGTTTACCCAATGCCCCTCAGGTCAATCCTTATACCATGGACTAGGGTTCACAATGCACTGTGGACCCTGGTGCATATGTATATGTATTATGTTGTGAACTTTTGTGTCTTATGTTATGAAATTATGTATCTTAAAAGTATGAATTATGTACTTGAAATAAATTAATAATTGTGTTTTGTGTTGTGAAATTTTGTACCTAACACAAATTATGTACCAAAATTAAATCAGCTTTGAAAACTAAGTAAATATATAACATGTGTATGCGTTTTGTGTTGTGATTTTTTGTGTTATGAAATTTTGTACCTTACGAGTATAAATTTTATACCTCGTTATTTCGATCCAATGCCCATAATGCTTTATAAACTCTGGTCCATGATATAAATTGCCGGCTCAGTTAGTACATGGTTGCGGGGTAATTATGTGCAAATAGGTCAGCATGGTTTGGATTTTGGAAGGTGTGTTGTATATAGAGAAGTAACTAGCAATTTTGGTATTATAAAAAAAATTCAATTGTTTTGTAGAAAAAAAAAAAAAACTAATATCAAGCAAATCAAACAACATAGTGAAATTGGTCAATTTCATACCATATTATTTTATTCTTGACTTATTTTACGAATAAATCAAATGTGGTATTAATATATAATAATACCATTGAGCAAGATCTTTTAATTTAATTCCATTAATTATTAGTGCCAGCCAAAAATAAAACTAAAAATAAAAAAAATAAAGGAAGTGCAATACTTCACATCAAAATCGTACAATGTGCACTAGCTAGCTAGCTAGCATATTTAAATATTGATTCCCATTGGAGAAGTGAGAAGAATGGGTATATATAAATGGCACAATGCCACTCAAGTTTTCATGCATGAACTGAGCCAACAAGTTTGTTGTACTAAGGATTAAGCAAGAAGAGTTGCATGCCACATTTAAGGTACCAACTTTCCTCCTCCCATTTTTACAACTTCCCATGCTAGCTACTATATCTTGTGTTTTAAAATATAAATAAATTTGTTATTATCTTCGAATGGTATCTAGAACGTTGTTAAGTACAGTCAACGGTCACAATTTTTTATATATACTGGGGCGAATACTTTAATCGTGAATTAACATGCTATACTCCACCACACAATAGTAAGATTGCTGTTAATGAACTTTTCATATGCATTATATTAACTATTACACTTAATTACATTAAAAAAAAAAAATGTTGCTTGTACTAAATTTTACGCTATCTAATATTGCGATGTCAAAAATCACAATTTTTTACATACATCACATGCTATACATGTGAATTAGCAGACTATTCTCCATCCTAACGAATTAATGAGTTAGATGTTACAGAATTTTTCATATATATTCACTATTACACTTACATCAAGAAAATATTACTTGTACTAAATTTTACACTATCTAACATGGTTAAATTAAAGACCACAATTTTTTTTTATATACATCAAATGCTATACTTGTGAATTAGTGAGCTATCCGGTTGGAGATACTCTTACACTCACATCAAGAAAATATTGTTTTTACCAAATTTAACGTGGGTAAATTAAAGATCACAATTTTTCATATGGAAAATATTCCTTGTACTTCCAAATTATACTCCTAACTTTTACTCACTCTCACAAAATTTTGATCTTAGACATTTTTATGGGACTCACAGAATAAAAATAATTAATCATTCATTGTTATATCAGGTAATAAAAATGAGAGTAAAAATATTAAAATAGGAAGTTCATATAATATAACTCTTTTCATATCTCACTCCAAGCTAGTTAATGAGTCGAATAATATATACAAAAACAATTATTGTATGTCCTAATTGTGTTGTAGAGGCATTAACTTAGGGATTTTGATATATGTGGTGTTCATGGCGTATGGGACAAGGTTTCTTGTGATCATTAGTTTTTTGCAACAACGATAAGAAAATGTCACTTCACTGCTTTTAGATAAAGATATATACAAGTTGAAAGGCGTGCATAGTATTTGTGTACTGCCCTTATTTATTAATATAATATAATAATTTCGTATAAGGACGAAAGCTGAGTCGTTCTCCATTGTTTGCCGCATTATATTCACAACCCAAATGAAAATAGAAAAATTTTAAGGAAATTTTTTAAAGAATAAAATGGGAAAATATTTGTTTGTTAGTAGTACTAGTTATTGGCCTTCTTCTAGAATATACAAGCTATAGTTTTTTCAGGGTTTAATCTTTTGAATGTAATAACAATTTTGGACTGGATTTACGACTTTTTATTCAAACAAGTCACATGTGTAACATTTTCATTGAAAGAGAGAGAGGGGCTAAAACTATTCGCCCAACAAAGAAATAGAAGCAAACAAAATATTAAAAAAATTTCCAAAAAATAAAGATAAACTGCATATATTACCTGGTAGTAACGAAGCTAAAATTCATTAATCTTGTAGAATTATAGGACGACGAACATCCTTGATATTGGCAGGGCCGTATCTGAACATGTCTAACATGTGCGACCGCACATGGCCCCAATTTTTGGGGGCCCCATATTTAAAAAAAAATTATATGTATATATACTTTATAAAAATTTAGGTTAAATGTATAAAAATTGGATCAATTTGTGACAAGATGAAATTGATGAGCCCAATTGACAATTGCTTTAAAGACCCAACACACACACACACGCACACACACGCAAACGCAAACACACACACACACACACACATATTTATTTCCTAATCCAAAAACATTGCCAATTCTATTCGACAATTATATTTCATAAATCATAATCCCACATCTCAATTAGACAATTAGTAAATTCTAAATTCCCAACCCTATAAAATAGGGCAATACCGTAACAAAATTCGACAATTCACAATTCACAATTCGGTAATTTCTTAGATTGCAGACCACAACTCAAATGATTCTTCAATTCTTCTTGATCACACAAACTCTCAAGTCTCAAGTTCTTCAATTCTCTTAACGGGTAATTAAAATTACGTATTTTTCATAATTTTTGTTTATTGTTTTAAAATTTTTTCTTAATTAATTATTTATTCATAGAATTTCTAAATAAATTCTTTTTTTTCCTTAAAATTTTAGAATTATGTCTTCTAGAAAATATACATCTGGATCTGAAATGCGTAAAAAGAAAAGAAGAATTGAGCAACTAACTCAATCTCAAAAAGGAGCTTTTGAAAAATTCATTACAAATGAACTTTTGGAAGAAGTTGATATCAAAAGTTTGATTGATAATTTTGCGTCTAAATGTGCACGACGCATGTCACTTTTTAAATAAAATTTTATATGTATTTTTATACAATATTTATATGTTGACACAACTTTTTGAACAACTATTATTTATATATAAAATTACTCAAAAAAAAAGAGGCTCAAATTAAGATATGGCACAAGGCCCCAATTTTTATTGGAACGTCCCTGGATATTGGTATGTCTATTGTCTTTCATAGAGTGTATTTATACACAATGGATGAGATTAAATGAGTGCAATATTGAAATTATAAAATGGTAAGAGATCTCAAGAAAAGTAAAAACTTTCAAATTTTCAATTAATACCAAAAACGTTATAATCCCTGAAAAGGTATATCTTTGAATTCATACAAAAATTTATAGGAATTATCAATTAATACCAAAAATGTTATATTGTCCCATCCTTGAAAAGGTATATCTTTGAATTCATACAAAAATTTATAGAAATTATCAAATAATATCAAAAATGTTATATTGCCCAAATGTTTGATATTACAAAAATGCCCCTAAGTTTGGGCAGAAAAACTGAGCCAGCACTTCTGTTATATATATATATATATATATATATATATATATATATATATATATATATATATATATATATATTTATTTATTTATTTATTTATTTATTTATTTATTTATTTATTTATTAAAGTATCATTTTAATTCTACTATAGTTTCATTTAATTGCTTGAGCTCTATTTTCTTTTCACAAACTCTAGTTTTATTATAGTAATGTTGAAGTATTATTTTAATTGCATTTCAGATCATTTGACAATATATGTTATTGAATGGCTCTGGATTTTTGTTTTATTTTTCACGCACACTAGTTTTACTATAGCAATATTAAAGTATCATTTTAATTATACTACAGTTTCATTTGACAATAATGAGCTTTGCTTTTTAGTTTTATTTTCCACACAGATTAGTTTCATTATAGTAACATTAAAGTATCATTTTAATTCTATTACAATTTCATTCGACGACCATGGTCCAATATATAACAACTTTCACTATTCCAATACCTAATTTGGTGAGCTCTTTGGATGTTCATTTTCTTAAGGTACATTATTTGTGTACTGAAGGTATATAATAAACATTCAGTGTATTAAAAATGTACCTTATGTTAGTGGTCTACCTTTACAAGATAGACCATAATGGTCCATGGTATAATTTTCCCTACTATTTTGTGCGGGCCGGAGAATTCGTCTTTTATGGGTAAGAAAATTTTGGAGTTGGCAAAAGAAGTTAAGTTGGGAATTTAGGAGTGGTGAAATCAGCAAAAGTTGGGCTTTGCATAAAAGTAAACTAGGAATTTAGGATGAATGAAATCAACAAAAATTGAACTTTGCAAATAATAATAATAATAATAATAATAATAATAATAATAATAATAATAATAATAATAATAAAATTAAACTGGTAGTACCGTAGTAGTTTAATGAAATCAGCAAAAGATTTTTTTATTTTTTTTGAAGGCAAGAAATCAGCAAAAGTTGAATGCATGAAATTAAAGTAAATCTGCTGGTAGTGTTTTCTCTTTTGACTAGACTATCTTTTATACCAATTCAAGTACCAAGGAAGATCAGACACACCTTCCTTCCTTATTCATTTCTTAATATTGCCTGCAATTATTTTATAATCTAATTCCCTTCAAGCCTTCAATCCCCTCCACTCCTGGGCTGCAGCTTTTTCTTTTTTTCTTTTTTTTTTTTTTCCTTTTTTTAAAAATAGTTGAGGAAGGCAGATTGGAGCATGCTTTGAGGGTGCTTAATTCATAGGGAAGAGACAACAAATTTATAGTCTCATTTGTTTAATTATATGCATTATGCAAGCATGAACCACAAGTGTGTCTGATTTCTTGATTGCCATGGTTTCTAGACATGCATGGTTTTGTTTTGTTTATTGTTTTTTGGTTAGTGACAAGGAGATTGGTGCAGTTAGCTTAGGAATGTGATACTGATTGATGCAGGTCTATATATATACAAGTGCCTCTTCCCCGGTTTTCGTCGTCATATAAATTTCATTGGTTAAGTTAAGTTGCATCTAAAGCTGTTGGGAATCATGGCTGAGAATCATGGAGTTCAGGCTCAAGCTCAGAAGACTACATGGAACATACCCTTCTTGGTTGTCTTTAGTGGAGCCAGGTTAATCTCCAAACCCCATTGTGTTTGTTCTTTGTTTCTAGTCTCATTTAGGTTCTGTTTCAAATTGTTGAGCATAAATAGTATGTAAACGTAAATGTGCAGTCCAACTATCAGCTTAAGGCTTTTACTTCAATTCAGATGTGTGACTTCGTTTTGGTCGTGATTTCAGGAGTCTTTTCAAGTTGGATGATCTCGGTTTGGAGATACTGCGTATCGCGCTCCCTGCTGCTCTTGCATTAGCAGCTGATCCCATTGCTTCACTCATTGATACTGCATTTATTGGTCATTTAGGTGTGGCTTAATTCCATGTTTTTGCATTGTTTGGATGGCCCCCTTAGCTTGTTCCTGTGACATTTTGGTGTTGTTGGTGGATAACTAGCCAAAAGCTGTAACTAGTAGCGAAGGCGCAAATTTATTTCCTTATACAGCAACACATTTTCGAGACGTTGGTTGCTGGACTTGGCCTTTAATAGGCCTCCGCCCAACAATTCTCCTCTGCAATTGCCAGTCTTAACTGTATCGTTTTTGCTCTTGCTGAGACTCAAATTCGTGACCTGACCCTTTAGCCACCAATTGATGGACTTGGCCCTTTATCGGCCTCTGTCAACAAAATCTCAAAGTTTTTGTTCATTTATGTTGCAGGTGCTGTGGAGATTGCTGCAGTGGGAGTTGCCATTTCCATCATTAACCAAGCCAACAAGGTTACCATATTCCCTCTTGTCAACATTACCACTTCCTTTGTTGCAGAGGAAGACACTGTCAAAAAGATGGCTGAATCCTCCTCCTCGTCTGCCCCGGTTAAGGGCGACGAGGACAAGAAAGACAACCCGGAGGGCTCTGAGCTTGAGAAGATGGAGAATGGTTTAGCCACAAGAAATGAAACAAAAGAATCTGCACAAGAAGATGGTGTGTGCTCAATTATATCTTCCCACTGTCATTCACTAGGGATATGATGATCATCTTGGCTTAAAAAGTTTCTTGTGTGTTTTTTTTTTCAGATCCTAAAACAAATGTATGCAAGTCCCCTATTGCTACTGATACCAATGCAAGCAAGAAGAAAGCGAAACGCGAAAAGCGCAATATCCCTTCTGCTTCTACTGCACTGGCTATGGGCACCATTCTTGGCCTTCTCCAAACCGCCTTCCTCATGCTCCTGGCAAAACATATGCTCGGTTTGATGGGCGTCAAATCTGTAAGTCCACATCTTTTGCTTACCCAATGATGCAATTCAGTATAAGAAGAATTGAAACATGTGCTCCATCTCAACTAAAAGTCTAAGTTGATAGTTGGACTGCACATTTATTTTTATATTATATTTATGCTCAACAACAAGGATAAAACTAGATGGTTTGGTCTTGTTTTCCCACAGGGATCTCCCATGTTAAGCCCTGCACTGAAGTATCTGGTGCTGAGAGCCCTCGGTGCCCCTGCAGTACTTCTCTCGTTGGCAATGCAGGGCGTTTTTCGTGGCCTAAAGGATACGACGACCCCTTTATATGCCACTGGTAAGCAATAGTGGATCAATATCCATCCTGATGATGGGAAAAATAGATACAGATGAGATGTTTTATCTTACTAATTAACCATTCATTTTCTGGCCTAACAGCTATTGGAGATTTAGCAAACATAATCTTGGACCCAATCTTTATATTTGCTTGTCACTGGGGTGTCAGTGGTGCTGCCATAGCTCATGTTATTTCTCAGTAAGCCCACAGGCTAATTAACAAGCATTACAATTCCTATATTGCACTTATCGCGTTCGACTTCTTAACATTCCCAACGCTTTCGTTCTCCCTCAGGTACTTGTTAGCAGCAATCCTGTTCTTCAAATTGGTAGGAAAAGTTGAACTAGTACCACCAAGTCTCAAAGATTTGCAGTTTAGTAGATTTCTCAAGAATGGTAAGTCTTGTTCGTCCTTATTGGAGTATTTCTTTGAATTGAACCTACTGGTTTTCTAAAATGTTGTTGCAATTTATAATTTTATACCTTACTACCTTAGGGTTTTGGTTACTGGCAAGGGTGATAGCTGTGACCTTCTGTGTGACCTTGGGTGCTTCACTGGCTGCAAGACTTGGTGCAATAACCATGGCTGCCTTTCAGGTTTGCTTGCAGGTCTGGCTAACATCCTCTCTACTCGCCGATGGCCTGGCCGTTGCAGGACAGGTAAACAGCTAATTTACCAAACACATTTCTATAACGAGCTAATACTATCAGCTGGTTAGTTAGCTGGTTAGACTGACCAGCTAACACGATCAGCTATAAACTATCAGCTAATTGTCAAACATCCTCTAAGTCCGGCTTCTTTCTACTCTATTTATAGGCAATTCTTGCATGTGCATTTGCTGAAAAAGACTACAAGAAGGCAAAGGCAACTGCAGCCAGGGTTCTGCAGATGGGAGTTGTAATGGGATACGGGCTTGCCGCGGTGGTTGGAGTGGGATTATACTTCGGGTCGGGAGTGTTTTCGAAGGACAAGAACGTTATTCGTCTCATAACCATAGGCGTGCCGGTATTCCAACAAACTCTAGGCTCAACCATGATTTCTCAGTGTCTCTCTATAACACTTTTCTGTCCCTTCTCTAATCTTGTTTTGGTGCCCATTGCCAGTTTGTTGCAGGCACCCAGCCCATAAATTCACTGGCTTTTGTTCTTGATGGTGTTAACTTTGGAGCATCTGACTTTTCATACTCTGCATATTCAATGGTAAGCTTCCTTACATGCTGTTAGGATCAAACGCTTACCACTACGCCTTCTTATATACCGCAGCACGAAAAGTTATAGCTCAAAGCGAAGGCCCAACTTTAGTTCCTTATATACCGCCACATTTTCGAGAAGCAAAATGTTGAACTTGACCCTTCACCAACTTCTCCTAATAATTTCCCTAACCACCAATTGCTGAACTTGACCCTTCGTCGGCTTCTGCCCAACAATTCACCTAGACACCAATTATTGAACTTGACCCTTCATCGGTCTCTGCCCAACAATTCCCCTAGCCACCAATTACTGAACTTGACCCTTCATCGACTTCTGCCCAACAATTCCCTAATCACTCATTGCTGAACTTGACCCTTCACGGGCCTTCATCCAACACATACTATTACTCTTATTCCTCACTTGAACTACCCACTAAGATGAAATGATGTTTATATGTATGCAGGTTCTGGTGGCAGTACTAACAGTTGTGACAGAGTTTTTGCTGTCAAAAAGCAATGGTTACATAGGAATATGGATAGCTTTGAGCATATTCATGGTTCTCCGTACAATAGCTGGTTTATGGAGGATGGGAACAGGGACAGGACCTTGGAGTTTTCTCAGGATCAAAAAACCTAACAAATTGGAATCCACTTCTTAGAGCTCTACCCAACATCCTCAGTCCTCCCACACACATGTTTTACCCACATAGTATTTGTAGAAAATAAAGGCATAGGGTGTGTTTGGTTCGCCCATGAAAATCAGAATCGGAATGGAAATCAAATACTTGTAATGTTAATGGGTTTTAATGAAAGTATTTTGCATGTTTGTTAGTATGATGGAATTGGAATGATTACCTGATGTTTGGTTATGTGTAACTCTATAATAAAAATAAAAGTTTTAAAAATATAAAATAAAAAAAAATCAAAGCAATTGATCCTAATATAATGGCATCCAAAGCATCAATATGAACAAAAAATCAAAACAAAAATCTGAAAACACTAATTCAAACTTAAAAATCATATTACTAATGAGATAGAATGTTACCTGTTTTTATAAAGAAAGATATTTTTAATTGAAAAGATAATCAAATATCATAGTTTTGTTTTAAAAAATCGTCAATCAAACACTAACTATGATTTTAATTTTGGTCACACTTGTGTGAGACCGTCTCACGGATCATTGTTCGTGAGTCGGGTCGGATCGGATCGGGTCACTTGTGTTACATTTGCATCTTGACCCGACCCGTCTCATGGTAAGACGGTCTCACACAAGTTTTTGCCTTTACTTATGGTGTTATAAACTCACATGTTCTCCCTTATTTTATTAGGGAGTCTTAACAAATTTTAGTTAAGTTTATTGTAATAGGCACTAAAGAAACACTAGTTTGGCACTCTATTTTGTCCTTTCCCTAAAGAAAACCTGCAGAAGCTGATTGCTATTACCTCTATCCCATCTCTATACACTCCAAAAACCAAACCATGAAGTTTCCTTAAAAAAGCAGAAGCCTCCAGATGATTGCTGCCCACCACTGAAAGCAAATACCAAACCCACAGAAAGAGTACCTAATCAAATCCCACATTTCACTATCACAATTCACAAATCTACAAGAAGGCTCAGTCAACAAAAACTATTGCTGTTGATTAAAGCCCTTAGTATCCCCCACCCACTCCTCTGCAATGTCATTTGTTGCAGCATCCTTTGTGGTAGGGCAAACACCCTTTCAATCATAGACTCCATACAGAGCATTCTATCATAGTCTAGCACCAAACATTAAAAGTAGGATTCAACTATTTCAGCAGAAGAACCCAAAACATACAATCAAATGACTTCTTACCTGCTCTAATACCAAACATATGTTTTTTCTCACCGAAAAACTGATAGCGAGAGTACACATTTAAAGATAGGGCTGGACATGATTTCCCAGCATGCAGTCTGGAAAGCATAATCACAATCTCAAACAGCCAGTCTAGAAGAAGAATTCAAGCAAGCACAGAAAGTAACTTCACAGACAAAATAAGGGAGAAAAAAAATAAATGGAATGAAATAATAATAATAACAATAACTTAGTTCAGTTTTACATCAAGCTAAAATTAATGCTCCCTTTCCCAGCACTAAAAAGCCAAGTGCCTTTATTCAATCTTCATCCCTTGAATTACATTATCAGAGCAATATTGCCAAGGAAAATGAGGCATCAAGATACAAAAGCTTTTAGCCTAATAGTTACAAGGGAGAATATGAAAGACAAGGGAGAATATTAATCCTAGAATTGTAAATTGCAGAGTTACACCTTACCATAACTTGACTGGGTTTCTTTGATACAGCCCAGTCAACAATTTGAGAAGTCTGTTGTAAACAAATAGATGCTGAAATTCAATAATACTTTCAGAGAGTTTTGCCTGCTTATACCCATCATGTTACTTCCAGCTTGCATTCCTTTCCACCAGCCAAAAGGGGCCCAAAATAATACTGTATAAATCCCTAAAAAAATTGTCTAAAGCGAAAAATGAATCATCTTGTCACTAGGCTACAAGCTGATCAAGTTGCATCTGCTCAAGCCAAGCTCCTAAAACAGAATGATCAATGGAATCAGTTTGAGAATTGGATTTCAAACCCTCACCGGATGGCACAGCCCCTGAAGTTCGGGCTGTCAACTTGTCTTTCATCTCAGGTGGTGATTCCTTTACAAGAGATTGCACCCAAGACAGGTCAGGCTCATCTCCATTGCTATTGAGCTTTTCAAAGGAAGATGACTTTCTCAGGCGACCAAGTTCATCTCCATTTACAGACCAATCAATCCTTGTATTGGGAGAACCCCAATTTGACCAAGAATTACTCACTGGCGATCCAATCATTGAGGCATTTCTAGAACCAAGATCCCGGGAACTGAGGCTACGTATCTGTTGATGCTGCTTCTCACGCTGAGCAAATGCAGAAAGTTGGGAACTCATAGGGGATATTGGCTCCATAGTTCTTGGTGACATTATACCAGGTGATGATGCGGCAAATGAAGCCTGTAAAAGAGGATGCTCAACATTTTTGGGAGAGAACACATTACCATTGGTTGGGGAGAGCATGTTCTGCTGCTGCTGAAACTGATTGAAAACAGCTGATTTATGTGAAGGGGAGAAAACACCAGAAGCCGCTGCTTGATCAGAATATCGAGGGGAAGAGGTGATCTCAGCAGAAAATAGCTCTTCAAGATTTGAAGGGGTTAGTGTTTTAGAACAACCAGAACGACTCAAAGTTGTAGAATTAGGACGTGACTGTGAAAAATAAGCCAAGTCATTTAGAAGTAGTTGCTGGCCATCAAAATCCTGCAGCATGTTCAAATCCTCAAGAGGAATATCTCGTGCATTGAGTGATGACCTCAGGCGACTTGACTGGAGGTTGCTTCCAGGGAGATGAAGAGTCGGAACATTTGGTTGAGGCCAAGCCATAGATGAATTAGGCATTCCATTGGCAGTTGGAGACATGGGTTGATTGAATGCAGGAGACATAACAGAATGTGATGATGGTGAACCAGGCATAAGGCTCAATGCACCAGCCATGTCCATAACACTTGCTGTTGCAGCAGCAGATCTAGGTGATGGAACTGCAGAACCAGTAGAAACATACAATGGACGAAGCTCTTCAGGAGTATGGGCAAAAAAGCAAACTCGCCTATCACAGCTTATGTCATCCTTACATAAGCGTGTTCGATACTGAGCTGGATGAAGCCAGCACTCAAACACTCCATGAGCATATTCACACATATCACCCCGCCTGCAGGCACCCTTACGAAAATCAGGACAAGGCACACAGCTGTAGTGGTATTTCCTAGGATCTCTTCTGCGTGCATTTTCTCCAGGGTGCACAAAAGGGCACTCAGTCCAATCATGAGAGTAGGCTCTAGAACAAGGCCTCACCTTGAATGAGAACATCCGGAACTCATCCGTTGAATATATGCTGTTCTTAATGTTTGGAAGGGATGGATCAATAGGATATTCCTTCTTTTCTGGAGCAGAATTTGCAGGAACATCACTGAATTCTGATGCCATAGGAGAAGATACCAAGTCTGAAGGTGAACATGGGGACCCATTTTCTGGTGAGGAAGAGAGTACCGGTGAGGAAGTACTTGTAGTTATGGAGACCTGCAAATGGCATTCACCAACAGGTCCATCAGACATATTGTTCAATAGCAGTTCTTCAAGAGATGCTCTAGCACCTGGAAGCTTCAGCGGAACAACAATTACATCAGCTGGTCTATGGCCATTAACATCCTCAATATTGGGATCAGCCCCAGCTGATAGCAGCAACTTAACAACTTCAGTGGCATTAATGGAGCCACCAGAGGCAGCACAGTGAAGAGCAGTGCACCCGTCTGGGCCACAAGTTTGATTGACATCAACTCCTGGCTGAGAAATGATCAATTTCAAGACATCAACACTACCATATGTTGCAGCAACCATCAAGGGAGTCCTTTCCTCATTGACAATCTGTTTAGAGCCTTTCTTGCGAACTAACCAAAGTCCAACTTCATCAACTGCAGAAGGCTCATGCTCAATTGATCTTTTAAAAGCCTCTACATCGTTGTTAGCAGCAAGTTCAAGAAAACTTGAAAAACAATCATCAGTCACAACAGTAAGTTGGTTTGAGTCCATACTCAATTTTGTATCAGAATTAGATTGGTTGGTAGATGAGCTAGAATTGGACTGGTCTGGACCACTGCACATGCTTCAGTCAACTGCAAACCAATGAAACAGGTGTCAGAGACTCAGGGTTCCTAATGCACAAATATAAAATAAACCAATCCAAAAATCAGATATCTAGAAACATGTTGCTTTCCATTTACAAATTTCTTACTTAAACAGAACCATAATGAAATTCACAACCAATTTGTACAAACAAATAGACTATTTGCATTTCTCTAGATATTGAAAGTCTGCCAAATATAACATGGCTCTACCTAAACAAAGCATACTCAAAGGGGCAGAAATCATAAAAAGCAGATTTAGATAAGAATACATAGATAGCCTAGAACTGGATATCACCTCATCAAAAAGTCAACAATACACAAAAGTCTACATACACATAAATACCATACCCACCAATTAATCCCCCCTTATTCTGATCTGAACACCTCCATTTAAATTCTTTAAAACACTCAACAAACGAATTTATACCAAAATATCAACTAAAGAATAATTTTTTATAAAAAGAATAATTCATTGAAAAGATAAGCCATAAGACATCAACAAGAATCGTATCGTATACGTGAAACATATATATTCTAAAGCGTAGTCACTATCCCGACGATTCGCAGAACATATTTACAAAAATCGCATCTTTAGAATACACAACTGCCTGAACAAGTATATACATACACAATCAAAAACAAAACCCACTATACAAAAAAGGGGAAAATAAAATAAAATAAAATAAAACCTGCTAAATACGATGTATCAAACTAGGAAATCAAATTAACAACCCAAAATTCACATTTTCATATAAACCTACATATATATCAGTCTTCAGAAAAATAAATACACGCAAATAAAATCACAGCGTCTAAGTTCACACAAAGTATATTATGCAAAACCATCAAGTAAAGCAAAGTCAACTCCGGAGCTAAGCACAAAGCTTATGGAAAGCAGATCAACGAAGGAAGCGATCAGATTATCCAGAACTGAACTTACCGAAGGATAAAAACGGAAGCTTTTCAAAGATCAACAGCGGCATAGAGAGAGAGAGAATGAACGGAACGTAATGCGACAGCGTTTAGGCAGCGCTCTCATTCATCGCCGATTGGCAGATACGTACGCATATCTAGAGAGAGAAACCCGAGTATAGCCAATCGGAGATTCGCTTCCCATATGGATCAACTCCTCTGTTACTCCAACTTCGACAACGACAGGGGGGGAAGGGGGAAATAGCAATAAAATATAAATTCGAGCATGCAATATACGTATATAACAATGTCGATTATGTAAGTATAGGCGGAGAGAGAGAGAGAAGATATAGTGAGAGAGAGAGAGAAGGGGGTTTGTAGTGAAAGGGAGCGACAGAGAGAGGGAGTAGAGACTAGAGAGAGCTCGGAGATGAAATGCAAATGGAATGTAAATGTAAATGTAAATGCAAATTGAGATGCGTGTGGAAATTCACGCGAAATGAAGTTGAAATTTGAGTCAAATGCGAGGAGATATTTGAAGTGGATGCCGCGAACAGGGGCCGGTTAGAGGGTTACCGGTTGAGCAGGTGAGAAGCTCTAGGAAACCGATTAGGCGGGTGAACGAATGCGGAACTGAGGGATAGAATGAAGTAGATTGGAATAGGAAAGTTGGAATCCGCCACGTGGAGACCGGTCACCCGAAGAGTGTTTAAATCGCGGTGTCAAATCCAAAACAGAAAAAAGAGAATCGGATTGCTTTTTTATACAACTCCTTATATTTTCCCAAATTTTCATTTCACTTTGAAATAATATTTTCCTATTTCATTTTTCCGCCTAAAATTTTGTACCTTATTCCTTAAATATTAACTTTTATATATATATATATATATATATATATATATATATATATATATATATATATATATATATATATACCGTATAAAAGTAAAAATTCTCATAATTCATTTTCCCGCCAAAACTTTTGAAGTCAATTAATTAAATATTTTATTGGTCAAATAAGTAATAAAACTTATTTGGTAAAGAAAATGTAAAATGCAAATTAACTAATATTCGGTATCTATTAATTGGTAATATTATATCTATATTTATGCATTAATGCAATAACATAATATTGGAGTTAATTTCATTTTTGGTCATAGATTTATAGGTGACATTCCACTTTTAGTCCTTTTTTTCAAAACATCTACTTTTGGTCCTAGTATTATTGTGGCATGACCATTTTTGGTCCTCCGTTAAGAAAACCATTGAAATGTCGTTAAATACAATGACATTTTGATCTTTTTTATACAAAGTATGTTGACCCGCTATATTTTTTATGTTTATTTTTTGAAAAAAAAAAATCAAAATCGAAGACTGAAATGCTCTTGTATTTGGCGAAATTTAAACTGTTTTGTTGATGGAGGACCAAAAATGGTCATGCCACAATAATATTAGGATCAAAAGTGGATGTTTTTTTTTAAAAAAAAAAAAAAAAAGACTAAAAGTGGAATGCCACCTATAAATCTAAGACCAAAAATTGAATTAACTCCATAATATTGTGTACAAAAGATATATTAATATATACTATATATCAAAATAAAATCCTCCTAATTCATTTTCCCACCAAAACTTTTGTAATCAATTAATTAAATACTTTATTAGTAAAATAATTAATAAAACTTATTTGGTAAGAAAATGTAAAATGGAAATTAACTAATATCTATTACGGAGTAATTGGTAATATTGTTTTTATATTAATGTATTAACATAATAACAAAATATCGTATACAAAAGATATAATAATCTATATTATATTTAGAAGTAAAATCTTCCTATTTTATTTTCCCGTCCAAACTTTTATAGTCAATTAATTAAATATTTTATTGGTCAAATAATTAATAAAACTTATTTGGTAAAAAAATGTAAAAATGAAAATTAACTAATATCTATTAATTGGTAATATTATTTTTACATTAACGTATTAACGTAATAACATAATACCGTACAGAAAAGACATATTAATTTATACTATATATAAAAGTAAAATTCTTCTATTTCATTTTCCCGCTCAAACTCTTATAGCCAATTAATTAAATATTTTTTTGGTCAAATAATTACTAAAACTTATTTGGTAATAAAATTTAAAATGAAAATTAACTAATACGGAGTATCTATTAATTGGTAATATTGTTTTTATAAGAAAATTTAAAATGAAAATTAACTAATATCTATTAATTGGTAATATTATTTTTATATTCACGTATTAACGTAATAACAAAATACCGTATAGAAAAGGCATATTAATCTATATCTATATTATATATAAAAGTAAAATTTTCTTATTGCATTTTCACGCTCAAACTTTTGTATTCAATTAATTGAATATTTTATTGATCAAATAATTACTAAAACTTATTTGGTAAGAAAAATGAAAATGAAAATTAACTAATACTCTGTATCTATTAATTTGTAATATTTTTTTATATTCACGTATTAACGTAATAACATAATATCTTGTAGAAAGATTTATTAATATACTAGTTTTATACGCGCATTGTGCGAATGGGTTAATGCCCAATGTTTATATTTAAATAAATATTTAAAAATATATCAATGCAAGATTATATAGGAGAAGTTTATACATGGGTAATTGAATGTCGAATTTTTTTATTTAAATATCTAACTCAAAGTATATGAATCCAAGATAATATAGAAAATTCATTATAATTATTACTAAAATAAATGTTTGCAACCTTGTAAAATCGATAGTCTAAATATTTGGTCTAAAAATGATAGTCTAAATAATAATACTACTTTTAATTTGAATTTTTTTAAAGTGTTCTTAATTTTTTTTGAGTAACATTGTCATTGTCTTCATCTTTACTATTTGTTCTCTTCCTTTTTGTTGGTAGTGTGTTATTTGCAATTCGGTTATTGTTGGTAGCATAGATGACAACGTCATGCAATGAGATTATGATATAGAGCTATGAACTTTCCTTTAGGTGCTCTGCTTGGGGTTCATTTGGTTAAACCATTATTGTTGAATGAGTTATTGTCGATAAAGAAATCCCTAGTTTAAAAAAAAGATTAAATAAATTAATAAAAATTTGAAAATTTAAAATATTATGTATTCCAAAGATATTAAAAGGTAGTTTCTCGCTTCAATTTGCTGGTAATGGGTTATTTGAGTACTTTCATTGTCAACAAATCCCCCAAGTAGTTAATATGATTGGTTTCAAACTATTCTTTTTTATTTTTTCATGGTATTAAAGAAATACATATGTATCATTTTTTGGTGTAACTACTAATTTATTTAATTCAATAAGAGTAAAATAGAGTGATTCCGCTTCAATTTGTTGGGTTATTTGAGTACTCTCTTTGTCAACAATCCCCAAGTAGTTAATATAATTAGCTTCAAATTATTTTTAAAAAATTTCATAGTATTAATAAAATATTGGTAAATAAATATATAACATTATTTTGTACTATAACTTTGATATTTAATTACAAGATATTGTAAAAATAAGATAATGGACAATGTAATGAATATCAATTGATAAATTTGAATGTAAAGAATCTTTGCATGAGAGAAAATAAAGACAATATAACTAATGAGATTATTTCTCTTACTTAATTTAATTTTTTGATAATGAATAATTTTTTCAAATAAAGGTATTGTAGACACATAATTCTAAATTAAAGAAATACATATGTATCATTTTTTGTTGTAGCTACTAATTTATTTAATTTAATAAGAGTAAAATAGAGTGAAAAACTTAATTATGTCAAATTTGATTGAGATGAGGTTCGAACCTAAGACCTTTCTTATAGAAATTAATGGGTAAATTAAAAGTTAACGGAATATTAACAGGAAAGAGAATATTTAACGGAAAACTTAAGGGAAAAATCATAAAAGTAAGGTTAAATTAGGTAATCTCTATGAATAATATTAATCTGAATTATCTTAGCCATCTATTTGATTAAATAATTCATCTGAATCATCCATTTGATTACCGCCATTTTTTCTACCCATTTTAGGCCTAACTCTCTTTGGCTCTTATTAGTATATATATATATATATATTAGTATAGTAGATACTACATATAAAATTAAAATCCTTCTATTTCAATTTCCGCCCAAATTTTTGTAGTCAATTAATTAAATATTTTATTTGTCAAATAATTAATAAAACTTATTTGCTAAGAAAATGTAAATTTAAAATTAACTAATATCTATTAATTGATAATATTATTTTTATATTCACATATTTACGTAATAACAAAATACCGTATACAAAACAACAAATTAATCTATACTACATATGAAAGTAAAATCCTCATAATTTATTTTCTCACCAAAACTTTTGTAGTCAATTAATTAAATATTTTAATGGTTAAATAATTACTAAAAATTATTTGGTAAGAAAATTTAAAATGAAAATTAACTACTATCTATTAATGGGTAATATTGTTTTTATATTCACGTATTAACGTAATAATATAATACCGTATAGAAAAGACATATTAATATATACTATATATAAAAGTAAAATCCTCCTATTTCATTTTCATGCCCAAACTTTTGTAGTGAATTAATTAAATATTTTATTGGTCAAATAATTAATAAACCGTATTTGGTAATAAAATGTAAAACTGAAATTAACTAATATTTGTTAATTGGTAAGATTGTTTTTATATTTACGTAACATAATATCATTTGGAAAAGACATATTAATTATGCAATAACATAACACTATTTGGTAATATTATGTATGATATAATTGGTCTTCTATTTTGACCAATTTTCATATGGAGGGTATATATTTTGTTTACGTTTTTTTATTTCCGTGTATATGGTAGAAAACAAGAATGGAAATCAAGAGTATTTGGATTCTTATTATATTTTCATCAATTATCCAACTCTATACGCTAGGGGATCACGAATTAATATAAGCAATTTATAATATAAGCAATTGATATATATGCTAGGGGCTCACGGTCATTACCCAAAATTGAAATTCGTGTAATATTTAATAATCTTATAATTGATTAATTATATTCATAAATACTAATTTTTAATATATAATAATAATTTTAGTATATTCGAATTGATATTCCTATTAAAGAAAAATAATATAATTTACACAATGAAGAGTTAATTAAATGACCCAATAAATAACTAATTGGTCTAATTACTTAATTAAGAGTAATTGTCTAATGGATTGTTCGGCTCAAATTAAAGAAATATTTAATTGAGTTGGACCGAGCTATTTGGATTAATTGGACTCTTAATTGACAGGTTTCTACTTCATTTTTGGTCCATCAAGAATATATGTGGACTATATGATTTTAAGAATCTATATCTATATATATATTAAAACAGAAGTGCTAGCTTTCCCGCTCATTTTAGTCCAAAAAATTTGAAATCGGTCAACATAATATTATATAATAATTCCTTATCAGAAATTCGAGCCTTCTTTATCATTATTTATGGCTAAAATTGACAAAATATTTAAAATATGATTCCATTCCTTATTATACACGGAAATTAATGTAATATTTTAATCAATTCAATTCCTGTATGAATATATTAATCTTGCGTATTATATATATACATATATATATATATATATATATATATATATATATATATATATAGATAGATAGATAGATAGATAGATAGATCGATAGATAGATAGATAGATAGATAGATTACTATGTTAATATACGTAATTAAATTTCTCTCATGATAATATTAAATGAAAAAAATTCCAACAATCAAATTATTATATGATGTATATTATTGTATTCAAAAAAAAATATTACCATATTATGTCAATGTACGTAATTAAATTCTTCTCATGATAATATTCAAAAAAAATTCCAACAATCAAATTATTATATGATTTATATTATAGTATTCACAAAAAATATTACTATATTATGTTTAAATTATCTCATGATAATATTCAAAAAAAATTCCAACAATCTAATTACTATATGATGTATATTATAGTATTTAAAAAATATTACTATATTATGTTAATGTACGTAATTAAATTCCTCTCACGATAATATTCAAAAAAAAATTCCAACAATCAAATTACTATATGATGTATATTATAGTATTCACAAAAAATATTACTATATTATGCTAATGTACGTAATTAAAAATCCTCTCATGATAATATTAAAAACAAATTCCAACAATCAAATTACTATATGATGTATATTATAGTATTAAAAAAAATATTACTATATTATGTTAATGTAAGTAATTAAA
>CP025652.1:11046287-11115140 GCA_003576665.1 Ipomoea trifida | reverse complement strand
GGATATTACTAATTTATTGAAAATTAGTTAAAAACTTTTAAAAAAATTAATTACACTTCCCTTTTAAAAACTTTAAATTATTTAAACTTTAAAAAAATTAATTAAACATGGGTTGTTAGATTTTTTTTTATAATAATTAAAATTAATTTATTTGAGTATAGATGAGGAAGAAAAAATTAAATGCGATATGGTGAAAATGAATATACATAAGGTATAAAAGTATAATTGCACATATATTAGTGTAATTGCCTAATAATGATTATGGTAATTAAGCTAAACATCGGTCGTTAAATTTATTTTTATAATAATTATAAATAGATTATTTCTCATTTTTCCCATATTTATTTTAGTAATAATATAATTACATAAGTCATATTACATATCGATCTTTTTAAGATAATTGTAGACAAACAAGTCATGTATTATTCAATTAATTGAGTAATACTTTTGCGCTAATCTTATAATCAAATAAATGTACATGTTAAATATTATAATTTTTTTATAATTTCATCTTTATTTTTATTATCTTTTTTTTTAGTATTCTTTATTTTTATTATCTTTTTTTTTGAGTACTCTTTATTTTTATTATCTTTTTTTTTTTGAGTACTCTTTATTTTTATTATCTAAATGTTTAATAAAAAAATTTATCCGTACATCGCATGGATAATTGGACAATTATTTACTTTAATTCAAGCAAGGAAAACATCAGAAAACATAATCGATTCGACCAATTTCATCAATTGAGCTATATAATATTCGATGATATAATTTATATAATTGTATATCGATCCAAATATTCTTCAAAAATTATAACAAATCTATTCCGTGCAACGCACGGGCAAAAATACTAGTTATGGATAATTTCAATTGATTTAGAGATAGGATGGATCATGAATGTAGTCCTGATGGTGTAGATACATTTCTCATGATATTTAATTCAAATAATTTTGAGGATTACCCAAAAGGATAAATTTTATTAGAGTTTTCTTACATTCACCATTATAAATAGACAAATAGTGGGTTCATTTTTGAGGAAATAGAGCTCTAAAGGTTTGTATACCGAAACTTTGCCGGAATCTTGTCAGGAACACGCCGTTTAAGAACCGGAAACCATTCTTTGAAGATCAAGCTACATATAAGCCTGATATCTACTATTTTGTACAATTATTCACCCTTATTCTAGTTGTTTTGAAGGTTATTTTCTGTGTCCTAGTAAATTGGGAATTATTTGTGTGTTATATTGTCCAAGTGCTGAAATATCTACAAGGAACAACAAAGGAAGAATATTGGACAAGTTCTGTAAGAAAAGGGAATTACAATGAAGAATACAAGTTGGAAAAGAATTAGAAGATGCCTAATGGGCCAAGACCCATCTACCTCCTATATATTTGACCTATTCTCTACAATTTAAGGAGGTTCCCTTACAGAGTTCAATACCCTAGTTTTAGTTTATATTTTCCCCAGCATAGTTTAGACTAGTTTTACATTTGATTATTTTATTTCAAGATTGGAATCAAGGATTGAAGTTGGATTTGTTATTTATCAGTTAAGTTTCTCTTCCCTTTTAATTCTTGCAATGTTTATGATTATTAATTATTGCTTTGTTTGGTTTACTCCCATCATGCGGGAGTAGTTCGTTTATGGGTTTGGATTAGGGATCCATTGTTAATCTTGATGTTCAATTGGTAATTAATTGCATAAAGGGATTGAATCTTTTACCTAGGGTTTATGTTGATTTGGGGATTTCTTTGCACTAGTTATTGGTTTGTGGCCAGAATTAATTGCTAGTCTAGGAGAGAGATTCATTACAATGAAAGTTGGATGGAGACCTCGAGCCTTACCAATTTCAACCTAATTTTCCTGCTATGAAAGTAGAGGTAATTTTGGGGGCTTACAATGCTTAGGTGTTTAAGGTTATAATTGATGCATCACGACAGTGGGGCAATTTTAGCCTAATTCTCTTATTGATTACGAAAGTAGCTGAGTAGAATTCTTTTGTGCATTGCCCATATATCCCTTGGTTAATTATTCTTTCCCTAATCCTGAGTTGGTTGGAACATCAAGATTACAATCCCCTAATCTGGCCCATACCTTTACCATATAGTTTTCACCCTAATCAATTGTTTTCTTTTACATCCTTCAGTCTTTGTTACTTGGATTCTATAAATTCATATACTCTAGTGCCTAGTAATTCATACAATTTCGTGCCATAACACCAATCCTCAGCGGAACGACATTACAGCCTCTTTACAATCATCATTTGTGCTCATCTTACAACAAAAGGCATGGAGATCTCCAGCTTATCCAACATCTTATGGAACTTGCTCTCTCTATCAGACTCCTTTACCTATTTTGGCCGGGGATTTGTTTTGGGGTCTTCATCCAACTTTCATTGTAATGAATCCCTCTCCTAGACTAGCAATTAATTCTGGCCACAAACCAATAACTAGTGCAAAGAAATCCCCAAATCAACATAAACCCTAGGTAAAAGATTCAATCCCTTTATGCAATTAATTACCAATTGAACATCAAGATTAACAATGGATCCCTAATCCAAACCCATAAACGAACTACTCCCGCATGATGGGAGTAAACCAAACAAAGCAATAATTAATAATCATAAACATTGCAAGAATTAAAAGGGAAGAGAAACTTAACTGATAAATAACAAATCCAACTTCAATCCTTGATTCCAATCTTAAAATAAAATAATCTAATGTAAAACTAGTCTAAACTATGCTAGGGAAAATATAAACTAAAACTAGTCTAGAGCAAACGAGGGCTCTGGGTCACGGGCCACATCCCGACCGTGATGGCGTCGGAAAATTTCCAGTGTCTGCAGGCCAAACGAGGGCTCTAGGTCACGGCCACCATCCCGGCCGTGACCCTGCCCGTGATGCTTCCCCAGAAATTCCAATACCGAGAGCGTTATAGAGGGCTCTGGGTCACGGGCCGCATCCCGGCCGTGATACAAGGCCGTAGTTTTGCAAAAAAAAAAAAAAAAAAAAAAAAAAAAAAGAGTAAAAATGAAAAAAAAAAAATGTTATGTTTTCTAGTTCGTTTTTTCTAGTTCGTGATGCCTTGTTTGTCCATCAGGGACGATGTCCAGTTTAAGTGTGGGGGGGTACTATTTCGGATGATTTTTGGATGCAGTTTGCTTGAAGGACTCAATTTGCAGCTAAAGGTAGTATGCTTTCCTGGTGTTGTGGTTGTGACCGCTTTACTTCCTGCTTGTTTGTGGTTTGTTTGGTGGTACTTGTGCAGCCTAGCTTGTCAGGGATGATTCAAAGTTGAGCTTGTGTTTAATTCAGTCTCTTGCCAATAGTTGGGTTAACCTCTAACATAAATGTTCCCCTGTGTGTTATGCATTGCTAGTGAAGGCTTATGTGGGATTCCGGTGATATTTGTTCTGTCATAGCTTGTCTCAGTGCTCTCATAGTGAAGTGTAGAATTTGCATGCTTTGAAGTGATTTAGGCCATTGTTGTTAGCCCAAGCCTTTAAACCTACCCTGTGTTACATTTATTTTCCCTAGTTGTCCCCTTTGAGCCTTGTTTTTGTTTAATAAGTGCAAAAGCACTTAACCCCATTCTTTGTATTGTTTTTCTTGTTTAGCCCTATCATTTAACCCTTAGCCCTTAGCCATATACTTTCCATTCACCCTTAGAGAGAATGTAGCATTTGTTCTTTAATTTAGAGGAGATTTCCATTTTTGAGCTTACTTTTGATAGAGTTATTCCTGTTATCTTTGTTCTAGTGTGGGGGTGTTGTGAAGGAAGTTATGGGTTGATTGAATGAAAAGAAAGAAAAGAAAAGTTTGAAAAAGAGTTTGAAAGTGGAGAAAAGGTTTGTGAAAAGAAAGAAAAAGAAAGATGAATAAAAGTGTAAGACAAGTTGTTGGAATAAATGTCCTCACCCCAACTAGTTTAGAATACTCTTGAGTTTTTAATTATTTTGCTCTTTAGTTCATATTTTCCATATCTCCTCTAGGTTTAGTTGTGAATAGGTGTGAAATTCTCTCTCTTTTGTTTATTTTTCCATACCCCTTTGAATAGCCACTCACCCTTAGCCCCATTACAAGCCAAATAAAATCCTATTTGATCTTAGCATGCAGTTTTAGAGTAATCTATGTGAGTATGAAGGGCATGTCTATGGGAGTTCATCTTAAGCCAAGTCTTGCATAATCTTAACTGAGTATATGTGCATACAGGGTTTAATCTACCTAATTTCGGGTGCCCGGTTATTGGCCTGAGAGGGGAACTCACTTGTGATTCTGAGATGATTCTTAAAGCAGGTTAGGTTGCATTAGTTGGTTGGTGGAATGATTGGTTGAGCAGGAAGGAAGTGTGATCAGTTGTAGTGCTTGGAGGGAAGATTATCCTGGTGATTGCTTGAGGACAAGCAAAATTTCTAGTGTGGGGGAGTTGATATCTGCTATTTTGTACAATTAATCACCCCTTATTCTAGTTGTTTTGAAGGTTATTTTCTGTGTCCTAGTGAAATTGGGAATTATTTGTGTGTTATATTGTCCAAGTGCTGAAATATCTACAAGGAACAATAAAGGAAGAATATTGGACAAGTTCTGTAAGAAAAGAGAATTACAATGAAGAATACAAGTTGGAAAAGAATTAGAAGATGCCTAATGGGCCAAGGCCCATCTACCTCCTATATATTTGACCTATTCTCTACAATTTAAGGAGGTTCCCTTACAGAGTTCAATACCCTAGTTTTAGTTTATATTTTCCCCAACATAGTTTAGACTAGTTTTACATTTGATTATTTTATTTCAAGATTGGAATCAAGGATTGAAGTTGGATTTGTTATTTATCAGTTAAGTTTCTCTTCCCTTTTAATTCTTGCAATGTTTATGATTATTAATTATTGCTTTGTTTGGTTTACTCCCATCATGCGGGAGTAGTTCGTTTATGGGTTTGGATTAGGGATCCATTGTTAATCTTGATGTTCAATTGGTAATTAATTGCATAAAGGGATTGAATCTTTTACCTAGGGTTTATGTTGATTTGGGGATTTCTTTGCACTAGTTATTGGTTTGTGGCCAGAATTAATTGCTAGTCTAGGAGAGGGATTCATTACAATGAAAGTTGGATGGAGACCTCGAGCCTTACCAATTTCAACCTAATTTTCCTGCTATGAAAGTAGAGGTAATTTTGGGGGCTTACAATGCTTAGGTGTTTAAGGTTATAATTGATGCATCACGACAGTGGGGCAATTTTAGCCTAATTCTCTTATTGATTACGAAAGTAGCTGAGTAGAATTCTTTTGTGCATTGCCCATATATCCCTTGGTTAATTATTCTTTCCCTAATCCTGAGTTGGTTGGAACATCAAGATTACAATCCCCTAATCTGGCCCATACCTTTACCATATAGTTTTCACCCTAATCAATTGCTTTCTTTTACATCCTTCAGTCTTTGTTACTTGGATTCTATAAATTCATATACTCTAGTGCCTAGTAATTCATGCAATTTCGTGCCATAACACCAATCCTCAGCGGAACGACATTACAGCCTCTTTACACTCATCATTTGTGCTCATCAAAGCCCTTCATTGAATAACAAGCTACTTAACTCTGAATGTCATTCAGCAAGAAACTAGGATGATTTTGTTAGACATGTATGCCCTTAGAGCCAACTTTTATTGTTTTGGGCATTAATTTTTATTAAATAAATATAATAAATAATTATTTTATTTATTTTATTAAGGCTTAATTAATATTTGATATTATTCCATACAATCTTCTTAATTCTTCATTCTTAAGTGTTAAGAATATGAGTGACGAAGAATTAATAAATGAAGTATTGTAAAAATGTTCCTAGTCATAGGAATTCTAATTGGGCATTAGAATTCCGATAAGACTAGCACATTGTCCTTCTTATGGTGAGTCTCATGCCATTCTGTATGAGATACAGAGAGTGGACATGTGGATGATTGTTAGAGAACAAGTCATTGAACATTGACTGACTACAACGTACTGCATGGTGTTTACCTACGTGTCATCGGTATGTTGTATGTTACAAGTATGCAATAATCCTTTGACTTGAGACGACATGGTTGTCTCGTACATATGGTGGACTAGTTTTTGCCAGTATGCGTCTTTTGTTCCTTATGGGACTATAAGTGTACTTGGTGGCCTAGTTCAGTATTGTACGAAGACATGTGTGCGTTCAATAGAGGATCCACCGCCTTGAGGTAACAAAGATGTTCCAGTCTATTCAATAATCATACAACGAGAAATCTCTGGCCAGAGTACAATGAAGTTGGACTTCAGGTTAAGAATATTGAATAGACATATTGACTGGGTTTATGGGTTTGACCAAGTTTGACCATAACCTTTATCTGGTTCGGAACAAGTATTGTGTGGAAGGAATGTTGCATGATATTTGTAACGGAAAGGTTCATTATAATATATTAAAATATATTCATTGTCAACTAGGTAGTCATGATATACTGCTAGGTGTCACTCATGACTTACGAGTTATTTAATAATGAGTTATTAAATATTACTCGTTGCTAGTTTGACTATGAACCTAGAAAGTCACGCCATAATGGTTCGTGGTAATGTTGAGAACTTTAAAAGAAATCGATAAAATGTTATCGATATTGAATTAATACATTAATAACTGATTAATGAATTAATTCAATACTGGGTAGATTTGGGCTTTTAAAAGGCTAGCACCTTTGGGCCCAAACCAGGCTATATATATATATATATATATAAGCCTTGCCCTATTTCTTAACTAAGAGAAGTGACAGAGAGATAATTCATAAAAGAGTTTTTCACGTGAAAATCTCTGGGAGTTCTCACGTGCCTGACCGGTGGACAGACTAGAGGCCGGACGTTTGGACGGTTTTGATTCTGCCAAAGCACGCTTCAAGGGTAAACTTTCTAACTCCCTTTTTACATAGAATCATAAAAAAAAAGTAATTGATGCTTCCGCTGCGCATGTATGTTTTTCTAACAGATTCGACATACTTCTAGTAGAGAATCAGAGAACTTCTCACATCTAGAGATTGTACCCCTTCTTATTTGACATATACTTGTAACCGATACTTTGAATTTAATATATACAATTCAAATTTTTGCATTTACAACTCATTGATTCGAATTAAATTCTTACTTATCCAATTACAATTTAAAAGAAAAATAAAAACAATGAAATTGAGATGTTCTATCAACTAGTCAACTAGAATAAATGTTATATGTCAAATGAGATTTTTTTAAAAAAATTAAAAATTAAAATAGAGACATTTTATTGGAATAAACGCCCCTCTCAACCCTCATACAGTAGGACCTGTAAATTGAAAACAGATTGGTTGACTCAAGTATAAGGACCAATAAATGGACACTTTCATTATTTGGCATGCGACATTAATAATTTTAATTTGTATGGAAATGGTGAAAGTATCTACTAATCTATTAAATAAATAAAAGTTAACAATTTTAAAGTTATAATAGAAATAAAAGTTGTGTTAATGTAATAAATTGTATTAATAACTTGTACCTTATATGTTTTATTTATCTTATACTAATATAAATAAATTTTAATGTTACATCTCATCTTTTAAGTTTTTCTTTAACACCGTTAAATTTAATTGTTAAATTATAATTAATTGAAATTAGAACTATGTTTGTATTGGTTGCATTGACAACTTATACATTGTGCTTTCTTTCATCCTAATGCCAAAGGCCTTGTGGTCAAGCGGCATCCGGTGTACACTCCCATGTGGAAGTGTAACACCCCAATTTTCACATTAGGGATTTATTACAAAATCCTAATATTACAATACATTGCGGAAGCGTCTAACCAGCAGAAAACTGGGTGTTACCGCCACGCTCAGGTATCTTTCTTTTACCCAAACGTTAAGGCTAAACTTACAACCTCAAATAACCATATCAACATCCAAATATGTACCTAAGGAAATAATTCTTCCAAGGTGTCTATTCTAGGACAGAGTAGCCTTCAACCTCGACTTCCATCCTATTCAGAGCTCACGCTAGACTGCATCTAATAGATGACACAATGAAGTGTAGTTAGCGCGACGGCTAAGTAAGGATATCCATTATCACTTGAAAATAAACAAAGGTTTTCAAAATAGTCAATCAATAAGAACAAGGTAAGATAATATTACCACAATCGCAATCAACCTGCAAACAATTTACTCAACAAGTAATTTCACTTTATTTCATAATTAGACAATTAACCAGTCATTAATTCACCCGGTAGTTAGCTCTTACACATCACCATGGTACACAATTCTCGCCTTACTCATAAGTGGGTACGAAACACATCCACCTTTAAATTCATAAGTGGGGTACGAAACACATCCACTTTCAACTCTCGCGTGGGGTACAAAACACATCCACGTTTAATTTACGGTGGGGTACGAAACACATCCACTATTAGATCTCGGTGGGGTACACAACACATCCACCTTTCCAATTCTCGCGTGGGGTACGAAACATATCCACGTTTAACTCACGGTGGGGTACGAAACACATCTACCTTTAATTCATGAGTGGGGTACACAACACATCCACTATTAGATCTCGGTGGGGTACACAACACATCCACCTTTATTCTTGCGTGGGGTACGAAACACATCCACGTTTAACTCACGGTGGGGTACGAAACACATCCACCTTTAATTCATGAGTGGGGTACACAACACATCCACTATTAGATCCCGGTGGGGTACACAACACATCCACCTTTATTCTCATCACACGACTCCATCACCAATAACTCACTCAAATAATTTTCCCAACCCGCATGCTTAAGTTAGTATTAGTCACATCACAGAAAATCAAGTATAGGAGTCATAATAATTTCCAAAGCACAATTATTTTCCAAAATCGTAAAATATTTAAGTATAATATTTAGGCTTCAAAAACACCCACCCGGATGCCCGTAGGCTCTCAAAATATCACAACACTTAAGTCTAAAAACATCGGGGAAAAACCGGGTCGAGAACAAGTCGAAACGAGCCCGCGTCGCGCGGACTCGCAGTTGGCCGCGCCTGCGGATGCCCGGCGGACGCGGCGTCCGGACCGCGTCCGCGGGTTCGGCATCTCGCGCCGAGACTGGACGCCCACGGACGCGCAGCGGACGCGCGTCCGTGCCCGCGTCCAGCCTCTCGGCCGAGGCAATGAATCAGATTTCCCGCACTGGGCGCGCGGTGGACGCGCGTTGGACGCGTGTCCACGGCCGCGTCCACCCCAATTCTGCCAGAAAATTTCTGGCGCAGTCCGAAAGATTGAGTCGGTAAAAATAGTTCCCGAACTCTTTTTCACTTGAAATTTTTATGGTAGAACCCCAACTTATAGTACTTAATGTCCATAAAAAGTTTTGGTCACCTAGGTTCACGAATTAACACAGAAAATTACATTTTTGCCCTTGGCAGTGTGCAGTCTCTCTCTCTGGACCAGTTTTGGAAAAATACTCGAAAACCATACTTATACTACTCCAAAAATTATGAAATTTTATATGTAGGTTCTACACTTATAGATCTACATGTATAAAAAAAAAATTGGATCAAAATACCTTACCGATTTTTCCCAGAAATTCACGGAAGTCACTGCCAGAGACTAGCTTGATTTTATTTCAATATTTTCACAAGTATAAGCCTATATGGGCATAAATACAACATATACATGCATAAAATAGCTATGAACATGCATAACAAATTTATCAAAAATCAAAGCAAAGATTTTTGAGCCAACTTTTAGATCTATAACATAGCACATACTTTTCATGAACAAAATTCTAAACATGCAATTTTTCCTAGCATTTGCCTATTTCCAAGCGATTGAACCGACTTAAGGGAATCCTTACCTTTGTAGAAGACTTTTAAACCGTAAAAGTTGAGGATGTTCTCCTTGGAGTTCTTTTCCAAAAATCCTAAAGAAAATGTCACCATAACAACAATATTTTCTTGTATTAAACATCAACACTTAAATTCTAGAGATGATTGAACCATCAAAGCTTAAAGTCTTACCTAGACTTGATCTCTTGAGTTGGGAAAATAAGTGGGAGCTCTAGAATCACAAGTGAAAGACTTAACCAAATTTTTCCTCTTCTTCCTAGTGTGTTACACGAAAATGAGAGAGAGTAGGAGAGAGATGAGTGTGATCTTGTTGATATTGTTCTTGAAGACCAAGCAATCAAGTACAAAGCCTCCATACCTCATTAATGTTACATTAAAGACCAAATCTTAGTCTAGGATTGGATTGCCACTTGTCATCACCCCATGAATCCCTTATGAAGATATTAATTTAATTGGCCAGTTTGTGCTTAAATCAGATGAATGTTCGGAGGATTATAACTTAATTCGGGAAAATTCTAATACCAAAATTATCGTAAAAATATTCCCGTCGCAAATCACCAATTTTGGGAATTTTCCGGTAATCCGCCAAATTCAGGTTCAGAGTCCGTAACAATTTATCCCTTACAGTCCATTTAGAATTTCTCTTAAAAATTCAGGCCTAATCGTATGATACTTAATAATCCCAATTCTGGAAAATTCGATTTGAATCTACGTCCTTAAAATTTCCTCGGTACGTAACCGATACGTAGTTCGCAGCTCATCGATAATTAATCCTTAAGAGAAAAATTATTTCGAGCACCGAATAGTCTTCTCTTAAATGTCATAGTTAAAAAAAAATTTATATCGCTATTCTCGAATCTTAACTTTGTCGTAAAAACCGAGGGGTTACAGGAAGGGAGTGGGTTCGAGCTTCAGTGGAGGCATTTGTTGACTCTTTGTGCTTCAGTAGGTTGAGAAAGTAGCTATGAACAGATACTACATTGTAACTGAGTCAGTAGAACTCAAAAAAAAAAAAACAAATAATTTCTGATTTTACAATTTTATTCTTAGTTTCATCTACACCATTTCAACCTTAAGGATTTATTAAAAATTTAAAAAACCTTTCAATGGATTTTGTTGATATTTATTTTCTAATTGTAATTTTTTTAAACTGCATAATTTTTTATAATGTTGGTATACATAAAACTTTTAACTTTCAAATTTAATATTTGTTTCTTTTATTTATTTGAGTTTCAACAAAATGAAGTAATTCATTATTCAATTACATATGATTATATATATATTGATAGTGTAAATTGTTGAATGTTAAATATGATTGATAAATATTTCAATTACTTAATATATTATTCCATTTATATGAATATTTTGTTAGAATAAAATATGATAAATAGATATATAATTTTAAAATAAATTAACAGTTCAATTACCAATTGTATTTGAAGCTATAGTAATTTTTATTTATTTATTTTGATTATGTAATTATACAATTTATTTTTAATATTGGACATTTATTTAATTGCAAAAGGCGCTTCATTTAACTAGTGTTAAAATACAGGGTAATATATATTATCAACATAGGCATCTTATTTCAAAAAACATAGGCATCTTATTTCTAGGTCAAATAAATTTAAAGGGAAATTACCATTTTGGTCCCTCAATTGTTTTATCAACTGTCGACGTAGTCCATAGTTTTTAATTTCAATTAATTTGATCATTGAATTGTTTAAAATTTCGTAAATTAAACCCTTCAAGGATCAAATTGACAAAATGTTAAAAAATGAGAAAATCACCATTTTGGTCTCTCAAAAGGGTTTAATTGACAAAATTTTAAACAATTTGAGAATTAATTAGTTGAAATTGAAAACTAGAGACTACATTAACAGTTGATAAAGAATTGAAGGACCAAAATTATGATTTTTCCCAAATCTAATTTGTTCAATGTAGAACAATTTATTCTTTTTAATCCATTTTGGCTCTGTGTGCTAAATAATTAGTCTATCAGCCAATTTTGGCCTATTTGACCACTATTAGTTGTTTGACTTGGTTAAAAAATCAATATAAGTGTTTGGTTAATAAGTTTTTTGTAACTCTAAAATAAAATTCAAAAGGATATTCAAAACAACATTTTCAATTAGCTTTTTGAGAAAATAAATTATACTAACAGCTATCAACTAACAACTAATTTACCAAACACATTTCTACAATCAGCTAATGTTATCAACTAATCATACTTTCTATCCCAATCAGCTAACAACCATTTACCAAATAGTGGGTTCGTTTTTGTTCCGAGATGCAATTTAATTATATTAGAGTAAAGCTGGAACCTAAATATAATAGAGTAAAACGAGAAAGAAAAAAATAAAATATAATAAAGAGACAATGACATAATGAGAGATAGATTTTTTCTTATTTTTTTTAGGCATTTAGATTTCATCACTATAATGATACCTCTATTCCTTTTTATAAATGTAAGAAACCTAATCTACCTCACCAAAAAAAAAAAAAAAAAAAAGAGAAAAGAAACATAATCTAAAAAGACATAATTAAGATAGTAGTACGATTAGAAGACGTAGAAAAGCTCTATAACGAAGGTAATTGGGTCCAAATTCATTTGGACTTAAGTTATTGTATTCTATCACAATAAAAATGTAATAAATATTTTTTTGTCCAAATATAATGCATAAAAATTCAACAAAGAGAAAAATATATAATTCAAAATTTAAGTTAAAAGTGACATTTTTAGTGCATATTTAAATACAAAATATTCATCAAACTTTTGATGTCAATTCATTCTAAAATATTGTTTTCAATTACAATTAAGACCAATCTATGGACTATTGGATTCTAAAAAAAATTATCAAATATAAAAATAACAAATTATATATAAAATATTCTTTTAAAAATTGGCCCCCAAAAATTGGGGGTCTTGTGCCATCACCTTGGCTGCACGTGACTCGGGCTCTAAGTGGTCACAAGATTGAACCCCGAGAAAGTATAAAATAGATACTATCAGTATTATGTTATGTAATAAGAATGTTATCGTACCGTAAATAGAAATGGGATGATGACATTTTTTGTAAATATTTAAAACAAAATGTCTAATTTATAAAATATATAAAAATGTTAAAATAAGACAAGCAAATAGGAGTATATATAGTTAATATGGTTTTTTTTTTTAAATACAATAGAAGAAAATAAAAAAGACTATAAATTACACATATCATGGCAAAGTTTTGCCAACAAGATCTTCAAACAAAAGAGGGTATAGCTCCGTAGGTGGAGACTCAAAAAGGTGTAACCCAAGCTGAGTAATTTTAAAACTAGATGTCATTCAATCAATACATCTAGTTAATTCCGCTTTTATTAGTAAACATAACATGTAAAATTGAATGAATAGGGTAAATAAACAACATTTAGGTGGAAATTAAAAGTGCCACTTGATAGAGTAAAATACAGGTCAAATATACTGTATTTATATTGAATCGGGTACAAGTAGGAATACCCTATACGAAACCGGGCTACGTGACAGTGGGTCAGAGGTTCCCGGTCTCTTTAGCTATTGTAGTAGAAGAAATAGCCAAAAGTCCTTTAGGCTGCAATAAATGCGCTTTTTATAGGGGCTCCAGTGAAGGATTCCGGTCTGGAGGCATGTGGGACGCGTGGCGAGCATGCACCGGTTAGTGTGTCGGCCCAATCCGCCCACGGGTAAGTGCGCGGGTTTAGGAGGTTCATGGTTCGAATCACCACGGGGGCCTATACCGAGTCCGGGACACAACACTGCCCGGTCTGGACTAACCGGGAAGGGGGTCCTGAAGGGTCAAGACCGCCTCTTATTGTAGAAAATAGTCCGGGAGACCGGGAGTCGTAGACCGGAAATTTATCCCTATCACCACTCGTTATAATTTTAAAATACGCTTACTTCAGTTTTTCGGTTGTCTTTTCTATAATTTTTAATTTCTCCACTTTTTAAGTCTTCACTTTTCTAATTGAAAAAAAAAATACACACACAAAGTAAATACGTTTTGTGTTTTCCTTTCCGTCAGTTCTTCATTTTTTTTTTGAAAAAGAAAAACAAAAGAAAAATTTCTCCAATTAATAAACACATTACATTTTACACTAATATGTTTTTTTCAAACAAACAAAAAAAAAAGATTTGTGAATTGGTAAACCTACTTCATCTAAACTACAAAAGATTAGAAGACAAATAAAATTAACTTTTTGTAGTTGTAATGCAAAGGGCAAACCAAAAGGGGATGGATATGGGGATGGAAGGTTATAAATGTTGAAGCTAAGGTCCCCATGCAAACTCAAAATCTCTCTTTGGTGGACAGTGACATTCAAATCAGCTTCCTTATCTAGCTCCCCTTAAAGGGAACCAAAGGGATGGGGCTAAGATCAATCATGCGCACTTCTGGACATGATGCGTTGTATGTTCTTTTAAAACTTTAACATCCCATACTAAATGGGAAATCATTCGATGCATTTTGTCTACTGTAGTTTTAGCTAGCTAGCAAAGCAAGTACAATTGCCTCGTCTATCCAAATACGTTGTATGTATATAAATGTCAATCTTAACCGGAAACTAATGGATTGACCTTATAATAACAATTTTTTTAGAGTTAGGATAAATTTGTTTAGCACGATATATAAGCTTGATGAACAATGATAAGTGATAAAATTTACTACTTTTGTGGTGTATTAGTTGGCTAATTTTGAATTAAAATTACTTTAATTGTGTTTAACGGGACCAATGTCTTGTTTTGAATGCAAAAAAGATCATATATATCAACGGCAATTTGAAGTAAAATTGACAAAAATAAGAGAAAAGCTAAATAATGAAATCGTCACAAGTTGTGTCACTCCGTGAAGGAGCTTGTGATAGCTGAACTCTAGTATCACACACCAAGTCACACACGATGTGAAGAGGTTTGTGAGGAGGTAGGCCCGGTTTTGGGCAAGGACAGGCTGAGCCCTTGCTCCTTGCCTAGGGCCTATGCTGGGAGGGGGCCACCCACTCCAACCCTTATATATATACTAGTTTTTCTTATGCGCGATGTGCAAAAAATATGTGCCCAATATTAGTATTTTATATTAAAATTTTAAATTTATTTAAATTTTAATATAGTAAATAATAATAATAATAATAATAATAATGTAAAATCTTTTTATAAATTGGATATTTATATTTTAAAAAATAACTAACATATAACTCTAGGCAAAAATTTGTGTGAGACCGTCTCACGGATCTCAATCCGTGAGACGGGTCGGGTCTTTTATTAAACGGGTCAAAACGGGTAGCACATACACAATCTCACGTTTTTTTTCTTCTCATCACTCCATGTTTCTGCCACGCGGTTTCTTCTCTCATCACCTCCACGGCTCCACTCATGCTCTCTGCCTCCATTTTTGCTACTACCCCCAACTCCTGTAATCGCAACAAGTATAAAAACATGCGTACCTAAAAGCCAACAAGTACAGGATAACGTGAGTAAATATCATGTAAACACTGCACTAAATACCTCAGCATTGCACAATGTGTAGAATAAAGCGTCTTCAACTGCACCTTCTTGCTGAGATGCACTATCCTCTCTCTTTGGCAATCCTGGTGTACAAGCAACACACATAGTACGTATTCCTCTAATCTTAGAACAAGATGACTTTCTTCTAGATGAAATCACTTGAGCATGACCATTTACTCTCTCAACATAAAGAACAAAAACGGGGAGTGCCTAGCCTACACTAGGAGACAAATACCATGCCACGTACATTATGCATGCCTTCATGTATTCACATGCATTTTATTTTGCATTCATAATTCCCTTAATATTTGCTTCGCACTTCACACTTCACACATATTCACGCCACATGTACATATTATTTTCACTTCTCAACTTTGTTTGATTTTATATGCCAATTCATCATACGTAATATATCTATATACATAGTATATATATTATTAACATATACAATCAATACTTTAAGCATTAAACATAGTATATACGCACACATATAATACACAATCTGCAAGTATATATATAATCAATACTTTAAACATTAAACATAATACTTTATAACCTAAATATAGTACTTCATAACACAAATATATAATTAATACTTTTTTTCTTTTGCAACTTATATAATTAATACTTTAAGCATTAAACATAATACTTTACAACACAAATATAATACTTAGTACGCAAGTAGATATAATAAATACTTTAACATTAAACATAATACTTTATAACCTAAATATATATAATACTTCGAATCACAATTATATAATCGATACTTTAAGCATTAAATATAATACTTTATAGCACAAGTCTAATACTAAAATTGCAAGTAGATGTAATCAATACTTTAAGCATTAAACATAATACTTTATAGCACAAGTCTAATACTAAAATTGCAAGTAGATGTAATCAATACTTTAAGTATTAAACATAATACTTTATAGCACAAGTCTAATACTCAAATTGCAAGCAAATGTAATCAATACTTTAAGCATTAAACACAATACTTTATAGCGTAAATATAATACTTCGAATCACAATTATATAATCAATACTTTAAGCATTAAATATAATACTTTATAGCCTAAATATAATACTTCGAATCACAATTATATAATCAATACTTTAAGCATTAAATATAATACTTTAATTTATAGCACAAGTCTAATACTCAAATTGCAAGTAGATGTAATCAATACTTTAAGCATTAAACACAATACTTTATAGCGTAAATATAATACTTCGAATCACAATTATATAATCAATACTTTAAGCATTAAATATAATACTTCGAATCACAATTATATAATCAATACTTTAAGCATTAAATATAATTCTTTATAGCACAAGTCTAATACTCAAATTGCAAGTAGATGTAATCAATACTTTAAGCATTAAACATAATAATTTATAGCACAAGTCTAATATAATACTCAAATTGCAAGCAAATGTAATCAATACTTTAAGCATTAAACACAATACTTTATAGCGTAAATATAATACTTCGAATCACAATTATATAATCAATACTTTAAGCATTAAATATAATACTTTATAGCCTAAATATAATACTTCGAATCACAATTATATAATCAATACTTTAAGCATTAAATATAATACTTTATAGCACAAGTCTAATACTCAAATTGCAAGTAGATGTAATCAATACTTTAAGCATTAAACATAATACTTTATAGCGTAAATATAATACTTTGAATCACAATTATATAATCAATACTTTAAGCATTAAATATAATACTTTATAGCCTAAATATAATACTAGTAATGCATTCTATAAGTGCTGGTATCAAACTATCAACACTTTGAAGTATTAAGATATGGGACATCCTATGAGTGCAGCAACAAGGATCAATACTTTGAAGTATTCATAGCACTACGTACGTACCAAAAAGTCACAGTACGTTGGTGAAAATGGATTAATAAAATTGACCCGGAAAATGGGTAAAGAAATATTCATAATACGTACGCTAAAGAAAAGTCAATATCTGATTGTTAAGAAAAAATAGCGCAAAGAATTCAAACAGAAACCAAATCATAATACTAACCCATAAACTATTACCCATATTATATCGACCCGACCCGTCTCACGGATTGAGATCCGTGAGACGGTCTCACACAAGTGTAACCCATAACTCTAATATTTTATGTGTATATTTTATTATTATTATTATTGAAGAAGATAAGAAAATATATGGTGGATGCATGTGCATAGTAACAATAGTGGAAAAGATAATGGAAGTTATAACGGTAGAGGTATATTTGTCCAAAATATTATGTAGTACAACTTTTATAGCATAATGTAAAAAAAAAAAAAAAAAAAAACTTAATGGAAAAACGGACATAAATGAGAGGTATAACCTTCATTCACATTTATTATGTTTTTAGATAAAAGTAAATTATATACACAAATTTTAAATAAAAACCCAGTAACTTACTTAGTAGGTCATGCAATTTGTTGTTAACACTATTTTTTTCTATACTCAATAATTTTTCTCTACACTCTAGAAGAGTAATTTAATACTTATATTTATTTCACTTTAATAAATTTTCCCCTACACTCTAGAAGTGTAATTTAATATTTATATTTATAACATGTATTTTTTCATGAGCATTATAATAACTTATGAATTGTAAATATTATTTAATTATTTGATTAATTATTTTACATGAAATATAAGTTGTGATCCAGTTCCTGAAAAAACAAATTAAAAGATAGTTTTGTTTTTGTTTTGTTTTTTGTTTGTTTTTTTTTTTTTTGTTTTTTTTTTGTTTTGTTTTTACATGTGATGGGTATATACCCCAAGGACTACGCGTAGGAATTCGAAGTGTATATTTATTATTATTATATTCCTGAAAGGTCACGTGACCCTTAGATAATGTGAAAGGTCAAATGTCTTTTAGAAAATATTATATTATATTCCTGAAGGGTCAAGACCTGTAACTATATAAATGCCCTAACCCTTCCTTTGTAATTCATTCAATGTTAGTTATTCAGAATACAACACACAGAAAATGGGCTTCTCTAAGCTATTTCTCTCTTTTCTACCATTTTCCTCATCTTCATCAGTTCACATATCATCACATATACACAAACACTATGTAGTTGATTGATCCGTATACCCCAGATCAATTTACACCATCAACATGAATCATCTAGTCAATGTCATATCAATATAAAAAAATATGTGATTTATAATGTTTTTCTATTCGAATCATTTTATCCAATTAATTATGTGTGAGATGTCAACTGGTCGCAATCTCATTGACCAGAGAAGCTGACCAAGTTGGTTGCTTTCTCTTCTACCGGAGAAGGCAACCAAGTTGGTCGCCTTATTTGGTAGAACGTGACCGGCGACCAGTGACCGCTAACAGTCGCCGGTTGTTGATCTTTGACCTAACTTGTCGGAATTTTGTCAAAATTTTAACGGAGGTTTGTCGGACCCTTATTGACCTTCAATTACAGGTCGCCAACATGTTAGTGGTTTCATTGCTATAACATGTAATACTTCAATTACAGGTCGCCAACTTTAATATTTTCAAAAGTTCAATGATCTAATTGACTTCTTACCTAAAGTTTGAGGGTGCATTTGATCATTTTCCCTTATTATTATACAAAAAATTGTGTTAGACCTCTCATAGATCATTGTCTCTGAAACGAGTTGGATTATGATAAAAATGCAACACTTATATTTTAAAATGTAGTACTTATACTTGAAAATGTAATATTAATCAGGAATAAAGTGTTTGTTTTTTTTTTTTGAAAATAGGAATAAAGTGTTTGTGTTCGTTACTTATAAAAAAATATTAGTACTTTTGAAGAAAAATGTAATACTTTAATATTTTGATTTAAAAGTGTTACATTTTTTTTCAACCTTATAAATAACAAATATACTCGACCAATCTCACAGATAAAGATTTGTAAGACGATCTCATAAGAGTAACTTTTATTATTATTATTATTATTATTATTATTATTATTATTATTATTATTATTATTATTATTACAAAATATAGGATACAAAAAGTGTGAAATTGTATAAATATTAAAAATATAAAAAATTAATACCAGATTTTATCTGATGATTAATTTGACAGATGGCCTAACAAGATAACATCTACTAAAGCACAAAGAGTTCGAATCCACTCCTCTCCATGTGAGACTGTAAATCGAATGCCACTAGACCACAAGATAACATCAGAACTAAAAAAAATAATGTTTTTATATAAATTAAAATAATGGATAGGACCCAACTGATATTAACTCAGCTTACAAATTTGGTAACAAGGTTTAGAGTTTTTTATTATTATTATTTTTTATTTATATTATTATTTTTTTTTTATTTTTTTTAACAAGGTTTAGAGTTAATTAGCTCATACACATAACAAAAAACACACTTACACAACAAAATTTATCCCGTGGGTGATGGTTTCTTTGTCAACCAAAAAAAAAACGAAGAAAAATTATGAGATTAAAATATCTCTTTTAATTATTCTTCTAACGACTCCTAATCTCATATAACCCTTTCAAACACAACCACCTAAAATCACAAATTACCTATTTTATTGAAATCAACAAAGAAATTTTACAAGCACTACAAATTGAAACTCACTGCTGCGCTTCTAATCTAACTGTACTTTAGTCGATTTTAAAGTAATTTAAAAAAGAAAAAGTAAGAAGACCCAATATATATAGTTTAGTAATTAAGACTTGAATTAGTCCAAACAAAGCATACATAATGGAGTTGATTCTTCACCTGAATAAAGCTCATGACTAGGTCTAATCGTGAGCTGATCATGACTAACCTGACTTAAACATCGAGATCTAAGTCTAACCGTGAGCTGATCATGACTAGGATAGCCTGACTTAAACATCGAGATCGAGATCTAACCGTGAGCTAATTGCTGAAATCGACGAAATTGAGATTACCTAATAAAAACAAAATACATACATACATACATGCAATATTGCATTATCCTCTTCCTTTTTCCTTTCCTTTCACACAAGACTTCACGAAGCTCTTGAAACCCTTCTTGGGCGACTTGTGCGCCGCCGCAGGCGGCGGTGGAGCGGTGGTCGTGGTGGTGTGCATGGTGGCCTCTTTAGTGGTCTTGAGAGCCTCCAATTCTTGGTGGAGGTGCATGCAGAGTTTGGCCACGCGCTCTTCTACGTTCACCAGCCTTTCAATCAGGGTGCCTTTCGCCTCTGCCTCCATTATCACATCATCAATCGGACGGCAATGCTTCTCCAAGCTTTTCGGAGAAAACTCGGCGGATGACGACGCCGCCGCCGCCTGCCCTTCGCTGCTTGTCGCCGTAGACGACGACGCTGTGGAGCTCTTCGCCGGGGATTGATTCCCGCCGCCGCCTCTCATTGCCTCCACTTGTTTAAGCTGTCGTATTCTTATGTTGATTAAATTATTTTTTTAAACAATTGACTGAATAAATTAACTCAATAATTAAAAAAATAAATAACAAAGACAAGATATTAAGTAAGAAAGACAAAACTTTGTATTAATAATTTGGAGTTAATGACTGATTTGGTTCCAGATAACAAAATTATTGATTTAATCACCGACTATCTTCTTTATCAAATTAAGTTCTTAATTTCAAAAATTTTACTCAATTTTACTTTGGCTATCATCATACGACTCAAATGGATTATCATTTTACAGCTCAAATAGACGGGAAGACAAAATTAAATAAGATATTCAAAATAGAAGACTTAATTTGATCAGAAGGATAGTCGAGGACTAAACCAATAATTTTAATATAGTCAACTAACCAAATCAATCATTAATTCAATAATTCGTGAGATATAAGATATGTAATGTCAAAAACGAATGATCCTCCAATATATCAATTACCTATAACTATAAAACGTTTGATTATTTTGGGTAGGGTGTACTTACAATGTTGTCAAGGCGTTGGAGTCTACATAGAATTGGTTCTTCTACAACCAAACTTGTCATCGCTTAATTAGCAGCTTCGTTCTTGATCTTTTCTTCAATTCTGATATGTGTTTTTTGAGTATACACGGCGAGGATGGGGTGGAGAGGGTGGTTTCCCAAGAAGATAAATAAGGGAGGTGGTCATTCAATTTCCCATCAATGGCGGCTTATTGAATTTCGATAAGGTAACTTACATGTGGCGGTTGGCAGGTGATGACGCTTGATGCAGCATGGGGAATTGGGGATGATGCATGCTTTCTTGGTTACACAATCTAAGGACACGTTATCATTCACATGCACTGGCTTGGCTCAACCCACGTACTACATTAATTCATTAATAAATATAATCTGAAAAAATTGCACTTTTTGTCCCCAAATTATAAGGTAATTGTAGATTTCGTCTTTAAGTGTTGAGCATACTCACTTTTCGTCCCTAAATTATCATTGACGTTGCGTTTTTTGTCCATTCGTGCTAATTTTTTTCCGACTCGTTAGGGCCTTCTAAGCCCAGCTACCCCCGTTGATGACTAGGGGGCCGAGGACGCGACTCTGAATGTCTCGGCGGATATAACTGGCGGTGAGATTTTGATGGATAGCGTATATCTAAACTCATCAGCCAAAGTGAATTATGTGGCTGGGATGGACCATGACCCGGTTCTGGCTCTTACTGAGGATGGCCAAGGGGACACGGTCGCTACTGCGGAGGAAGACCCATCGGCTGCTCTACAACTGAATCGTCGACGCTCTAGGAGCTCCGAGCGTAATCCGCTTATTGGAACAACGGAGGTGGATGCGGACGGAGTCCCTCAGCCAGATGCTTAAAATGTTATGGCTACTATTGCTTTCCGCTTTGCTGTAATAGAAATAGGGCTTTTTTGGATATTTGAATGAACAACCCTTTCGCTTTCGTTATTTTTATTTTGCATGCTTTGATTTTCTGCCAAGTACAATAATCGCCTCGCCGTGCTAACTTTGCTCCTTTAACTTCGACTTCCCTTATGGCCATCAGCTCGCAAATCATTATTCGCGAAATTGACTAAGTCCTAACTCGGACCCTTTAATCCTTTTAGAATCTTTTGCTTTAATTTTGGTCTAAGTTTCATAATTTGTGTACCATCACTCGACAAAACGCCATCATCTTTGGCTCGGGTTCCTCTTAGGTTTTCATATCTTAACCTCCGAGGTTCAGACTCCTTTCATGTATTATGAAACTGTGTTAGCTCTTCAATAGGGTCTTGCGATGCCCTCACGAGTTGACAGAACTTCCACACTCAGATTCTTTTGGACTTCAAACTTTAAACACTTCCTTTTCCTCTTTATTTTGTCATAGCTATTCTTCTTTCCTTCATGCATTCTTCCCTATGTCTGTTTCCCGACCATTTATTTAACTTGCGCCATTTGGAGGCTGGCTGACCACCCGATTTTTGTCTTAGAGAACCCGCGCCATTTAAAGGCTGGCGGACCACCCGACTTTTGCTTTAAAGAACCGGTACCATTTAGAGGCTGGCGGACCACCCGATTTTCGTCTTAGAGAATCCGCACCATTTAGAGACTGGCGGACCACCTGACTTTCGCCTTAAAGAACCCGCGCCAATTGGAGGCTGACGGACCACCTGACACAACTGCAATATCCTTTCAACACAACTGCAGTATCCGTTCAACACAACTGCAGTATCGGTTCAACACAACTGCAGTTTCAGACGGATGACACAGTATTTGTTCCGCGCAACTCCAGTTCCCTTTCAACACAACTGTAGTATCCGTTCAACATAATTGCAGTATCAGTTTAACACAACTGTAGTATTAACCATGATCCATAGTTCACAATGCATTGTGGACCATGGTCCACGATATAACTACTGATGAATCTCTAGTGAAATCTACCATACTAATAAGAGCCAAAGAGAGTTAGGCCTAAAATGGGTAGAAAAAATGGCGGTCAAATTATTTAATCAAATGGATGGTTTAGATTGTTTAGATTTATATTTTTCCTTGAGATTTCCTAATTTATCCTTAATTATATGATTATCCGTTAAGTTTTCAGTTAAATATTCTCTTCTCCGTTAATATTTTGTTAACTTTTAATTTACCCATTAATTTTTATAAGAAAGGTTTTAGGTTTGAACATCATCCCAATTAAATTTGGCATAATTAAGTTTCTCACTCTATTTTACTCTTATTAAATTAAATAAATTTGTAGCTACAACAAAAAATGATACATATGTATTTCTTTAATTTGGAATTATGTGTCTACAATGCCTTTATTTGAAAAAAATATTCATTATCAAAAAATTAAATTAAATAAGAGAAATAATTTCATTAGTTATATTGTCTTTATTTTCTCTCATGCAAAGATTCTTTACATTCAAATTTATCAATTGATAGTCATTGCATTGTCCATTATCTTATTTTTACAATATCTTGTAATTAAATATCAAAGTTATAGTACAAAATAATGTTATATATTTATTTACCAAAAAATTTATTAATACTATGATTTTTTTTAAATAGTTTGAAGCTAATTATATTAACTACTTAGGATTGGTTGACAAAGAGAGTACTCAAATAGCCCAACAAATTGAAGCGGAATCACTCTATTTTACTCTTATTGAATTAAATAAATTAGTAGTTACACCAAAAAATGATACATATGTATTTCTTTAATACCATGAAAAAAATTAAAAAAAAAAAAGAATAGTTTGAAACCAATCATATTAACTACTTGGGGGATTTGTTGACAATGAAAGTAATCAAATAACCCATTACCCAGCAAATTGAAGCAATAAACTACATTTTAATATCTTTGGAATGCATAATATTTTAAGTTTTTAATTTTTTATTAATTTATTTAATCTTTTTTCTTAAACTAGGGATTTCTTTATCCACAATAACTCATTCAACAATAATGGTTGAACCAAATGAACCCCAAGCAGAGCACCTAAAGGAAAGTCCATAGCTCATATATCATAATCTTATTGCATGACGTTGTCATCTATGCTACCAACAATAACCAAATTGCAAATAACACACTACCAACAAAAAGGAAGAGAACAAATATAATAGTAAAGATGAGCCAATGGCCTTGTGGTCTAGTGGCATCTGGTAGTGGCATTTGGTTGTTCCCCATGTTGGAGGGGGCAGGTTTGAGCCTCAGTAGAGGCGATGCTGACTCAAAATAGTAAAGATGAACACTTAAAAAAATTCAAATGAAAAGTAGTATTTATTTAGACTATCGATTTTACAAGGTTGCAAACATTTATTTTAGTAATAATTATAATAAATTTTTTATATTATCTTGGATTCATATACTTTGAGTTAGATATTTAAATAAAAAAATTCGACATTCAATTACCCATGTATAAACTTCTCATATATAATCTTTCATTGATATATATACTTTCAAATATTTATTTAAATATAAACATTGGGCATTAACCCATACGCGCAATGCGCGTATAAAACTAGTCAATTGATAAATTTGAATGTAAAGAATCTTTGCATTAGAGGAAATAAAGACAATATAACTAATGAAATTATTTCTCTTATTTAATTTAATTTTTTGATAATGAATAATTTTTTCAAATAAAGGTATTGTAGACACATAATTCTAAATTAAAAAAATACATATGTATCATTTTTTTGTTGTAGCTACTAATTTATTTAATTTAATAAGAGTAAAATAGAGTGAAAAACTTAATTATGTCAAATTAAATTTGATTGAGATGAGGTTCGAACTTAAGACCTTTCTTATAGAAATTAATGGGTAAGTTAAAAGTTAACGGAATGTTAACAGAGAAGAGAATATTTAACGGAAAACGTAACGGAAAATCATAAAAGTAAGGTTAAATTAGGTAATCTCTATCAATAATATATTAATCTGAATTATCTTAACCATCTATTTGATTAAATAATTCATCTGAACCATCCATTTGATTACCGCCATTTTTTCTACCCATTTTAGGCCTAACTCTCTTTGGCTCTTATTAGTATAGTATAGTATAGATATTCATTACATTGTCCATTATCTTATTTTTATAATATCTTGTAATTAAATATCAAAGTTTTAATAAAAAAATAATGTTATATATTTATTTACCAAGTATTTTATTAATACCATGAAAAAGAATTAAAAAAAATAATTTGAAGCTAATTATATTAACTACTTGGGGATTGGTTGACAAAGAGAGTACTCAAATAACCCAACAAATTGAAGCGGGATCACTCTATTTTACTCTTATTGAATTAAATAAATTAGTAGTTACAACAAAAAATTATACATGTGGATTTCTTTAATTTAGTATTATGTGTCTACAATGCCTTTATTTTTAAAAAAAAATAATTATCAATAAATTAAATAAGAAAAATAATTTCATTAGTTATATTGTCTTTATTTTCTCTAATGAAAAGATTATGTAAATTCAAATTCATCAATTGATATTCATTACATTGTCCATTATGTTCTTTTTACACTATCTTGTAATTAAATATCAAAGTTATAATACAAAATAATGTTATATATTTATTTACCAAGTATTTTATTAATACCATGAAAAAATAAAAAAGAATTGTTTGAAACCAATCATATTAATTACTTCGGGAATTTGTTGACAATGAAAGTACTCAAATAACCCATTACCTAGCAAATTGAAATGAGAAACTACCTTTTAATATATTTGGAATACATCATATTTAAAATTTTCAAATTTTTACTAATTTATTTAATTTTTTTCTTCCCTTAAACTAAGGATTTTTTTTACCCACAATAACTCATTCAACAATAATGGTTGAACAAAATGAAACTTGAGTAGAACACCTAAAGAAAATTCCATAACTTCTATATCATAATCTCATTGCATGGCATTGTCATCTATGCTACCAACAATAACCCAATTGCAATTAACACACTACCAACAAAAAGGAAGAGAACAAATAGTAAAGATGAAGACAATGACAATGTTACTCAAAAGAGAATTAAGAATACTTAGAAAAATTCAAAATAAAAGTAGTATTTATTTAGACTATCATTTTTAGACCAAATATTTAGACTATCGATTTTACAAATTAAAGTTGCAAACATTTATTTTAGTGACAATTATAATGAATTTCCTATATTATCTTAGATTCATATATTTTGAGTTACATGTTTAAATAAAACAAATTTGACATTCAATTACCTATGTATAAACTTCTCTTATATAATCTTGCATTGATATATACTTTCAAATATTTATTTAAATATAAATATTGGCCATTAATCCATTCACGCAATGCGCGTGTAAAACTAGTTGTACTAATAATTTGCCATCAAATAACAACCAAATAGTGGCTTTATCAAGTATGTATGCAATTAAATAAATGTTTAATGAAAAAAATACTAAAATTATAAAAATAAAAAAATAGAAATAATAAATACATTATAAAAAAGTAAAATCTTTAAAGCAAGCATAATGTACAAATTATTATATTTAAGTACAGTTGGTAGGGATGTTTTAACAAGAATAGAATGTTGTGGGCAGGACATTTGGAGATGGGGGAGAAACTATAACCGTGATTTCCAGAGAAAGATAGACTCATGTAAACGTAAGATGGACTTTCTAAGGTTGCGCCATGATGATCACGCCATGCAGGAGTACGGACAAACTGAAAGAGAACTTCTCACACTTTTGGAGCAACAACACATTTTTTGGAAACAGCGGGCAAAAGAACACTGGTACAAAGGTGGGGATTTAAACAGTAAGTTTTTCCACAACTCAGTCAAATCCCGAAAGAGGAGAAATAAAGTTCATATGCTAAAAAATGAGAATGGACTTTGGGTTGAAAGTGAAGATGCAATTGGCAAGGTTATAATTGATTATTTCCAGAAGTTGTTTGAAGCAGATCAAGGTGATATGAATGATGTCCTTGATAATATAGCAGCAAAAATTACTCCACTGGATAATGCCACTCTTATTCAACCGGTCAGTGCTGAAGAGGTTCGAAAAGCAGTATTCCAAATGCATCCAGACAAATCTCCCGGGCCTGATGGTTTAGGGCCGGGATTTTTCCAACATTTTTGGGATATCGTAGGTGGAGCAGTAACTATGTTTTGCCGCAATTTCGTTGAGACCACAACATTACCTACGAGGGCGAATGACACTTTCATTGTGCTTATTCCTAAAAAAGTCACTCCCGAAACCATGTCTGATTTAAGGCCAATAGCCTTATGCAATGTGGTGTATAAAATTGCTGCAAAAGTATGTTCGAACAGACTAAAACCGCTTCTTGAAGGTCTTATTTCAGCCGCACAGAGTGCTTTCGTACCAGGGAGGTTGATCACAGATAATGTCTTGCTTGCATATGAGGTACATCATTACTTGCGCCGGAAAACCCAGGGTAAAGAGGGGGTTGTAGCAATGAAAGTCGATATGAGTAAAGCCTACGACCGAGTTGAGTGGGGTTTCCTTGAAGCTGTGATGGTTAAAATGGGTTTTTGAAAGAAAGTGGGTAGACATTCTAATGGAAATAGTGCGGTCTGTGCAATATCATGTTTTGTATGAACAACGACAACTTGGTCCAATTGCTCCTGGCCGCGGCCTTCGTCAAGGTGACCCCTTATCACCTTTATCTTTTTTTATTAATTGCTGAAGGTCTTAGTGCTTTGATTGAGAAACAAATGAAGGCTGGAAAATTGCATGGTGTTTGTGTTTCACGTGGTGCACCACCCATATCTCATTTACTCTTTGCTGATGACTGTTTTCTTTTCCTACGTGCTAATACCCTTGAAAGCGAGTGCATGCGATCCGTTCTTGACACTTATTCAAAAGCCTCTGGACAGAAAATAAACTATGAAAAGTCTGCAATTTGCTTTAGTACCAACACAACCCAACCCGCTCGGAGTGAGGTCACCCAGATTCTAGGGGTGACAGAAGGTGACACAACTGGTAAATATTTGGGACTCCCTTCCCTTGTTGGGAGAAAGAAGAGGGATATCCTTGGTTTTCTGAAAGATCGAATTCTTGCAAAGATACGAAGTTGGAATGCACGGTTTCTATCGCGTGCTGGTCGTGCAGTGCTCTTAAAGAATGTCATTCAAGCGATGCCCTTATATGCAATGATGGTGTTTCTTTTGCCCTTGGGTCTTTGTAAGGAAATTGAGACATTGATGAACGAATATTGGTGGACTGGTGCGATAGGTACCGGGAAGGGGCTGAGATGGAAGTCTTGGAGTGGTTTATCGGCTCCAAAAGATGCAGGAGGAATGGGTTTTCGGAAGCTTCATGAAATGAATTTGGCACTAATTGGTAAACAAGCCTAGCGTTTAGTGACAAAACCTACGTCATTGGTTGCAAGAGTATACAAGGCTCGTTATTATCCAAAGTGCTCATTCTTTGATGCCACTGAGGGTAGTAACCCTTCCTTTATTTGGAGAGGTCTGATTGAGGTTCAAAATGTCCTACGGCTTGGGTGTCGGCGAAGTATTGGAAATGGCTTAGACACAGAAATTGGGAATCATGCGTGGCTACCTGTGGAGGATGCCCCTTTTGTCCAAACAACCATGAGTGATGTTGATAAGCAAGCTCCAGTTTCTTCCTTGTTTGATGACCAAGGTACGGGATGGAATGTGAATCGTATTATGAATACTTTCAATGACCGGGATGCTAATTTAATTTTAAAAATCCCTATTAGCCTTCGGAAACCACCAGACTCTTGGTATTGGTTTTGGGATCAAAAAGGAGATTATACTGTAAAGTCATGTTATAGACAACTGGTTGGTGTTGTTCACGATACTCGACCTTGGTCTAAAATTTGGAATTTGGATATTCCACCCAAAGTCAAATATTTTAGTTGGCAACTGGCCTCTTCTTTTTTGCCTACTAGAGATGCCCTGAGTTCAAAACATGTACATTGCTCACTAATTTGCCACATGTGCAGGAGAGAAAATGAGAGTGCATGGCATATTTTTGCAACCTGTCCAGAGGCAACGCAAATTTGAAACCTCATTGGTCTACCAAGCTTTAATACCACCCACGGTAATGATGTTACTGCATGGTTCTTTAGCAATGTTATGGTTTTGAAGGGAGAATTACTTATGAGCTGAGATTTATTATGGCTTGTTGGGGAATATGGCAAAGTAGGAATGAATATGTTTGGAATGGAGTTCTCTTTGATCTACATATTATGCTACGTAAAGCTTTCTCATTTTTGGAAAATTGGAAACATGCTAACACTTTGGTTAATATAAGCAGGACCTCCACTGTTTTGGATCATTGGGTTCGGCCAGCCCGAGGACGTATAAAGTTGAATACGGATGCAGCTCTAGATGTGAACAATAATTTAATGGGTTTGGGTTGGATTTTACGTGATGATGAGGGCAGGTTTCTGGCTGCAAAGAACGTGCGTAAGATGGGGATTTTAGATGTTAAAGAAGCCGAAGCAATATGTCTACGAGAAGCCTTGAGCTGGATCAAAGATACTGGTATGGGTAACATCGATGTGGAAATGGATTCTCAAATTGTTTTTCATGCTCTTTCTTCTAGTTCATTTTATTCTACTTTTGGACTTATAGTTGATGATATTAAAGAATTGGCATCTTTAATTAATGATGTTGAATTCCATTTTGTTAAACGATCTGCGAATTGTGCCGCTCACACTGTTGCTAGAGAGGCCTTTTCTATGTCAGGTTGTGGGGAATGGTTTGATGTCCCACCTATTTTCCTTGTAAACTGTCTTTCAAGTGATTTAATGAATTAAGTTTACGTTTTTCAAAAAAAAAAAGAATAATGGAAAGAGAAATATTATAAAAACATAGAATAAAGTAAATATAGTGTACAAGTTATTGGTTACATTAATATATTTTTTCATTTCGTTAATATCGTTACCATTATTAGATTTTATATAATTTAAATTTAAGGGATAAGAGATACGATAAGATATGTTTATAGCACAATTATGTAAGATATACGAGTTGTAAAACTCTTTCGAAGACAAATATACAAAAATAAAATTTAATAACACATTATCATCAATGACTAGGCACTAGCTCCAGCTTTCATATGTGAATGGGATCTTCGTAAGCACTGAAAATTACAACAGCCTCGAAAGGGTTTCCATCTACTGCGCTTTCCCTAGCGCGAAAAGGTTCATCTCTTTAGATATGTTTGTAATATTTTATTTTTCAAAGTTCATTTTTTTTCTTTTTTGAAATTAGTTTATTCGTTTTGGTTCTCTCATCTATGGGCAATTCAGTGTGAAAGTTTTGATCTTTGAGATATGATTGGTTGGCAAGAAATAGTTATAAAAAAAAAGTAGAAAAAAAGATTGAGTCTTGGCTCATGGATTCTAATATGCTCAAATTGAATTCAATTGTTTGCTTGTTTGGATTGAATTTCTGTGAGCGTACTTGTCAATCATTGGATTTTAATGTCATATTTTTTCTAACACTCATAATTCTTTATACTTTCTTAATTTTTTTCAGCATAAAAAATTAATGCCTCACCATTGAAATTCGATCATCGAACACCCATTTAGAATGTAAGAGGTGCCATAAACTATATGATTTTAAATTTTTGACAAAATTATAACTGAAATAGACAAAGAGGACATATATTAGTGAGATGGTGTCTTGATTGTCTTAGGATATGAATAATGGAATGCTTTTATACTAAATAACTCCCAACTATCAATGATTTTGTGGTCTAGTGTCACGAAGTGATTCTCCCAATAGGAAGGTCTTGGGTTCAAGTCTTAATGGGGGTGGTATTGACTATTTGTGCTTCAGTAGGTTGAGAGAGTAGCTATGAACAGATACCACATTGTAACAAAATTGAGTTGTCAACTTTCCAGGTTTTAATTCACTCTGTTTTTGCAATTTGATAAGTAATTTTGTTATTTGATCATTCATGACTCCTGGGAGAATAATGCAAGTAGGCCTGCTATGGTTAAACGTGAAAGCCATCCAATAGAGACTGGAGAGCCAAGTATCACACAATCGACTGTCTATATGCAACCCACTTCCTTTAGGCACGAAGGAAATGAGCCTATTACTGATTGGACAATCCAGTCTCGGGGAAATGCTGAAGAAACCAACGCAAATGAGCAAGACGGTAATGACTCCCGTTTTGGTATACTTCTGGTTTATCTCAATACTGTTTTCGTAAGATATGTTGCTGTCTTCCTGTAGTTATTTAACAACTATGGGTCTGGTATGTCATGGAGGTATTGTGTCTTCTTTCACTGATTTGGAATATTGTGTTATTTGAGTTTATCTATAATATAATGCAGTATGCTTTTCACCACTTGTGGTTCACTTCACCTTTTGTCTTGTATATTCAGAATATCTCTAGCTTCCAGAGAAGGCTAGTTATTTATTTATTAACATATTTCACAGATGTGGGCATCATATCCATATGTAGATCCACAATATGGGGGCCGGGAATGATGACTTATGGGGCCCTGGTAAGTACAGTCTCTTAAACAGGCACAAATTTGTGTTGGCACCTCTATGTCATCTTTCATTAACTTATGTTAGACTGTTAGTTTCTCGTCTTTAAAAAAGAAGCATTGTATTGTTCTTTCTTATCATTTTTTAAGTAGCTTTTCGTGTATGTGTAATTCATGTACATCTGTGCATTCTGTGCTATAGAGGAACTGTTTAGTCACTATGTCGGACGGTGAAAATCCTAAGCACAATCATATTTATGGTTGTATGGTTTATCCTACTTACACGATTGTGGTGCTCGGGCAATTCATCTTGGCTTTGGTTACTTACGTGGGAGATGTGAAGAAAGGAATAGATGGTTTTTCAGATTGTGTTTCAGTTGGCCATCTATATCTATTTCCTTCACATCTTACCATTCTGTATATAAGATTCAAATCTGTTGTTATGTGAGCCTGTGTGTTTGTAACCTTCATCGATCAGGAACTACTGTGTGCCAGTTGACAAAGGCAATGGGAATATGCCTGATCTCAAACATATATACTATTTCATTTTAATGTACTACAACTGTAATTAGCGACCATTTCTCTGAGTGTAAAGATATTATAATGAAAATGAAATCTGGAGTATTGGGATATCTTTACATAATACTAATCAGTAGCCATTTGCATTTTACAACAGGTACTTTGGATACATAAATGAAGTGCAGAAGGTGCCTTTGCCTATAGATGTTTCTGCTGCATTCACATCATCTCAGGTTTGTGCTTGTCTTTGAAGTTGTTCCTGAACAATGAATGTATCATGATTAGCAAAACACCCTAACTTGAAGTTGTACATAAAATGTCTGCTACCCCTACCTTGTAACTCTAGTCGGCAAAAGACCGTAAGGAGGTAAATCAGCTTAGGTTGTCCATAGCTGAACGGTTCAAATTAAGAAGGTTGTGATTCAAACTCGTGACATTGTGGTTACAAGTCTATATATATCCTTACCTATCTTGGCTAGGGTAACCCCCAAATGTCTGCACTCTTTATCTAGGGTGACGAGGGAAACCCGTAGCCACAGCTGACCGGTTCAAACCAAGGAAGTTGTGTTTCGAACTCGTGACGTTGTGTTTAGAAGCCTATATTCTTAGCCATTTTGGTTAGGGTAAACTCCAAATGTCTGCGGTCTTACTCTTACACAAAGATGTGAAATAAAGCAGAGAGCTCACCTCATTCACAAAGAAGGCATGGAATCCATAAGGAACTCTGTTGGGCAATTCAACAACTGCAACTGGATCAGCTGACATTGTTTTTGCATCAATTACATTCACTGTTGATTTCCTGATACAAATTATGAGATAACACAACTAATTTTGTCAAGATGGTTTACACTTCAAAAACCACAAAACCAGTGCCATTGCTGATGGTTTAGTCAAATGCAAATGCAAAAAAAGATGGTTGAGGTGAACGAACCCGGTGTTCTCATCATGCACAAACAATATCAAGTAGCCATCATCTTCTTCACATGTGGTACTCGCCTCCCGGGGAACAAAGATAGCCTCTGAACCAAATCGCCCCGGTCCTAAGTCGAAGATGCCTTCAACATTCCCTCCAACTTCAATCTTTGTTTTCCCTGTCTCTGGCTCAGCATGCAAGTCAAATTTGACAATCCCTTTCACCTTGGCAAGGTCACTCAACATGGTTGCGTATACATATCGTTGCTTCCTGCATTTCAACAACACTGGATTGAGAGCTCTCTTCTAAAAACTAATTGGTTTGAACTCTCAGAAAATAAGAGGGGTGGTACTATATATACCTGCCAGTGTAATTCTCATTCACTCGTGGAAAATCAACTGCAGATTCTGATAATTTTTTCTGGGAAGCAAGGCCTGTTTTCATGTTAAACCTCATTTCGTACCTGAAAAGTATGGCCGAAATTAGGGACAGAGGAAGCAATAAATAGGATCGGGATTTATCACAAGTGTTGGGCAGAGGCTGGTGAAGGACCAAGTCCAACACTAGGTGGCTAGGGGTCGAGATTGTTAATCAGAAGCTTGAAGGGCTAAGTCCAGCACCTTGCCTCTTGAAAATGTGGCGGTATAAGGAAATAAAGTTATGCATTCGCTACAAGCTATAGCTTTTGGCGTAGTGGTAAGTACTTGATCCTAACAAGAAGCTCAAACAGAGTTCACGTACAGCTCGTTTACGAAATCAAGGGAGTCTTTGACAGTTCCACTAGCCATGTCTAGATCTGGGTTTTGGATGCGGCAGCTAATCATAACAACTTCATCTCCCTCCTCCCATGCATTGGCTAGTAAACAAGTACCAAAAAGGAAAAGACAGGGAAAGCTAAAATGCTGAGTTTACTGTGTGTAATATTATGCTTACATGTAAGTACATAGATTGCAGACTCTCACCATTGTGAAATATGAAGCAGTTGGAAAGCTAAAATGCTGAGTTTATTGTGTGTAATATTATTCTTACATGTAAGTACATAGATATCAGACTCTCACCATTGTGAAATATGAAGCAGTTGGGAAGCTCAAACCATTTGATCAGGAGTTCATTCTTCGCATAGCGTGGGAGGACTCCAAAACGTGCCTTTTTGGTAGCATCAAATTTGTACGCAAATTGCTTTTTTGTCACCATTTCCTGAACTTATAATGAAACTAAATCAGAAAACTTAACTCTATAGCGAGTAGCGAAGAAGCAACTTTATTTTTTTATATTCCGCCACACATTTTTGACAGACAGGGTGCTTGATTTAACCCTTCAGGCTTCCGCCTAACAATTTCCTAGTCACCGAGTGCAGGACTTGGCCGTTTACCGGCCTTGGCTCTGATACCCCTTGTTAAGATCAAGAGCTTATCACTACAACAAAAGTTATAGCTATTACTGAAGGTGCAACTTTATTTCCTTATACAGCCACACATTTTTGAGAGCAGGGTGTGAGCTGAGCCCGAACTTGGCCCTTTATGCTTCTGCCCAACAATCTCTCTAACAATCGGGTGCTGAACTTAGCCTTTTACCAGCCTCCGCCCAACAGTGTGTGTGTTACTTTCCAGATTTGATACTCCTTTTTTCATTAAAACTCAACCAACATTGATGTCACAAAGAATCACATTGAAAAAGAGAAAAAAAAAATCAGAAAACTGGCAAACCACCTTTGGCTGGAAGTAAAGAGGCAGATCCATGAAAATTGCATAGTTTTCAGTAATAGCAAAATCATGCATCATTACAGATGCTGGTATTGTTATTGTAACTGGATCATGCATTAACCCATCCTTTGATATTACTCTGTACGTCACAAACGGGGCTTTTAGCGCATAACCAAAGGTAAACATCTCTCCTGCATCCAAAAATTACAAAGTGAAGCCAAGACAAACATTTTGTTAGAAAAGAAATCTATGCAGTTCATCATGTATCAATTTTGTATCCCTGATTGAGTTTTCAGAATGTTAATTCTAAGATCGCTAATTATTTTGGCATAAACATTCAAATGGACTGTTTTAGAATCAAACACTTACTAAAGCGCAAAAAGTTATAGCTAATAGAGAAAGCGTAACTATATTTTCTTATAGATTGCCATTACATTTTCGAGAGGCATGGTGATTGACTTGGCCCTTTTCCGGCCTCCCCGACAATTCCCTTAGCCACCAATTGCTGGACTTGACCCGTCAGGGCCGGTTTTTAGATTTTGGTGGCCCTGTTCTTATAAATAAATGGGGCCCTTTTAAAAAGGAAAAATGTGTGCAAAGGGCAAGATTCGAACCCCTGACCTCAAATATAAAAAACTATAAACATGTCTTTCTACCATTTCTCCACTGAAGTCTTTTAGAATTAATTGTAAACTTTTTGTTTTTTTAATTTCTTAATTGGCTAGCATAGGTAAAAATTAAATATTGGGCCCTCTAAAATTTGAGGCCCTGTGCTATTGGGCTGCTTGCACAGCCCAAAATCCGGCCCTGTGACCCGTTATCGGCCTTTGCCGAGCAGATCCCTCATAGCATTAACCCCCAAGACTAATGTTTACATAATACTATGATATAATCATCTTCTCAATTAACTTATATTTATAAGCAATGTATAATTAGCATTAATGTGGCATTATTCTTACCAGTTGCTGGGTCAACCTTTGGATGAGCAGTGAATGCATGTCCCAATCTTTTGTCATAATCCAACATGCCAAGTGTTTGTAGATCACCATCCTCCAAAACCTTAATTGCATCTATAGAGTATGAGAAGCCACCATAACACTATTAGAAGAAACCAAAAAAAAAAAAAAAAAAAACAAGCAATAAGCTTATTATGTGCTTCTATCAAGGGTTTCTTAACCACAAGAACAAACATACAAAATAGAAAGCTAATACAGTGTTGGCATTGCCAAGCCTATCTAGAGTATGTTTAAGAAACAAAAAAACATTCAGATTGTTGGGTGGAGATCGGTGAAAGGTCAAGTCCAGTAATTGGTTGTTAAGGGGATTGTTGGACGAAGGTGATTAAAGGGTCAAATCCAACACCTGCCTCTAGAAAATGTGACGGCGATATAAGGAAATAAAGTTGCACCTTTGTTCTAAGAGTTAATACCCAATTTAGTCCTCGACTATAGTGGTTTTACTCAATTTAGTCCTAAGTGACTTTTTGTACTCAATTAAGTCCCAGACTTTGATGATTTTACCCAATTAAGTCTTCCGTTAATAATTCCGATAGTTGATGGTTAAAAGTAGGGTTAATATAGTAATTTATCCTCCATCCTCCCTTTCGGTCAAATTGCCATCTTCTTCCCCATTTCTCCTCCATCTTCTTTCTGACTGTAATTTTTTTTAAAAAAAAAACTTAAACTAGCAAGAAAAATTGTGAAAAAGAATGGAGTCAAGGGCGTTTGAAGTCATGGAATAGCCTTTGATCATGGTGTTGCACAAATGGGCATTAGGTTTTTCGATCAGAGTGAAGAGAGAAAACACATAGGAAGAGGCCAGAGAACGCATGCAGGGATATGCAGTGGTCGAGTAGTTTCCTGAGCCATGAATTCTGGTGGCAGAGACCACATGTGATAAACAGAGAATGAATTTGCATGAGGCGGATGAAGCTCTATTTTTTCTGTGTAGTCGTGCAATGAGTTTTGAGGCTAGAAGTTCAGCGAGCTCATCAATAGTAGGCTATATCCTCTTTCCCTTGACCACTTCTTTCTTCTACCACAATTTTGAACTTTGCATCTCCTCCCCAATCTCCCTGCCATCAACTTTCCTACAACTTCCATCATCGTAACCACAAGCCAAAACCCAAAAAATAAAATCCCACCACAAAACCTAACCCACCCCTCTCCCCCCCTCTTCTCCATGCATCTATCTTTCTTTGATCTTTTTCATTATTTTCTTCTCTACTTTTTGTTTTTTTTTTTTGTTTTGTTTTGTTTTGTTTTTTTTTTGTTTTTTTTTTTTGTTTTACGGCCGAAAAGAAGACGCAGGAGAAATGAGTCGAGGAAAAAGATGGCAATTTGACCAAAAGGGAGGAGGGAGGATAAATTACCATATTAACCCTACTTTTAACCATCAACTAACGGACTTGTTAACGGAGAACTTAATTGGGTAAAGTCATCAAAGTCCGGGACTTAATTGAGTACAAAAAGTCACTTATTAGGACTAATTTGAGTAAAATCACTATAGTCGAGGACTAAATTGGGTATTAACTCTTTGTTCTGAGCTATAACTTTTGGCATAATGATAAGTATTTGCTCCTAACAAGTGGTATCTGAGCTACGCGAGGTGCTGACAGAGAGAATTGTTCGGCGGAGATGAAGTGTCAAGTCCAACAATTGGTGGTAGTGGTAAGCATTTGATCCTAACAAGTGGTATCTAAGCAAGAGTAAAAGTTGTGCTAGGAGGAAAAATTCTTAGGCAGAGACCGGTGAAGCGTCAAGTCCAACACCCTGTGTCCCTGTGGTAAGGGCTTAATCCTAACACAATAAAAAGATATATAACGTTGAATATGGAAGAAAGGAAGCGTGACTTACATGGTTTATCTGCCTCGTGAAGTGCCAAAAGCCTCCCACCATGATATATTAGAGCTGTATTGGCTGAAAGAAAGTGAAAAATTCTTGCAATGAGAAATAAAGTTAGCTAGCTATTCCATCAATGTGGACAGGAAAAGCTGTGTTGGACCAAACTGCATGCAAACCCACCATGACCCCCCACATACCTGTTCCATCTCCATAAGAATTATCAAGTACTTTTAGCTTGATTCTCAGCATTTCCAGGTAGACTGTGAGTAGTCCAAACATCCCTTTTAGATCTCCAATCTGCAGATGTTGTATAAAACAAAATAGGCAAAAACTTGTGTGAGACGCAGTACATTTCATCTTGATCCGACTCGTCTCACAGATAAAGATCCGTGAGATGGTCTCACACAAGTGTGACCCAACAAAATATATAGCATGTATGACTTGATAGTGGTCATATTTGGTAATATAGTAAGCTTATCAGTAATTTTTTTAATTTATTTGAACACTATTAATTGTTTGACTTGGTTAAACAATCAATACAAGGGTTTGATTAATTAGCTTTTTGTAACAGTTTATTGCTCCAATAAAATTCAAAATGTTGTTCAAAGTATTGTTTTTTCGATCAACTTTTTGAGAAAGTCATTTTGCATGCAATAAGTTATCAGTTAACAGTCCATTTATAAAACACATTAACTCACTAACTCAATCAATTAACAACTAGCTATCAGCTAATAGATGTAACCGAGATGCATGCTTGCCTTCATAAACATCGCTCTTCCAAAAAACTCTTCTTGTTTAAGACGTGATGTCTTCACAAATCGTGACACATACGTTGCTTTTCCATCTTTAATGCGCAAGCCATGGATCATCCTGCAAATCGGAAATTCATCCGTTAAGCATCCATATATTAAAAATATAAGCGAAAACATATGAGTTTATAACAATTATTATACAATGAATCATGGTTCACACAACGCTATGTGAACCATTATCTAATACAATTGTCAAATTAAACTTGTAGTATGTAATGCAATCATTACGGTCCACACAGTTGTGTGGATCACGGTCCAAAAACACATAAAGTACGTTATTCTAACTCATAAAATACATTATTCCAACACATCAAGTACATTATTTACCTCATAAAATACATTATTCAAACATATAAAGTATATTATTCTAACTCATAAAATAGAGTTAATTACCGATTTGGTCCCTCGACTATGAGGATTTCACCACTTTGGTCCTTGACTTTCAAAATTGTCCAATTGCATCCTCGACTATGGAATTTTTGACCGATTTAGTCCTCGTTCTAAACAGCCGTCTTGCAAACGTCAAAATTGAGGATACAAATGTAATTTCACTTTCTGGGTGGGTATTTCCGGGTGGGTATTTGCAGCATTCTTCCAAATTTTGAGTAATGAATACAGACCAGTTAACATACATCAAAATGCATAATCTGATATCAATCACAAAGCATAATCTAATACAGACTAGTTAACAGACATCATTCTTCGAGATTTCAAGTGATGAACACAGAACAACAAACAGTTAACAAACATCAAAACGCATAATCTGATATCCATTATAATGCAGCATTCTTCGAGGTTTTTGAGCAATGAACACAGAACAGGAAATAGTCGAAGAACAAGAGAGAAGAGGAATGATGTTTTACCATGTAAAGAATTGTGCAGGCTTCCATTGCAGATGAAATCAGTAACTAGAAGCTTCTCATTACTTCATAGTAATATGCTCTGAGTCTAAGAATGCTTGGATGGTGGACTCTTCCAATGGCTTCAACCTCTACTTTGAACTCTTTGAACCTCCACATGGCGTCTCCTTTGCTTAAGCGTCTCACTGCGACCACGGTGGCGCCGCCACTCACCGCCGAGGCCCTCCCACCACCAGAAAGCAATCCATTTCCGCATCATATTTCCCCACAACGTATATACACATACTTTAAACCCTATAAGACAAACCATTCGTCTTCAAAAATAGAGAGATTCACAAAATCTGTAGAGATAGAGAGAGAGAAGCAATGTGCTGCAACTCCCATGGATTAACACTCTCAAGAAGCGACCCTCGCTTCTCCTACCTCTCCATCATTCCCTCTACCCGACCCGACCCACGTCGCGCTGTGTTCTTCCCCGTCCGCCTCCGAGCCCGAATTGGCATAATCAGGTCCAAGCTCAACGACGTCGTTTCGGTGGCCGAGCCCAAGTCCTTCTACGACCTTCTAGGCATACTCGAGACATGATATGTGTCGCCTCCATATCAGGTCAAGGAGTACACGCAGAGGTTCATCCAGATCCAGGAGGCTTATGAGACCCTGTCGGATCCTAGAAGGAGAGCTTTGCACGACAGTGATATGGCTAAAGGCCTCCACTTTGCCTTCTTCGCGAATGGGAATCCGCAGAGATATGGATTGCCGGAGAACGCGGTGGGTCCCTGGTTCAACAGCGATCCTTCTGCCAGTGTCTTCCCGGTGACGGCGGTGAGATTGTTTTGCCGGAGGTCCAAGCTCAATGATACTAAGCGTCGAACTGAGGAGCAAACACACACCCAGAAAGTGAAATTACATTTGTATCCTCAATTTTAACGTTTGCTAAACGGCTGTTTAGGATGAGGACTAACTCGGTCAAAAATTCCATAGTCGAGGACGCAATTGGACAATTTTGAAAGTCAAGGACCAAAGTGGTGAAATCCTCATAGTCGAGGGACCAAATCGGTAATTAACTCTCATAAAATACATCATCTTACCTAAGAAATTTCATTATTTTAACACATAAAGTACATTATACATTATTCTAACTTATAAAATACATTATCTTACCCAAACAAATTTTATTATTTAACACATATAAAGTACGTTATTCTAATTCATAAAATACATTATCTTACCACAAAATGTTCATTATTCTAACACACGCACAGAATAATGAATTTTTTTTAACATTAAAACTACTTTGTTTTGGACTGTGGTACACACAATAATTAGCCCTACGTAATGACCATGAGTTAATTGAGTGAAATTAGGGTGTTTGGTTCGCACATGGGAATCGAAATTGGTATGGGTATCAAATACTTGGTAAGGGTAATGAGTTTTGATGAAAGTATTTTGCATGTTTGATAGTAGGGTGGAATGAGAATGATTATTATAATAGTTGGGGAAAAAGGATTAAGGAAAATGAAACCCTTATTTAACAAGGGTATAGGTTTTCCAATTAATGGGGTATTCCAAACCCATAAGACATGTAAACCAAACAATAGCAATCACTTTGATATTCATACATTATACCAAACCTGTCAACCAAACATACCCTTATTAATCAGGCTTTGGGTGTTTGGCAAGCACTAGAAAACCCAGTCAACGGAAAATGATTTTCGTTGACTGTGGAAAATAAGCCCCATTTGACGAAAAATGACTTCCACCAAATTTGGGCGGAAGTCATTTTCCGCCGTAGACAACACCTTTTCCGGCGGAAACCATGGTATGGTTTCCGTCGGAAACCAAGTGCTCTGATTTCTCGCCATGGTTTCCGCCGGAAACCAAGTACTTTGGTTTCCGGCGAGAAACCAGAGCACAGTGCTCTGGTTTCTCGCCGGAAACCAGAGCATTGTGCTTTGGTTCCTCGCAGCGGAAACCAGAGCGGGAATCCGCATGGTTTCCGCCGGAAGGGGGGTGGGTTTAGTTTTAATTATTATTATTATTATTATTATTATTATTATTATTATTATTATTATTATAAATTATAAATATTATTTTTAATATTATTATAAATATTTTAATATTTTAAATAAAATAATAAAAATATATAATTATACATTTTTACCCATTTTCCAGAAAATGAACCAAACACACAAAGACAATTTTCCAGAATGCATCCAAACACTGTAATTGAAATCATTTTCTGAAAAATGACTCATTTTCCAGAAGTCATTTTCCTGCTTTCCAAACACACTCTTAATGTGGTATGACCCATGTGCATTATATTATAGCCCAATTAAGTGATATTGACCCAAATTAAACAATTACACTACTTCTTCTCCATAAACAAATTAAATGAATTAAAATGTGCTTCGAATAAGCAAAGGAGTATGAAGAAAAGAACTTACCCATCTCCATCAAACCTGCAAAAATGGAGAACAAGGATAAGCTTTGGAACAGACAATAAAAATTTTATCCTTTTTCAGTGAGAATACAATATGTTGATGTTCATGAATACTTTGTTTTTTCAAAAGCTTAGGATTATTGAGAATATATTTGACTACAAAGAACCATACCAATGATATCCAGCCACAGGAGCAAATTTTGGGTTGGAACCAACCCTCACAAACTCACCATTCAGGCATTCCTACAATGAAAAGACATACGTTGTACTAATTACTCTGTATATAATATTCACATTATATTGTCATTTTAAGTAGTGAGGGACAAGAGGAAGGCAAAAAACAGTGGGAAAATGACTGAAATGATCTAAAACGGAGAAAAAGACATCAAAATATGATAGTTTTCAAAATTGTACAATATAGGAAAAAGGAAAAATTGTAATTTATGCACCTCCATCATATCTTAATTATCAATGCCACTTCTGAATTATTAATACTGTAAATATTGTCTATCAATTTCAAAACGGTACATATATTTTCCCTCCAGTAGTGTAAATGTTGCGAGTATGGTACAGAAGAGACAATATATATACCATTTTTGAATGCTACTGTCTCTATTATAGTGTACAACGCCTCTCGTATACAGGGAAGGGTTTGATACCACTAGACTACAAGGCCCTTGGCGTAATTATTGATATATTATAGAGGGATATAAATTAAAATTTTTTCTAGGGAAAAACTCATTTGAGACTTGAGTTTCTTGTCAGAGACGTAAGTCGCAAATGAATTTCTTAAAAATTCAAAATGAATTTTTTTTTTCGTAAAATACGAGAAACGATGCGTTTCTTGTATTTATACGTCTCGTGTTTTAACGAAAAAATTCATTTATGCTTGTTTCTTGTATTTATATGTCTCGTATTTTAACGAAAAAAAATTCATTTATCGGAACATGTATGTAAGAAGAAATAGAGCCGTTTTAGAACGGACTTAGCCCGTCCCGCTTCGTCAAAAAAGTGAGATAGACTTTAAATTTTATGGTACGTATTTTGGTGGGCTTTTTAGCCCGCTTGCCAAAATGATTGACTTTGACAAGGTGAGCTAGGCGGGCCGCCCTCCTTGGCAGGCTTTGACGGGTTTCGCTCCTGTCAGCCTGTTTCGATTGGTCTAGGAATAAAACAGTGAAGAAAATTTGAAAGGAGAAAAAAAAAACAAATAAAAAGAAGGAATTATTAAGTGGACTTACAGGGAGATGACCAATAACAGGAAGGTCCTTACAAGGAGGAGTCTCTTGAGTGGGACCAAAATTACCAGAAAGATAATGGAGCGCCGATGATGAAGACGAAGAATCATGCATTAGCTTCACTAACAGCCACTCCAACCACTCTATCCCCTTCGCAGCAATGCCATTCCTCGGCTTTGGATTCACCGCCACCACCTCCCCTCCCCCTTCCCTCTCCCCTTCTCCATTCTCTGCTAATTTCTTCCCCATTTCTGTCTCTCTCTATACAACTATGAATTGTATGCGCATATATGTACTGACACACACAGAGCAGAGCAGGAAGGACAGGTAGATTAAGTATACGGAATGATGGAATCCGAGGTAATACTACTGCCCACGTTGTCTCATTTCCCATTCTTGTTATTTGTCAATCAAATCCAAATGTCGGACGCCAAAAACAAGGCCGGCCGGTTATCTCCTTTCTTGTAATTTCCTCTTTAATTTTTATTTATTTTTTCTGTGGCAGAGGAGGGTTTTGAAGGAGGTATCATGAGGACAACGAATCAATTTTTATTGAGTAATTTCATTTTTGGTCTTATTGTTATTGAGACGTGTTTAATCTATCTCACTTAATTTTGTTACATTGCAACAACTATTATTTAACGTGTTTAACATTTAGTCCACCGTTAGTATTTTTTGGTTAATTAATTGGCTGTGTAATTCAGGGACATTTTCATCTTTCTATGTTGGATCAGGTGTCCACCACTTGCAGTGCTTCACAAATCAAACTATTACTTCTTCTTCTTCTGGGCTTAGCTTCAAACTGGAATCCAACTATTACTTGCAGGTGTCACCTTGTCTTCCTTGATGCCGACGACGAGAGAGACAGAAACCAGAGGATGAAGCGTCATCGGTGTCACTTCGTCTTCCTTGCTCTCGATGACGAGAGAGAGACGGAAACTAGAGGATGATGTGTCGCAGGTGTCACCTTGTCTTCGTAGCCGGAAGAATATTCAAACGGTAAAGTGCTATAAATAAAAGTTACGTAAATTAATTTTCATATGTACAAAAGAGTAAGCACAATTTACAAATTATTACATTTAAGTACATTAATTAACAATGTTAATTGGCAAGACCTTGTGATCTATTGGCACTCAGTTACACTCCCATATGGAAGGGGATGGGTTCTTGCCTCAGTGGAGGCGATATATTGACTATTTGTGTTTCAGTAGATTGAGAAAGTAATTATGAATATATACTGCATTGTAATAGAGTTAGTAGTACTATAGAGTCAGTAGTACTCAAAAAAATTAACAATGTTAATTAATGTACTTAAATGTAATAGTTTGGAAAATACTCCTCTTGATCCAATGGCAACTTGGAGAAGTGCAGATACTCAGTACTCAAGCTGGACTTGGGCATGCAATAGAACTTCAATCAACAGGACTATGAACTCAAATGTTCAATCTTCCCAGGAAGAAACGTACACTAGATGAACAAGGTTACCTTTGGAGCAGTGTTTTTATCTCATGAAGGAGCATTTGTTGCGGCCATAAATGGCGCGGCGCCATCAACTGTCCACAACCCCCAAGGCTAGCTGAAGCAGCAGGCTATAAAGAAGCCTTATCTTGGCTTAGAGGTAGAAATATCAGGAATCTAAGAGTGGAGACTGATTGCTTAAGCACGATCGATGAACTGCGTAATCCCATTACAAACAGATCATATTTAGGTTCTATTGTCCAATCCTGTATAACACTCAAAAATTTTGACACTAGATCTGTCGTCATATCAATAAGTCAGCGAATTAGACTACCCACACCTTAGCTAGGGTGGTTGGTTCTCACACTGGCTTTATCTTTTAGAAGCAGGATCCCCTACCTTATTGTATCATTTCTTTTTTATCCCGATTATAGAATAATATTCTTCTTTAATTTTCAAAAAATTTAACAATGTTGATAATTTATATTAAAAAAAAAAGATTATGAAAATGTAGAATAAATTAAATATAGTGTACAAGTTATTGGTTACATTAATATATTTTTTCATTTTGATCTTTGATATATGATTGATTGGCAAGAAATAGTTATAAGAAAACGTAGAAAAAAATATTGAGTCTTGACTCCTGTATTCTAATATGCTCAAATTGAATTCAATTGCTTGCTTTTTTTTGGATTGATTTCTGAGTGGAAAAATAGCATAAAATGACATTAAATTGATTATTTTGTGATACAAATATTAGTGGGTCCACCTTCGATTTGGATTGGGCCAAGGTGGATTCGAGTCTTTCGTCTAAGATTGATATATTGTAGCGGATAATGAGTGAATGAGAGATTGATTCTCAAAGAAAACCAATTTGGTTTGGAAAATAAAGGTGGAAAGGGTTTTAAATAGCATTTGTCCCACATTTTATAGCATAGAGGCTATCTCGCGTGCAGGTGCACATTGGAATCTATTATTACAAATCATTGGAAGTACATTTAGTACACAAATAATGTATTTTTTGTTATAGTCCACACAATAATTTGCGGTAGTATGTAGGGTGGACAAGATTAATTATATTGCAATCCAAATTATTCTGAAAATCCATTTTTTTTCTTAGTAGCTGACTAGAGGGATCTCTCCAGCATCATTTTTATGGTTGTATGGTTTATCCTACTTACACGATTGCGGTGCTCGGGCAATTCATTCTTGGCTTTGGTTACTTAGGTGGGAGATGTGAATAAAGGAACAGATGGTTTCAGATTGTGTTTCAGTTGGCCATCTATATGACTATATCTATTCCCTTGATACCTTACCATTCTGTATATAAAGATTCAATTAATTCTATTGTTATGTGAGCCTGTGTGTTTGTAACCTTCATCAGGCACTACTGTGTGCCAGTTGACAAAGGCAATGGGAATATGCCTGATCTCAAACATATAATATACTATTTCATTTTAATGTACTACAACTGTAATTAGCGACCATTTCTCTGAGTGTAAAGATATTATAATGTTGAAAATGAAATTTGGAGTGTTGGGGTATCTCTACATATTAATAATCAGTAGCCATTTAATTTGCATTTTACAACAGGCACTTTGGATGCATAAATGAAGTGCAGAAGGTGTCTTTGCCTATATATGTTTCTGCTGCATTTGACATGATCTCAGGTTTGTGCTTGGCTTTGAAGTTGTTCCTGAACAATGAATGTATCATGATTTTACCAAAACACCCCTAACTTGAACTTGTACATAAAATGTCTGCTACCCTGACTTGTGACCCAAGTCGACAAAGGACCACGAGGAGGTAAACCAGTTTAGATTGTCCATAGCTGACCAGTACAAACTAAAGAGACGGCAAATGATCACAAGGAGATAAACCAGTCTAGGTTGTCCATAGCTGACCGGTTTAAACTAAGAGTCAGCAAAGGGCCACAAGGAGGTAAACCAGTCTAGGTTGCCCACAACTGACCAGTTCAAATCAAAGAGTCGGCAAAGGACCACTCTAGGTTGTCCATAACTTATCAGTTCAAATCAAAGAGTAGGCAAAGTACCACAAGGAGGTAAACCAACCTAGGTTGCCCATAGCTAACCAATTCAAACCAAGAAGGCTGAGATTTGAATTCATGACATTGTAATTACAAGTCTATATCCTTGGCCATTTTGATTAGAGTAACCCCAAATGTCTGCAGACTTACTCTTAGACAAAGATGTGAAATAAAGCAGAGAGCTCACCTCATTCACAAAGAAGGCATGGAATCCATAAGGAACTCTGTTGGGCAACTCAACAACAGCAACTGGATCAGCTGACATTGTTTTTGCATCAATTACATTCACTGCTGATTTCCTGATACAAGTTATGAGATAACATAACTGATTTTGTCAAGATGGTTCACTTCAAAAACACAAAACCAGTGCCATTAGTCAAATGCAAATGCAAAAAATGGTGGATGAGGTGAACGTACCCGGTGTTCTCATCATGCACAAACAATATCAAGTAGCCATCATCTTCATCACATGTGGTACTCGCTTCCCGGGGAACAAAGATAGCCTCTGAACCAAATCGCCCCGGTCCTAAGTCGAAGATGCCTTCAACATTCCCTCCAACCTCAAGCTTTGTTTTCCCTGTCTCTGGCTCAGCATGCAAGTCAAATTTGACAATCCCTTTCACCTTGGCAAGGTCACTCAACATTGTTGCATATACATATCGTTGCTTCCTGCATTTCAACGACACTAGATTGGGAGCTCTCTTCTAAAAACTAGTTTGTTTGAACTCTCAGAAAATAACAAGGTTGGTACTATACCTGCCAGTGTAATTCTCATTCACTCGTGGAAAATCAACTGCAGATTCTGATAATTTTTTCTGGGAAGCAAGACCTGTTTTCATGTTAAACCTCATTTCATACCTGAAAAGTATGGCCGAAATTAGGGACATAGGAAGCAATAAGTAGGAACAGGATTTATCACAAGTGTTGGGCAGAGGCCAATGAAGGACCAAGTCCAGCACTAGGTGACTAGGGATCGAGATTGTTATGCGGAAGCCTGAAGGGCCAAGTCCAGCACCCTGCCTTTTGAAAATGTGGCAGTATAAGGAAATAAAGTTACGCCTTTGCTACAAGCTGTAGCTTTTGGCATAATGGTAAGTACTTGATCCTAATAAGAAGCTCAGACAGAGTTCACGTACAGCTCGTTTACGAAATCAAGGGAGTTTTTGACAGTTCCACTAGCCATGTCTAAATCTGGGTTTTGGATACGGCAGCTAATCATAACAACTTCATCTCCCTCCTCCCATGCATTGGCTAGTAAACAAGTCAAAAAGGAAAAGACATGGAAGCTAAAATGCTGAGTTTATTGTGTGTAATATTATGCTTACATGTAAGTAAATAGATTGCAGACTCTCACCAGTGTGAAATATAAAGCAGTTGGGAAGCTCAAACCATTTGATCAGGAGTTCATTCTTCGCATAGCGTGGGAGGACTCCAAAACGCGCCTTTTTGGTAGCATCAAATTTGTACGCAAGTTGCTTTTTTGTCACCATCTCCTGAACTTATAATTAACTAAATCAGGAAACTTAGCCCTGTAGCTAGTAGCAAAGACACAATTTTATTTCTTTATACCGTCACACATTTTCAAGAGACAAGGTGCTGGACTTAGCCCTTCAAGTCTCCGCCCAACAATCTCTCAGCCACCGGGTGCTAAACTTGGCCCTTTACCAGCCTATGCCCGACATTAGCCTGATATCCCTTGTTAGGATCAAACACTTACTACTACACCAAAAGCTATAGCTAGTAGTAAAACTACAACTTTATTTCCTTATACCGCCACATGTTTTCGAGAGGCAGAGTGCTGGACTTGGCCTGAATTTGGCCCTTCATGCCTCTGTCCAACAATCTCCCTAACCACGAGGTGCTGAACTTGGCCTTTTACCGGCCTCCGTCCAACCGTGTGTGTTACTTTCCAGATTTGATACTCCTCTTTTCATTAAAACTCAACCAACATTGATGTCACAAAGAATCACAGTGAAAAAGAGAAAAAATCAGAAAACTGGCAAACCACCTTCGGCTGGAAGTAAAGAGGCAGATCCATGAAAATTGCATAGTTTTCAGTAATAGCAAAATCATGCATCATTATAGATGCTGGTATTGTTATTGGAACTGGATCATGCATTAACCCATCCTTTGATATAACTCTGTATGTCACAAACGGAGCTTTTTGCGCATAACCAAAGGTAAACATCTCTCCTGCATCCAAAAATTACAAAGTGAGGCCAAGACAAATATTTTGTCAGAAAAGAAATATATGCAGTTCATCATGTATCAATTTTGTATCCCTGATTGAGTGTTCAGAATGTTAATTCTAAGATCACTAAATGCTGGACTTGACCCTCTGGCCTCCACCCAACGATTTCCCTTAGCCACCACTGGACTTGGCCCGTTCCGGGCCTCTGCCCAACAGACTGCTCATACCCCCAAGACAAATGTTTACATAGTATGATATAATCATCTTCTTAGTTAACTTATATTTATAAGCAGTGTAGAATTAGCATTAATGTGGCATTATTCTTACCAGTTACTGGGTCAACCTTTGGATGAGCAGTGAATGCATGTTCCAATCTTTTGTCATAATCCAACATGCCAAGTGTTTGCAGATCACCATCCTCCAAAACCTTAATTGCATCTATAGAGTATGAGAAGCCACCATTAACACTATTAGAAGAAAAAAAACAGCAATAAGCTTATTATTTGCTTCTATCAGGGGCTTCTTAACCACAAGAACAAACATACAAAATAGAAAGCTAATACAGTGTTGGCATTGCCAAGCCTATCTAGATTATGTTTAAGAAACAAGAAAACATTCAGATTGTTGGGTGGAGGTCGGTGAAACGCTAAGTCCAACAATTGGTGGTTAAGGGGATAGTTGGATGGAAGCGAGTGAAGGGTCAAGTCCAGCACCTACCTCTAGAAAATGTGATGACGATATAAGGAAATAAAGTTGCACCTTTGCTGTGAGCTATAGTTTTTGACATAGTGGTAAGCGCTTGATCCTAATAAGTGGTATCTGAGTTACGTCAGGTGCTGGGATGGGGAATTGTTGGGCGGAGACGAAGTGCCAAGTTCAACAATTGGTGGTAGTGGTAATCACTTGATCCTAACAAGTGGTATTTAAGTAAGAGTAAAAATTGTACAGTTAAGACTGACATGTGCTGGGAGGGGTAATTCTTAGGTGGAGACCGGTGAAGGACCAAGTCCAGCACGTTGTGGTAAGCGCTTAGCTTGATCCTAACACAGATAAAAGATAGCTTTGAATATGGAAGAAAGGAGGTTTGGCTTACATGGTTTATCTCCCTCGTGAAGTGCCAAAAGCTTCCCATCATGATATATTAGAGCTGTATTGGCTGAAAGAAAGTGAAAAATTCTTGCAATGAGAAATAAAGCTAGCTAGCTATTCCATCAATGTGGACAGGAAAAGCTGTGTTGGACCAAACTGCATGCAAACCCACCATGACCCCCCACATACCTGTTCCATTTCCATAAGAATTATCAAGTACTTTTAGCTTGATTCTCAGCATTTGCAGGTAGACTGTGAGTAGTCCAAACATCCCTTTTAGATCCCCAATCTGCAGATGTGTATGTATCAAACAAAATATATAGCATGTATCACTTGATAGTCGCCCTATTTGGTAATATACTTAGCTTATCAGCCAATTTTGACTTATTTGACCACTATTAACTGTTTGACTTGGTTAAACTGTCAATATAAGTGTTTGATTAATTGACTTTTTGTAGCAACTTATTGAAAGTTAGAATTCAAAAAGCTGCTCAAAGTAGTTTTGTTGATCACCTTTTCGAGAAAAGTCATTTTACATGTAATTAATTATTAGCTAACAATAAATTTATTAAACATTTTTCTACAATCAGCTAATACTATCAACTAGTCAAACTCACTAACTCAATCAGCTAACAACTATTTACCAAACACCTCAGTATAGTAGTATAAATAAAAAGAGGAAAGTAAAGGGAAGTAGATAAGAGGTAAAGAAAAATAAATCTTAAAAATGAAAGATGTAAGTGAGATGCTCGCCTTCATAAACTTTGCTCTTCCAAAAAACTCTTCTTGTTTAAGACGTGATGTCTTCACAAATCGTGACACATACGTTGCTTTTCCATCTTTAATGCGCAAGCCATGGATCATTCTACAAATCCGAAATTCATTTGTTAAGAGTCCATATTAAAAATATGAGAGAACATATAAATTTATAAACAATTGTTATGCAGTGGAGTAGTGAACCGTGATCCATACAATTTTATGTGAACCATTGTCTAATACGATTGTCAAATTAAACTTGTAGTATGTAGTGCAATCATTTTGCGTGGACCACGGTCCAAAAACACATAAAATAGATTATTCTAACTCCAAAAACACATAAAGTAGATTATTCTAATTCATAAAATACATTATTCCAACATATCAAGTACATTATTCTAACTAATGAAATACATTATTCCAGTGCATAAATTTACATAATTCTAACTTATAAAATACATTATACATTATTTTTACTCATAAAATGCATTATACATTATTCTTACTCATAAAATACATTATTCTAACACATAAAGTACATTATTCTAATTTATAAAATGCATTATTTTACTCCAGAAATTTTATTATTTTAATACATAAAGTATATTATTTTAACTCATAATATGCATTGTCTTACCCCAAAATGTTCATTATTCTAACATGTGCGTGGAGCAATGAATTTTTTTAATATCAAAACAACATCGTTTTGAATCGTGGTCCACAAAATAATTTGTCGTATGAATGACTATGAACTAATAATTGATTGGATTTAATCTTTTAGTATAGTATGACATATATGCACTATAGCCCAGTTAAGTGAAATTGAACCAAACAATTGCACTTCTTCTCCATAAACAAATTAAATGAATTAAAATGTGCTTACAATAAGCAAAGGAGTATGAAGAAAAGAACTTACCCATCTCCATCAAACCTGCAAAAATGGAGAACAAGGATAAGCTTTGGAACAAACAATAAAAATTTGATCCTTTTATCAGTGAGAATACAATATGTTGATGTTCATGAATACTTTGTTTTTTCAAAAGCTTAGGATTATAAAGCTCTTATTGAGAATATATTTGACTGCAAAGAACCATACCAATGATATCCAGCCACAGGAGCAAATTTTGGGTTGGGACCAGCCCTGACAAACTCACCATTCAGGCATTCCTACAATGAAAAGACATGCACTGTACTAATTACTCTCTATATAACATTCATATTATATTGTCATTTGAAGTAGTGAGTGACAAGAGGAAGGCAAAAAACAGTGGGAAAATGACTTAAATGATCTAAAATGAAGAAGAAGGGACCTAGGACATTTTTTAAAGTTGTACAATATAGTGAAAAATTCATTTGGAATTTGAGTTTCTTGTCAGAACCGCAAGTCGCAAATAAGTTTTTTAAAAATTCAAAATGAATTTTATTTTTTCTCGTAAAATACGAGAATCGACGATGATTGAGAAATGCACGTCTTCTCGTATTTTAGTGAAGATTTTAGAATTTTTTGAAATTTCAACATGTTATGCATGAAGTACAGGAAGGCATAGGAAATGCGATATAGGGGGATTGTAATCAATGAGGTCCTGTGAATTTGTTTTGTAATCAAACTATGTACTCCCACAGCCTTTGATAAATGGTTATCTCTGTGGAAAATTAAGTCACCTCCAAGGCTTTCCTTTGGAGAGCATTCAATGATGTTCTTCCCACCACTACAAATCTGATTTTAAAGAGGGTAGATATTCATCCAACATGCCCAATGTGTGGTCTAAATCATGAGAACACAATGCACTCCTTTGTTTTGTGTGATTTCTCAAAATTAGTTTGGCATGAGGCTACATTTTCAATGTGGGGGGAATAATTTTGCAAATTGGTTTTCTAATGTTATGGCTTTGCTCACGGCTGAAGAACTCCTTCTTTCAGGTGCTCACGGCTCTATCGCCCGGAGATCACCCGCCACCACTGACCGTGACGCCCAGATTCATGTGTTTCTTCGACGCAGGGTATATGCCAGCGACAAGGAGGGTGACGGTTGGTGCAGTTCTTCTTTCAGACACCGGCGGATTTGTTGCAGCTTTCAATGGTCCATTACGAGGCTGCATGTCACCTCTAATGGCGGAGTCCCTTGCGTGTAAGGAGGTACTCTCCTGGCTGAAGAACAAAGGTCTCGACCAAGTAGTGGTACACACCGACTGTGCAAACCTTCAACGATTGCTTACAGCGGATCGCAACAAGCTTTTTTCTTACATTGCATTTTCTATTGAAGCCTCGAGGGCTATTATGTCGTCTTTTACACATTGTTCTATTACTTTGGTACCTAGAACAGCTAATTTAGGTGCCCATGCGCTGAGGTTTTGTATTGGGATTCTATCCCTCCTGACGCTATTAAGCTTTGATTTAATATACCACTATTGGTTTGCTTTCAAAAAAAACTAATGTACTAAAATTTTTTAAATAATTGTAATTTATTTAGTAATATATTTTTATTAACTTTTGTTACTTTTTATATATTTAGTATTAGTGTGTTGATTTTTTTAAAATTTAAAAATTGAATTTGGAGAAATTAAAAACGGGAGAAATAGAGAATGAGTATTAGAAAATTGGAAAAAAGGAAAATTGAAAAATAAAAAACAAAAAAATAAAGTAAACAAGTCCTAAAAATTCATATTTGTTGGAGCTTACAAAAAAAATAAAAACCTCAACCATTAAAGATGCCTAATAAATGTTTTTAAGGATACAATACATCATCATTATTATTATTATTATTATTATTATTATTATTATTATTATTATTATTATTATTATTATTATTATTATGGAAAGTATTAAAATAATTTCAATATGGTCTCAAAAATCAAAATGACTAACTGCATTATCATTTATCGAAACATGTACGTGAGAAGTAATAGAGCCGTAAAAACGGACATAGCCCGTCCCGTCCTGTCCCGCCAAAAAGGCATATGGACTTTAAATTTTATAGTTTGTATTTTGGTGGACTTTTTAGCTTGCTCTTCCAATATGGCAATATGGTGGGCTTTGCCAAGATGGGCTGGGCAGACTGACCTCTCTTGGGCTCGTATTTTGACAACTCGCCCTTGTTATATGGCGGATTTTAACGGCTTTCGGCCCGTTGGCCTCTTTCGATAGTAGTTCTAAGAAGAAAGCAGTGAAGAAAATTTGAAAGAAAAAAAAAAAAAAAAACAAATAAAAAAGAAGGAATATAATTATGAAGTGGACTTACAGGGAGATGACCAATAACAGGAAGGTCCTTACAAGGAGGAGTCTCTTGAGTGGGACCAAAATTACCAGAAAGATAATGGAGCGCCGATGATGAAGACGAAGAATCATGCATTAGCTTCACTAACACCCATTCCAACCACTCTATTCCCTTGGCAGCAATGCCATTCCTCGGCTTTGGATTCACCGCCACCACCGCCTCTCCGCCTTCCCTCTCCGCTTCTCCATTCTCTGCTAATTTCTTCCCCATTTCTGTCTCTCTCTATACAACTATGAATTGTATGCACATATATATGTACTGACACACACAGAGCAGAGCAGAGCAGGAAGGGCAGGCAGATTAATAAGTATACGGCATGATGGAATCTGAGGTAATGCTACTGCCCACGTGGTCTCATTTCCCATTCTTGGCATTTGTCAAATCAAATGCAAATGTCGTACGCCAAAAACAAGGCCTGCCGGTCATCTCCTTTCTTGTAATTTCCCCTTTAATTTTTATTTATTTTTTCTGTGGCAAAGGAGGGTTTTGAAGGAGATATCATACTACTATCATGTGGACAACGAATCAATTTTTCTTTAAGGAATAAGGTTTAAAAATAAACCACAAAATTACGTGTTATAACTTATAATGTACTTGGGCCACTGAATTTTAAAAAATTTAACTAGATCCTGAATTAACCAATTTCTTTCAATTAATCCAATTTGTCGATTTATCAAGTTTCTAACTAGTTACCGCTGAACCGTCAAAGTGGGCTTAGCCCGCCGAGTTACCCAGCCTCGCCCCGCAAAAAAAGGCGGGACAAACTTTGATATTTTGGGCCTATATTTTTGCAGTCTGCTCTGCCTAACCCGCGAGTTTTGGCTTGGCGGGTCAGCGGGGACTATATATATAATTTACGTTTACAGTAAACTGTAAACCAAATTCAATAATTACAATTGAATTTTGGTTTACAGTTTACTACAAACGCAAATTCAATATATATATATATATATATATATATATATAATCAAGTTAAACAAAATTAGTATATTGTATAAATGATTTGTTATTTACTTATGGATTAATACATTATGCATTTGATTATTTATTAGTGATTATTATGTTTAAAAAATTACAAATGCATTAATATATGTTTAAACTATCCAAATTATTTTAGTATACACTTATTACTTTTTTTATATTAATGTTTTATTTAAATTTAAAAATTTTAAAATTTAGTGGGCCGCCAAGGCCCGCAAGGCTTAAGCGAGACGGGGCAGGCCGACTTCACATAGGCCTGTATTTTGGCAGGCTTTTTAGCCCACCCCTGCCATATGGCGCCCATTTCGACAGCTCTAGTTACCCCTCCACCTAGGATGTTGACGTGGAAATTTAAAAAAAAAAAAAAAAAAAATTCTTTTTACTTTAATTTGTTTTGTTTACCTTTGTTTTAATTTGTTTGCTCCTGCTGACTGTACTGTATATGACAATTTAAATTCAGAGCTAGGCACCGAAAGTTCCATGACTATTCGGATTCAATAATCATTAATTTGAAGTGTGTTGTTTGTGCATTTGGCATTCTCAATTTTTGTATTCATCACGATAAAAGGATGAAAGTATGTAAGTTAAATATTTTAATTCTTTAATTTTATTCAAAATTTTAAAATTATTAATTCAATAACTAACCCTAGCTAGGCATTTTTTTTGATAGGTTAATAACAATCTAATTTCTTGTATTTTAATGTTGCAATTGCAATATCAAATAGTCTTGATTATTTCCATTACTAGCGTTTATGCATAAAGAAGTTTTTTAAAGTTGAAGTTGTTGAAATCTTATGATCCAAGTATATTGTAAAAAAGACTCAATGGATTGGTGAATGATTTTACATCTAAATATGGCAGACGAAGAAGAAGAATGCCACTTTTCAAGTAAAAATTTGAATGATACATTTTTTGTAGACTATTATATATTTTGGTACAATATAATATATCTTTTATATATTTACAATTATACAGAAAGGGGTCCATGTTGAATTTTCGCACAGGACCCCAATTTTCTTAGGAACGACCCTGCTCTGTAATTATTCTCATTCAATACAATATCATAGTTCTCATCGTTAACACACACACATTCTTTCTCTTTCCATAATTTGTTTTCGCTTTATTCCACTATATTCCTAACAAGTATTCGTAGATCAAAGTTTATGAGTATGCAAGTAACATAACGTACTTTCAATTTATATACGTATAATTCACACATTTTGTACATACATATATTAAACATATTATGAACTAAAAGTAGATAATATATGGTGTTTGGCAAATAGCTGTTAGTGCTTAGCAGATTGGGTTAGCGAGTTTGACTAGCTGATAGCATTAGCTAGTTGTAGGGAGACGTTTAGTAAATTAGATGTTAGTTGATAGCTAATTGCATGCAAAATGACACTTAAGGATATGAGTGTATTATGTTATTTTAACCAATAATAATAATAATAATAATAATAATAATAATAATAATAATAATTATTATTATTATTATTATTATTATTATAGAATTTATAAAAATAAAAATAAAAATAAAAAAACATATGTTCACGGGCTTAGGAAGCCTGTGAACACTAATCAATAATCACATGTCTTGTTGTTAATTACCTTCACAATATTAGGCAATGCGCTTATGAGCCCCGTCGACGGGTTGAAACACCCCGTTGCCTAGTGTTGTAAAGAGACGATGAGAGTAGTGAGATTGGCAGACAAGGTTAGACTGCTAAACCCGTCTACACAGTCTCTTTTAAAAAAAAAAAAATTATTAAGGGGTGTTTTGAAGAAAATAATTTATTTTCTCAAAAAGTTGAGCAATAAGTTGTTATAAAAAAAAAAATTGATTAACCAAACACGCATATCAAATCAAACAGCTAATAGTGATCAAATAAACCAAAATTGACTAATAAGCTATTTTACCAAACAAGACCAATACTGCAAGTACATAATCTAGACGGAAATTTATAATGTGCATGGCAAACCCTGGTCCAGAATATAATTTGCAATTAATCACAATACAATATAAATCAAATACTCTTATTTCAATATATATATATATATATATATATATATATATATATATATATATATATATATATATATATAATCAAATAGTCACAATTAAATTTTCAGGTAAATTCCTACTCCTCAAAACAGTAGCTAAATCCTTACCAACCTATGCAATGAGCGTATTTCTCTTGCCCACAACCTTATGCTCTGAACTGGAGATCCTAATGAATGGCTACGGGTGGAAGGGGAGAGAATACAAAAACAGTGGTATCCGATGGTATTCATGGGATCGGCTAAGCATACCAAAGAGAATGGGAGGGATGGGTTTAAGAAACATTCACAACTTCAACCTAGCTCTTTTAGCTAAACAAGGTTGGCGGCTACTAACGTCTCCTTCAAGCTTGATGGCCAAAGTTGTGAAAGTAAGGTATTTTCCAAACTCTAGATCAACGAACCAGATCACCCACACATTAGCTAGGGCAGCTTTCCAAACTCTAGATCAACAAACCAGATCGCCCACACATTAACTTTTCAAACTCTAAATCAACGAACCAGATCGCCCACACATTAGCTAAGGCAGCTGACTCTCAAAGGAGTAACCAGATCACCCACACATTAGCTAGGGCAGCGGGGTCTCAAAGCTGACTCCTGTACTTGGGACCAGGTTCCCTCTGATTGTATCATTCCTTTTTTACGCAATTCATAAAATAATATTCTCTCTTGGTTTTTCAAAAAAAAAATTCAGGTAAGTTTCACTAATTATATAATGTAAAATATTATCAAATTTAAATAAAGTTAACATTTAGCACATTTAAAATAAATGTTCATCCAAGCTTATATTATAACTACATAGTATATCAATTGGAGCACTGCAGCGGCTCTCATTGCTAACCAACTTTACAGTCTCAACTAGAGTTTAAGCATGTAAAAAGAGTTCCCAAAACATGCATTCTGAACTTAACTACATAAGAGAACAATTTTTTTTTTGGTTTGTTTTGAAACATCTACATAAGAAAACTAGAAACTGGAAAAGCAACATAGAAAACAAGATGGAGAAGTTTGTGAGACCAAAGGAAATAATCCTCCAACCCAAAATAGACCTGTCTATCTTCTTGGAGAGCTGCAACTGGACCACCACCCTAAAACCCCCTGAAATCCTCCAATATACAAGTAACATCCAATCCAATATAAAATTATCGCAATTGCTTTTGAGGGACAAACCTAATTCCTTGTTTTCCTAGTTCTATGTTCTGGGTCTTTCCATCGTCCAAGGTAACAGCAACAACCGAGGGTCCTTCAAAGAATTCTGTTACTTTTCCTCTGTGCCTGGGATAAAGGAAACCGAGAAGACAAGTGCACAATCAATAGAGGAAGTGCAATGAAACGCAGACAGAATCTTAGCTTGATAATAAATATTTTTTTTTTTTGGATTAACGAGGTAAACCCCACTCCTGGCTGTGTGAGTAGTGAGTAAACCCTCGCCCTGTGACCCTAGCCGGCAAAGGATCACAAGGAGGTAAACCAGCCTAGGTTACCCATAGCTGACTGGCTCAAACCCAAGGGCTTGAGGTTCGAACCCACGACCTCTCGGCTGCAGGTGTAACTCTCTTACCACTTAGGCTGCCCTTACGGGCCGATAATAAATATCGTAAAGAGAAGAGCATGTAGTCAGGCACAAGAGTCTCCCGCTATTTGATTTTTTTTTTTATTTTCATTTTGGAAAGCTGAGCACTGTAAAGATAGAAAACTTACCAGGTATTATCAGATTGCTGATGAACTTCCACTCGCTTTCCTATTGCGTCTTTTCCCAACTTCTGCAGTATCCAATTAGCATCCATCATCTCATCCATCGAATTGTCTTCATACCACCTCGGATCAGCAGTAGCTGAGGATTTCTCCCCAGAGGGCAATGGTCTCTTTCGTTTTGACCTTTGACCCTTGATCACGCCCTTCTCGTCTTCCGTAGAAGCCCACGCATTATGACCATCAGGATAGGGATTCTTGAATTTAAGTTTTAACAGTGGTTTAGGGTCCTTTTGCACGGGATGAGTTGGGGGAGCGCTATTCCTGTCATCAGCACGCGAATCATCAGTGACACCAGGTTCGCCACCGGCATGTCTCGCTGAAGACACTTTGTTGCCTCTACTACCAGGAATCTGGATCACAGTCCTCGGAGCAGCCACGCTACCCTCGTTGCTTCTTTTTCCTGCAACTATAGACGCATTCAGTGGGGAAGCAGATGACCCGTTTCCGGGTTTGACAGTACCATCAGCAGTTTCTGGACTAGGTTTCTTGATCTTTATTACGTGCCCCTCTTTTCCCCTAACTTTTGGTCCTTGCATTTGATCTGGTCTATGTCCTGTGGCTTATTATAGACGTAAAATAAAATAATGAGCCTAAAAGATGGACCAACAAAAATTAAAATGGAATTATCACGAGACTTGATAGAGATTCATTACCTTTTCCTCCGGTGGCTACAATTTCCTTCCTTTCCGTGTACTCGTTCAGTTTCTGCTGACCCAAATCCTCACTACCTATTGAGCACATGGAGGAAATAAATATATAAGGATTCAAGAACAACTGCATTACCAAGCACTCCATCTATTTTTGAAATTTCATTTTGAACCATTATCAGTTGTCCACACTCCAAATGCAAAAATGAATTTCAAACATTTTTTCATCTCATTTTTCTACCGCACCATTAAAGTGGAAAATAGCTTAGAGATTCAATGCCATTTCCTGAAATCTTTTCAATTTTAGGCCTATGATTGGAAAACCATTGATACACGCAACTTTGAAACTCAATTAAGCACAAGGTCTACTTGCAATCTATCAGCCGGGTTTTGACTCCATTTTGTGCCCAAGCAGAGAACAGAGGAGCTCATAGTAATATGACAGTACAAAAAAATGTAGCATAGAGGCCATACCATTTGAAGTAGTCAAGTTTTGTTCTCTTGGACAGCTTGAAGCCTCAGACTTAGGAGAACCGGTTAGATTTTTATTCCATGTACCCAAATGTATAACAAGCTTTGTTCCTTTAGTGGTCTTAGACGTTGTATGAGTTCCAACATCATCATCACTTGTACTGTGATGCTTGTTGCCTTTTATTTGGACCATTCTAGATGCCCTGTTCCCATTGTTAGCAGTAACCTCGTCGATAAATTTGTGTTTTACAACCCCTGCCTCGTTAACTGAACATATCCCCTCCGTCAAGCTACCAGCAATAGCAGGAGAAAAACAATCACGCTCTCCACTTCTGCAAGCCCTAATTTCTTCATTTGTTATAATACCACCAGATGGAGCATCAGTATGCCCTTCGAAGCCCACGTGTGCTTCTACTTTACCGCTTGAAGATATCTGATGCCCTTTATTCTTACCATACTTCTTGCTTGAAGATTTCTTCCCATATTCCTTGCTCTTCTTGGGGGATTTTTCAGCTAGACCTTTGAGAGAGAACTTCAAAGAACGGCCATATTCATTCTTCGATACCACAGGACTGTCCTCATCATCAGAGAAAGGTGAGATCGAAAATATTTCTTCCTGAGTGGGCAATCCAGCAGCTGCCCTCAAGCTTGCAATCAAACCCTTGTCAGCTTCGTCTTTCCTCCTCCAAAGCTCCTGAACAGCTTCCTCAAGATTCCTAACCTGGAAACATCGGGGGATAAATATTACAGTAATGGCAGTGGAAAACTTTATTCGAAAAAGCAGTCATATTTGAAACACACCTGATAACAGTCCCCACGACAAGTTGGACATGCATACTGGAGATTTCCATCTACTTGAAACTGCAAATATTTCTCATCACTGCAAGGAAAATTGCCAGTAAGTAAAGCAATCGTGAATTAAATATCCATGCAGAATGCTCTATGTGATACATTCAAGGGAGAGTTGCTAAGACTTGATGTTATCATAGCAAAAAGAATAAAGTACTTCAAGTAAGATCAGCATGCCATAAAAGAACATAGAACCTAAAAGCTATGTGAAAAACAAAACAGTAATAATCCAGGACAAGATTAAGCAATCAACTTATACCATCAACAAAACAGAAATGTTCCACAAATAACAAATTTACCCATAAGTGTAGCAAGGAATCTTTTTGAATAACTTGTCCAAAGAATAGCACCCTAATGTGCTTTAGGAAATGTAATAACAATGCACAAACCAATAAAGAAAAGAAAATCTTGGAAAACTGGAGATAGATATTAGTTTCACATGCTGTACAGAGTTTAATCAGTTTATGTTTTGGAGACTCACAAAACTTTCTGTTTGATATTATTTCAGAAAACCCTTCTCTGACTTTTTTTGTTTTCACAATACAAAACAATCATAAAGTTGATGTAAGAGCAGATCAATAATTATGAATTAGTAGGGGCAACCTTATTACTATATGGGTTTTTTGAAATTGGGAAGGGCAAATTACTAGTATACAGTATAGGGTTCACAATATAACTTGTTAAAACTATACACAAGTATAATTTCTCAAATTTGAGTTGGGGCAAGTGCCCCCACTTAGTTCAGCCTTGGACTACAGGTTCACCCAAAAAAACAGATGTCTAGCATATTACTAATCAGGATAAAAGATAAAATGCATACCTAATGCCATCACATTGGCAGTGCACCCAGCGCTGGCAAATATCACAACAAACCATAGGTGTTGATTCAGAATCTCTATAGACCTGCAATTCAAACAAGTCAATTAACTTATACTTTGAATTCAGATGAAATATAGGCATTGGATCAGCAACTTTTTTCATAGAATTGTATTAATATTTCATAGAACCATCTTGATATCCTACCTTCAAACAAACAGGGCAATAGTTGCCCTTCACAAACAATCTTCCACAAGCATCACAACAAGTGTACCCCAGAAACCATCTGCAACATCTCATGGCTATTATCAATTTTCAGACTAAACATAAGGTGGGAGCACCGGAGCAGTAAAACTTTTGTGTTTGTCAGGAAAAAGAAATGGAATAATAACAATTCTAAAATTATAATGCATCAAAAGTTTCAGTCTTAATTAGGAATTGGTCCAACAAAATAGCTTAACTCACAACTTAAACAAATCAATGAAACACAAAAGTAATCCCCCAAACCACAAAAAGAAACTGTTTCTATACAAGATGTTATACTAAATGGAGCTGAAGTCTGCACTTATTAGAACATTCAAATTGATTCAACCAATAGAAACCGAATCATCTTTCACAAAGCTCCAAAGAGTGCTTAAAACTACATACCTTACACTTAGACCATTCCCTGGAACAGAAGAATTACAACTGTGACACCTTGTGTGCTTTGGGCACAAATAAGGTCCACTGCTAACATTCTGCACCAAAAAATAAATTATACAAACAAAACTTTTCCATCTTAGGATTATATAAAATAGAAAAAAGCAAGGAATAAAAATCCACCTTGTGTGGAGGGTGCATACAGTAACAATGGTATGCTGCATCACATCTTTTGCAGAACATGAACTTATTTGGATCTCCAGATCGTCGACAGGCCTAATAGACAATGAGAATGGTCAAAGCAGTGTAAACATATAGGCAAGCGGCAAAGGAGACATTGTGTGAAACTCATAGCTCATCCATTGGGTGTTTAAGTCACTAGTTTATAGGCATTTTTCCTCCCTTTCTCCCATCTACCAGAACAAAGAAATATGCGCAGATGGCACTAATTTATTCAAAAGATGTCTTCCTATGTATCAGTCAGCCAGTCTAGTTTATATTTCTTGGGTGCTCTGCAGATTTCAATACTAAAGTGTAGTTTGAAGGTGGATTACAATGCTACCTATCAAATCAAAAGAAATATATGCCATGAACCTATGAAGATATTACTCTTAAAGAATCCACATAGCATAAGCATTAAGCATAGCCTTTCCTAAATAAAAGAAACATGAAGAACATTCACCTCACAAATCCGGCACGACGGGCATGTCCAGGAACTCCAATGAAAAAGATCTGGAGAAAAAAGTAAAGCAAAATAAATTTACCAAACACATACAGTTCAACAAGTCAAATTCCTGAGGGGGCCTCTAGAAGAACCTCTATTTTGAGCCCAAGTTTTCAAGCAGCTGCGGTGATACTTCTTGCCACAAGTTTTGCATGACAACATTTTCTTTGCCTTTTCACTTCCATCATTTTCACCGCGAAAGCATAGTCTACACATTATTTTGGCATTTGATTGAGTAAGTTCTTCTCCAGCAGTATCTTTCACAGGCTCCTGCAGGCAGAAAATTTATGATTATGTCAATACAAGAGATAAATATGAATTAACTAGGTCATGCCTCAGCTGTTCTCCCAGGAGTATTTTTCACCCCAATTTGACTTTAAAAAATAAAAAATAGCAGCCAAAGGACAATTGAAATTCTTAGAATTACTCACGGGGACAAACATACTGTATTCTTGCAAGCATCACATATGAACTCCTCTAACAAAATTGAACATACCCAAGATGAAAACACATAAATAAATACATAAAAACAAAAGTAAAAGAAAGTCAAAGCAGCATAAACCTGCATTCCAACATCAAGAATTCAAGATCAGTAAGCAGCATATCCAAATGGAAACAACACTCCACTCTTTCCATCGATTTCATATCAAGCAAACCCGATATACAACAGACCAACAAAAAAAACCCCACTATTTCACATTCAACCAATTAAATTCCTCAAAAAAAAAAAAAAAATTAACGCCACATGCACTTTCTAGAAAAAAAAAAAATGGAGAAACCCACCACTAAATCCCCAGACTCAAAACGCCTAGCATAATCCTCAGCCACCAAGGACGCAGCCGCGGCCTTCTTCTGCAACACGGCCCGCTTGGTCTGCGCCGACAACATCGCGGCCGCCTCCTCCGCATCCGTGCCAGCATCACCGACAGCTAGCGGCTGAGGGGGAGGAGCAACCACCACCACTTTGGGAACCTTTACCTGAATTGTGGCATTCTCCCTAGCCCTAAGCAGCCAAGGGTCCTTGAGAAACTCCTCAAGCTTACCCACCTCCTCCAAGAACTCATTTTTCCCCTTCTCGCCCTGCAACCCCCTCGCAAACCCAAGCGGGCAGTAGCAAATCTTCCGACTGCGCACAAAAACACACTCAACAGCCTCAAAAAATGCCACACAAAGAGAGAGAGAGAAAAAAAAATTGGGGGAGAGAGAAAAAGGGAGAGGGAAAATTTATGAAATGAAAGAGAGAGAGGTGTTACTGTACCAGGTAATTGGGCAAGCTACATGAAAGGCCATACGAGGAGGATTTTGGCTTTGTCAAAATTTTCAAGTGAGTTTAAGGAGTGTTGGCAAATATTAGATTTATTACGAGAAAAAATACTTGGGAATAAGGAGAGAAGGAGGCAATGGAGTTAGGGATTGGAGATTTGAGGGGCTCCGATATAAATAATGTCACCTTATAACTTCACCGAATTCATAATTTCGCCCCCATACTTTTCAACTCTTTCACATTGGGCTGCTACTATTGTAAAACTATGCAAAAGGATTACAACAATAATAATAGTACAATAATCCTTTTGATTACAATATACCCAAAAGGATTACAATAATAATAATATTATTAACTAACTAACAAGTGTTGGAATAGATTTACCAAGCAACTCTACATATGTTACATAGGAAAGAATTAAAAGGGGTAGTGTAGCACTCATGGAATGGAATGAAAATTCTTTCCATTACATAATTATAAGCTAGGAGATATTTTCAAAGAAAAATTAAACCCAACATTATATTAATTCTTGTGTAAGTATAGTGAAAGTTGTATTGATAGGGAAGATGAAGTTCAAGGAAGAACTTGAGAGATTGTTTTTTTTTTTTTTAATACAACTGACTCTATTACATTGTAGTATCTGTTCATCTATACTTTCTCAACATGTTGAAGCACAAAGAGTCAATATCGCCTCCACTGAGGCTTGATCTATGGGATCTATGAGAGAATCACTACATGTCATCTGAGTACAAGGTGTTGGCACTTGAGAGATTGTGAGATAGTCAGGAATTATATAAAAATAGTGGAAGAGGTAGATATGAAAAAAAATAGTTATATACTAGGGTTAGTGAAAAGTGAATAAGCATCAAATTTTAAAACCTAAAAGATGAAATATATTTTTAAGCGATCTGCGAATCGTGCTACCCACATTGCTGCTCGGGAAGTTGTTTCTTTGTCAAGTTATGGGGAGTGGTTTGATACTCTTCCTCTTTATCTTGTTGATTGCTTTTTATCTGATTTAATGAATTAGGTTCTTTTTTCTCAAAAAAAAAAAAAGATGAAATATATTGTTGAGATTGTAATCATGGTTGTTAAAAGCAATGTGATCAATGTCTTATCGATTAGTGTTAGTGAATTGCAGAAAAAACATGTAAGAAAGTATTTCTAATCACAAAAAATTATAAATAATGTGTTTTTTTGTCAATTCGGTTGTGAAAACATGTAATTTTATTATATTCTTATGAATTGAAGTGTACAAAAGGCATATATTTATACAAACATTAAACCAATATCATTCGCATTAGGAATAGGTCTAGGGTTTCTACTTTCACACTCTCACTCAAGATGAGTGTATGGATTGTATGCATCAAACTAGCTTGTTGCAAATATATCAAGTTCTATGATCTCTAAGAGACTTAGTCAAGCTATCTACTAATTGATTAGCAAAATCAATTGTAATACATCCACATCAAGGAAGCGCAAATCACAACAAATTGAATGATTTCTTTCTCAATAGCAAGTTAAACACAATCTACAAGGTTTTTAGGGTTCTAAAGAAATTACCTGGTTCAATCCACTCCGTTTGCAATTGAGACTTAGCTTGTAGCTCTATTTTCCATTTTCCCGAGTCAAGCTATCTACTAATTGATTAGCAAAATTAACAAAATCAATTGTAATACATCCACATCAAGGAAGCGCAAATCACAACAAATTGAATGATTTATTTCTCAATAGCAAGTTAAACACAATCTACAAGGTTTTTAGGGTTCTAAAGAAATTACCTGGTTCAATCCACTCCGTTTGCGATTGAGACTTGTAGCTCTATTTTCCATTTTCCCGATCCAACAAGTGTAGCTTCCAGCATATGTGAATATATAAGGTTCCCTTTTAAGCTTCTTAATAGCGAGCAAATCTGCTTCTTCATTTCTCTTTCTCAACTCAGATTGGGGTTTTTTTTTTTTGGAAGATAGGGTTTGATCTTCTATATTTTGATATGAGAATCTAAGATAGTAGCCTATCCAAATAAGGTTTGGACTACTAAATAGTTGCCTATCAAATGGGCAGCCAGGTAGAGTAAGAGTGTCTTTCTCTCTGTCTTTTTTTATTATTAATTTTATTCAACCTATTTCATTCTAAATCTTACCATTCTTAATTATTATAAGGGTTCTCTCCACTTTTGTTTTCTCAACTATTGTACATCTCTAACATTTGATCTATGACAACTAAATTCGTATCACTTTTGATTATTTTTATCAATTTCTCAAATGAACACGAACACTAAAAAATCTTAACAAACGAGCACGAACAACCTCCGCTTGGTCATGTTTGGTTCATTAACAACCCTACGCTTAATTAACAAACGAACACGGACAATATTTTCAAGAACCTTAACAAACGAACACGAACACTCAAAAAATCTTAACAAACGAGCATGAACAATATCTGTTTGATCATGTTCGGTTCATTAACAACCCTAATTAGTGATTGCAGATTTATCTCATCACACACACACACACATATAGGGAAGCACTTCAGTGAGAATGAGCGCCAAGCAATGAGGTAATGATGGGTTTCAATTTGTTCATCTAAGAATACCGAACATTTGGCCATGGCAAGCTCTTCAACGAGCACCTGAGCACGACCAAGGTATTCTGAAGGCAAACTATCCCTTTGCCGCAACGCCTGTAAATGCCCAAGCAAGCTAAGAGCACAAGCACGCGGGGAGGAACCGAACACGTTCCCCACCGCCTCCTATGTACATAACCTCATCCGACAACGACGAAACAAACATGGAAAAGATCAATTGATCCTGTTGAACCCAAGCCACGAATGCTGCATTCACTGCCAAAGAATAACCATCGGAAGATGCTATGGTCGCCAGACGACACAGGTGCAAACCGTCAACATATCCGAGGAGGTTTTGGCCACAGAGGAAAGGAACTAACTGGGTGAGCCAAGACAGATAGTTTCGGGAAGTCATCTTGATCGAGACAAAATGATGAACTGACGAGAGACAAGGCGAAGCAACCGTCGGAGCAGAAGAGTGATCACCAGTCGTAACAGTGCGTTCGAGCCTCAGTGGAGGCAATTGTATTGTTGGCTCTTTATGCTTTAGTAGGTTGAGAAAGTAGCTATGAACAGATACTACATTGTAACAGAGTCAGTAGTACTAAAAAATAGAGTCCTAATAAAGATAAATGTATTTTATAAGTTAGAATAATGTATTTTATATGTTAGAATAATGTATTTTATAAGTTAGAATAATATATTTTAGAGTTAATTACACCAAAGGTCCCTTATCTTTGGTGGCAATTTAAATTTTAGTCCCAGACTATCATTTTTGCCATTTAACATCCCAGACTATTCTTTTTGGACACTTTTAGTCATTTTCATGATTTATCCTATTTTTAGTAAGGACACTTTTGTCTCTTCATATTTTTTTATTTAACTGGTTTTCACCGGTTTAATTAGGTTAGGTGAAGCAGACATGTTCTTCTAATTATTAGATTCAATCCACAAATCCCTAGTGTACGCAACTTCATCTGCTTCAGTTCAAGGCTTCATCATCCTCCTTCACCTGGCGAAGAACGAGACCGTACAACGCTACTATAGAGGAGAGCAAAGGGGAAATTTGTCGCCCTAAATATGTAGTTCCAAATCTCTAAATCCCTAAAGGGGTTCGTAATCGATAAAAGGAATTATTTGTTGCCCCATTATTGACCATAATGTGGACCATGAATCTACCAAGAAGCTAATGCCTCCATTGTACGAAAATACTAACATTATCTTGAATTGATGTCTATCTTTAAATCAGGTTGAAGCTACACATGTTTCTGGTCTCTATTCGGTTTTTTGATTACGTTAGGGATTTGTGGATTGAATCTAATAATTAGAAGACCCGGTCTGCTTAACCTAACCTAATTAAACTGGTAAAAACCGGTTAAATAAAAAAAATATGAAGAGACAAAATTATCCTTACTAAAAATAGGAAAATTCTTGAGAATGACTAAAAGTGTCTAAAAAATAATAGTCTGGAATGTTAAATGGCAAAAACGATAGTCTGAGACTAAAATTGAAATTGCCACCAAAGACAAAGGACCTTTAGTGGAATTAACTCTATATTTTATGTGTTTTAGATTATAATCTACACAATTGTATGTGGATCACGGTCCACGCAATAGTGATTCTTGGTGAGATGATCCTCGTTTGGATGTTGGTTGGCTGGTTGACGGTTGGCAAATAAGAGGGTGCTTGGTTGGCATGTGTGTACTTAAGGAAGATACAACCTATTCATTTATTTTCTTTTAATGCATTTTCCTTTTTTCACAACAATTGTCATTAGCGTTACCATTTTTGCATAGGAAAGAGATGGCCTATCCATTAATTTGATTTTAATGCATTTCCCTTTTCACCACTAATTGTGGACGGCAATTCGCGTTTGTTTGTTACCTTTAATTATAACTTATTTTAATTAATGGTAATAACGGTTTGAAAATATTTTGGTTAAATTTGACCCAAGTAGTAGTTTAGCATTCTTCTTTTACAATGTTAAATCCTCAATCTCAAGAATTTTCTTGGGGATGTCAAGTAGTAATAATTTAGCACTCTTAGGGGGCGTTTGGTTCACGGAATGTTAGATTACCTTAGGGAATGTTAGATTGCTGGGAATATTAGATAACTGGGAATGTTAGATTCCTGTGTTTGGTTTAAAATTGAAGTAGGTAAATAAGACAACGGAAATAAGATAAATTGATTAAAAT
>CP025652.1:10956287-11041287 GCA_003576665.1 Ipomoea trifida | reverse complement strand
GCCCGTTTTGACGGCTCTAAGAACACTATATCTCGGGAGATAATTGTTGATTTGTCATGGACATCGTATAACAAATAACCCTTGATGTTTGTAGGAACTCCAATGAAAACACATTTTCTGCTGCGAGTTGTCATCTTGTGGCGTGATTGAGGCAGCGTGGAGGTGTAACATAGACATCCAAAAATCCTTACGTTACTGAGGTCGGAAATCCTTCCATATAGCCTTTGATAAGGGCTCAACTACTTGGTGACCGGTGATGGGAAACGATTGATAAGAAATGCACCATGCAACACGCACTGCCCCCAGAATTCCAGTAGAAGGTTGGCTTGAAAATGCAGAGTTCTAGCTATATTTAAAACATTCTAGTTTTTGCGTTCAACCACTGCGTTTTTCTGTGGTGTGTTCACACAAGATTTCTGATGGACTATACCATGTTCAGCAAAACAATCTATCATGTTGAACTCCAAACCATTATCACTGCGTATAGTCTTAATAGGCAATCCAAACTAAGTGTTAACAAATTTTGAAACTTCTTGATCAGAACTTGAGTTTCAAATTTGTTTTTCATTAGGTGAAACCATGTATACCTTGAGTGATCATCCACTATAGTCAAAAAATAATTTTCCCCTCCCAAGGATTGAGCAAATAATGGACGCCAAATATCAACATGCACTAATTCAAAACAGACTTCAAACGATGTGTTACTCAACAGGAAGGGGGATCTCTTGTGCTTTGCAAAATGACAAACATCACAAGCTAAACTCTTTGTATGAGAAATAGAAACATCATTTAAGAGATATTCATGGGGAAATGTCCCAGTCTTTGGTGCCAAGTTTTAGCACTACACGACATAGCAAAACACTTACAAGAATTAATGTAAAGTTCTGGTGATTCAAGCAGCAAGTATAGACCATTCTCCTCTTTAGGAAAACCATTTGTCTTCCCACGGTTCCCCCAAAGAAAACACTGACCAAATGTAAATGTTAGGATATAAGGTGAGCTCTATAGAAACCTGCTAACAGATATGATGTTGAATTTAAAAGATGGAATGTGCAACGCATATGTTATCACCAAATTTTATGTTCCCCACATGCTCAACACTAACATCTTTCCCATTAGGTAGATTAACTATTGTTCCCTCAACCGCATGGTAATCCTCAAATAAGTCCAGTGAACAAACTATATGGTCAGTGGCACCGTAATCCAAGATCCATGTAGAAGAATGTAAAGAAACTGAATTAATATGAGTGGTAGTAAAACACTTCCGCGTTCACCCTGAGGTTATGCCTTGTCAAATTTTGGAACAAGGAAGATGATTGCAATCGTGGAGGGAGAAGAGGGTTAATTAAGCCCCATCTGAACTTGCAGTAGAGAAATCAATTTTTGGAGCGGGTCATGGGTGATGTTCACCTCATTATTTACAGTGGTTGCTACTGATTGTTGCTTTCCTTTGGATTTATAGCATGGTACCCAACCGGGGGGGGGGGGTAACCATGCTTTTTATAGCACTTTTCTATCGTGTGTCTGTTCACGCCCAAGAATGTGCATTTGACAGCTTTGTTTCCTCCATTTGTGCTAAAAAATTTCTTGCTATTATAATAGTTAACACCAGTAACCATGTCCTTTGTGATGATTTGATTGGCTTGAATGGCATTGGCATGGTTGATCTCTATTCCATTCATATTCGAGTTGGCTATGCTCAGTTGCCTCCCAAATTTCTCGGCTATGACAAACACCTTGTGCATGTTTGGTAAGGGATCAAGAACTAGAACACCAAATTTCATAGAGTTATATTCCTCATTTAATCCTTGCAAGAACCTGATGATCTGATCCACCTCACATTCACTTCGAATTTCGTCAAGAAGGTCGCATGAACATCGAGGATTGCATCTACAAATTGGCAGAGGTCTCAGCTCGTTCATCTGCTCCTAGAGAGTCCTGCACTTCGTGTAATAATCATTCACTGACAGAGCTCCTTATTTTAACGCATAGATTTCATTTTGAAGGGAGGAGATTCGATGCGGATCACACTATGAGAACCCCTTCTTCAAATCATTCCACACTTCCTTCGCCTTATGACCTTATCCATATACATTATACTTTGCGCGATGGAAGGATGGACAAATTTGAAGATCCATGAATAGATCATAAGATTGCATCGCCTCCACGCAGAATATTGCGACTGTGTTCTATCTGGTGTTGTAACGCTTCCGTCCACAACACACTACTTGTTCTTCACTTCTAAGGCCACACATCGAAATGCTCTATGTTCCATAGTTGGCACTACCTGTGAGTAGTGGACTAACAAGGACGACATTTAGATTCTCATTGCTATTCAGAAATAAAGGATTCTCTATATCTTCGGTGTTGCTACTCCTCTGCTGAGTCATATTCCTCTATGGATTGATCGCTGAAGATGGACGTACAGGTGACTAGTTAATCGGAGTCGTCGGACGAGTTCTCTGATTGGATTCGCCGGTGCCGGACACCACAGCGGCATAGCTACCTTGTCGTGGCTTTGATATCATGATGGATTATAGTGGTGAGAGTTAATGAGCGAAAGAACAGAGAGCATGCATTGGTGAAGAAGAAGTGTTCTCATTACTTGGAAAGAAGATAATACAAAGAAGACATAAAGGTGAAGAAATGGCGGTAAAGGTGGTTGTAACAAACTAACATATGAAAGGACAGTAACACCCCTAGAGCTAGACTATCTCATTCTTTCATCAACAGCGTCTGCTTCTGCTTTATTATTTAATAATAATAATAATAATAATAATAATAATAATAATAATAATAATAATAATAATAATAATAATAATGTAGGTTTATATTTATATGACCCTAAATTATTTGAGATAAATATTATTTATTAGAGAAAATTGCACTTATGGTCCTATGACTATAGGGGTCTTGTTAATTGTAACACTCGACTTTAAAAACTAACATTTTAGTTCCCTAACTATGCATTTTTAACATATTTGGTCCTCCCAGCCAAATTTTGCTGGAAAAACATAACTCATTTTTAATTAAATATAAGTGAGGGCAAAATAATCATTTTACGAAGTCTTCTCCTTCATTGCACCTGCTCGTCGGATCTGCCGTCCACGACCCCACCAAAGAACACCGACGGCTACAACCTGCTCACACGGTAGCGCCATCAACGATCCTCACGAGTACCATTACTGGCAGAAGCGGCAACTCAATATTCTAGAGGCGGGGCTGCTCCGCCACCCTGTCATCCCGCTCGACAAATCCAACATTAATTAAAGAGCGCGGAGATAATTAATGTATCATTTAATGTGACGCAAGGTTGGGTTCAAATGTCTATCAACTTCAGTAACATATTTATGGCATTCACTCTGAGAAAAGAAAAGTAAAAGAAAATTGATATTTGATAGAGATAGAACTAAGCTTCACATTGAAGAAATTGATTAAAAAACGCGGTTTTGAATGAAAAGGTCAGCGGGCCAAGGTTCACACTCACATGTATGTATTATGTAATCTCAACTCTCGACCCACTACCATTTTACAGCTTGACTATATCTGTATTTCCTCTTATTCCTATTCCTATTCCTGCCATGAAAGATGAAACGTTCTTTGGTGGGGTCGTGGACGGCAGATCCGGCGAGAGGTGCAAGGAAGGAGAAGAGTAGAAGACTTCGTAAAATGACTATTTTTCCCTCACTTATATTTAATTAAAAATGAGTTATGTTTTTCCGGTCAAATTTGGCCGGGAGGACCAAATCTGTTAAAAATGCATAGTTAGGGAACTAAAATGTTAATTTTTAAAGTCAAGTGTTGCAATTAACAAGACCCCTATAGTCATAGGACCAAAAGTCTAATTTTCTCTATTTATTATTTTCTTGAACAATTTTAGTATTCAAATATTATTTTAAGCATATAAAAATAATTTATTCATCCTAGTATATGTATACTTGTGTACACATGACCACCCATTTTGAGAACCCATAACCAACTCAAAATAGAATATATATTATTAGGAACCCTTGTATTGAGATTTTGATGATACCAAAGATAGGAGTTCAGACCCCCCCCCCCCCCCCCCGCAAATTTTCTCTATCAAGTCAAGTCATAAGTATAGGACGAGTAGATGAACGAATAATTGAAGTGTTAGTGGATTCATGTTCTTCAACTCGATGTTCTTTAGCTAAAATCGTCTAAATACCTGAGGGCGAGTCATGGAGCCCAAAAGACCTGAAGGTCGAAGACGTGGAAATCATGGAACAAGACCAAGAGGTATGAAGATGCCGAATCATGGAAGAGCCCACCTCTTGATGACTATCAAGGTCGAATGATAAAGAAAGATAATTCGAGGAGTTATTGGGCGAATGATAAAGTCAATCATTCATTATTGAGCATTAGCATTGCTTTGGGATACAAGGCAAGGGCGGAATGGCCATAGTATAGCTTGTCGGAGGCAAAAATGACTCCTCTATCACTTGAGGATTTGTCCGCTATGAATTTGGGCCGCACGCGCAAGACAAGAAAAGAGGCAAGAGCAGCTAAAAGGGCTGCAGCTACGTCACGCATGTTGGAAAAACATACAGTGCAGCGGAAGCATCAAATCGCATTTTCTATGATTCTATGTAAACGAGGGAGTTAGAAAAGTTTACCCTTGAAGCGTGCTTTGGCAGAATCAAAACCGTCCAAACGTCCGGCCTCTAGTCTGTCCACCGGTCGGGCACGCGAGAACTCCCAGATATTTCTACGTGAAACTCTTTCAGACTAATCTCTGTATTGTTATTCTATCATCTCTAAAGAAATTGGGCAAGACAATATATATAGTCTGGTTTGGGCCCAAAGGTGCTAGCCTTTAAAAGCCCAAAACTACCCAATATTAAATTAATCCATTAATCAATTATTAATGTATTAATTCAATATCGATAACTCTTTATCGATTTCTTTTAAAGTTCTCAGCATTACCACGAACCATTAAGGTGTGACTTTCTAGGTTCATAGTCAAACTAGCAACGATTATTATTTAATAACTCATTATTAAATAATTCGTAAGTCATGAGGGACACCTAGCAGTATGTCATGACTACCTAGTTGACAATGAATATATTTTAATATATTATAATGAACCTTTCCGTTACAAATATCATGCAACATTCCTTCCACACAACACTTGTTCCGAACCAGATAAAGGTAATGGTCAAACTTGGTCAAACCCATAAACCCGGTCAATATGTCTATTCAATATTCTTAACCTGAAGTCCAACTTCATTATACTCTGGCCAGAGATTCTCGTTGTATGATTATTGAATAGACTGGAACATCCTTGTTACCTCAAGGCGGTGGATCCTCTATTGAACGCACACATGTCACCGTACAACACTGAACTAGGCCACCAAGTACACTTATAGTCCCATAAGGAACAAAAAGACGCATACTGGCAAAAACTAGTCCACCATATGTACGAGACAACTATGTCGTCTCAAGTCAAAGGATTATTGCATACTTGTAACATACAACATACTGATGACACGTATGTAAACACCATGCGGTACGTTGTAGTCAGTCAATGTTCAATGACTTGTTCTCTAACAATCATCCACATGTCCACTCTCTGTATCTCATACAGAATGGCATGAGACTCACCATAAGAAGGACAATGTGCCAGTCTTATCGGAATTCTAATGCCCAATTAGAATTCCTATGACTAGGAACATTTTTACAATACTTTATTTATTAATTCTTCGTCACTCATATTCTTAACACTTAAGAATGAAGAATTAAGAAGATTGTACGAGATAATATCAAATATTAACTAAGCCTTAATAAAATAAATAAAATAATTATTTATTATATTTATTTAATAATAAATTAATGCTCAAAACAATAAATGTTGGCTCTTAGGGCATACACGTCTAACAACGCACTCCACCTACCTGCCTGCAGATACAGCCCCCAGCTCCATCTCCATCCTCGTCATCCCAGCCTGCCTCATCCCACCGACAAATCTTATCTTCCCCATCTGCTCAGCCTCATTCCCCTCCGATCCTATCTCCTGACGATTCAATCTTCTCTGAGTCAGCAGCTCCGTATGCTAAGGATCCTACTCCATCACCATCATCATCTCTGCCAGCAGCACCTGAACGTTTTGTCAAGGTCACAAACTGGAAGTCCAAGCAGGCTTTCCAGTACCAGCTGCATCTAGAGCATGAGCAGCAATTGCAGGAAAGAGAGGCCCGCAACCTCGAGCTTCTAGAGGAAGTCAACATGCAAATAAACCACCTCCGGAGAGAGCTCGCGAACAGAGGACCCAGCACCCGACAGTGAAAGGAGTGAAGAGTGGAAATTTGCCCCGTGAAGACTGATTGTTTGAATGATTTCTGTTGATGACTTGAAGGATGATTGTGAACAGTATTGGGTTTTGTTTAATTTATTTTTCATGTTTGTTGACAATATTGGGTAGCCTATTTGTTGCTACCAATTCTGACGTTTCGTCTAGCCAAGGACGTTAAACGTGGCGCTTTTGGGAGGCACCCCAAGCCAAAGAAAAAAGAGAGAGAAATGAAAGAGAAACCAGTGGACCGAGAAGGAAAGAAATGTAGCACTCATATTCTTTTTTCTTTTATGCTAACCTTTGATGTAGGAAATTTTTGAAGTGCTGCAACATGCACAGATGCTTAATTCATCTATGGATGGATACGCAGTGTTGGTATATTTTTCTATCCCTTTTTCATTATGGATGCCCTGTTTTGATTCTAGGTATGAATATTCTTTTCCAAGAGTTTGTTTGCTTCTATATGCATAGGATGAGTGGTGTGATTTGATTTATGAATGGGTGTTTATTCTTTGTCCTAGACCGGAAACACTTCTAAGTGTGGAAAGGCGTTCTCGATACTTTGTGAATGACCATTGCTCCTTGTCCATCGGTCCTCATGGCAACATCGAGGACGATGTTGATTTTTAAGTGTGGAAAGGATGCATTGCACATATATATTGTTTAAACGCTTGAATTAATTGATTGAGTTTATTGGGTGTATGATTTTGGAGAGTGTGTCATTGTTGATACTATCTAGGAGGAATTCTAGTTTTGTGTCAAGAAATTTTTTTGAAATATGCTTTTGAAGTTACCTTTTGCACCAAATATTGGAATAGTTGGAACCAAAGAGGTTCAAAGCTTTGAGTGCTTGCATGGTATTCACCTTTTATTTTTTTAGGACCTTAGTTAATGATCTTTCAAAGTGAGAATGTGTACCCTCTAACTTAAGAAATATAATGCAAGCGAAGCCCGAAAATTGAACTTAACTTGGTAGGGCATGGGGCAAAAGGAGAGCCTAAAGGTGAAAATGTGAGATCATCCCCCAATCCTCTAGAAAAAGGCATGAGGGGTTGAAATGGTAGAATGAAAAAGGCAAAGAATGGCCACTCCTAGAGATAAGATCCGAGGTGAGCCGTCTCGCTAGGATAAGGATAAGGGGCAACCATTGCACCGTCTTCAAACAAGCGTAGAGATCTATGTGAAGTCGGTTGTCCCAAAGAGATCCTAGGAGATGAGAAAATTGAGAGGGGGTGAGCCGCCCCGCTTGGATTCGGGCACCCATTGCACTGACCTTCGAAAAAGCATGGCGGTGAGTGGTCAATGCCCTTACCCTCATTTATTTTTGCGCATATGGGCTTTGGCGTAAGGTTGGATGTTTGGTTAGAGTGTACACATCGTTCCTACTAGTGGGATCGGCTTAAGGCCCTTACAAAATGGAAGGTGAATTCCTTGTTGTTTGCATGCTTGAAAGGTGTGAGAATGGTTTTCTTATTGAGAAATTTATCCTATGAAATTTTTGCTCCATTAGCATATTCTTCAAATTTAATTGGCATGTGTTTAGCATTCTTGGTAGATAGTATGGGGGATTTCACCATCTCTGCTCTGTAACACCCGCAAAAGCGCTTGGTCAATCAATCGATAAGAGTACTTAACTATTCTTTGCACTTAAGTGATTAGAGTTTAGATAAAGTAATTGCTTGAGGGCAAGCAAGGTTTAACTGTGGAAACTTCGATAAGTGCCAAGAATAGTTGACTTTAGGGTCAGTTTTAGGATATTAAATGCGCGGTTTTGTCACCCATTTGTAATCATTTTATGCATAAAGACTCTAATATGATCAAATTTGCAAACTCGGTTTTATATTATGTTTCGAAGTCATTCCCGCAGGACAGGACATGACCCGAGGCCAAAAAGAAGGAACAAATGGAGAAGCAAACCGGCAGGGGTTCCATGCCTCCCTCACGCGTGGAGGTGGTGTGGAACATTTCCAGTAGGGTTCCACGCCATATTCCACGCGTGGAGCTGGCGTGGACCAGGCCATTAAGGACGATTTTGGGATTTTGACTTTTGGTAGACTATTTAAACCATTTCCCTGCACTTTTGAAGGGGGATCCCAATTTCCAATTTAGTTTAGATCTGATTTCAATTGTTCTCTCCCCTTTGGGAAAATTCTCACAATTCCTACTGTAGATTTCTTAGTTAGGGGTAGATCTAGCTAGAATTGGTGCACAATGGCAATGAAGATGTAATAGATCTCTTGAATTGACTAGGTATCTCTACTATGCTCTTGTTTTTATTATTTGAATTGTTATTTCCATTTGATTTCCTTGTTATTTCCTATTGCTTTGATCTTTGATTTGAATTATGCTTGAGTAAATTAGTTGAGGGGATTGATTGCCCCATATTAGCTCTTGTGATTGATGATTGAATTCTTCCATTTGATTGTGAAAATGATGAAGTAGGGTGTTAGTCTTGTATGGTTGATATACCTCATGATTTGCTTCTATTTCTGGCTGGGATAGATAGTAGGCCTAGTGAAAGTGAGTGATCGCGCGATAGCGGGTCCTCACGAGTCCATATCATCCACATCCCCGCCCTCTATCCGGGAGGATGAGGTCCGGGAGGAGTGTTAGACCACATGTTTGTCGAAATGCCCCAACTGAATGAGGACTTGGGAGTCCGAGTGTGACGCCACTCGGTGAAGGTACCGTGGGCTCCTGTGATTATGCCCGAACCTCGTTTTTATAATCCCCATAGTGCGGTCAATCACATAGGCTAACTAAGGCATTCAACCCCCTTGTTCCTTTAAATTGTTTAGTTTAGACTCACTTTTGCAACCCTTAATCCATGATTCAATTGTCCGCTAGTAATTCTTGTAAGTCTTACCTCTAAACCTTCTATTCTCAAGAAATAATCCACAAGATTCCACAATACACCAAATCACACATATATGAGAGTGAAAGTAAATTTAGTGAGACATGGAGGGTTACTTCTATGCTAGCTTCCCCAAAACACAATCTCCTAGCTCAATCCATCAAACCACCATCATCACCATGATCATCTTGACCCAAAAGTAGCCGTGTTTTAGGGGTCATTTAGGCGTGAAATATGCTATGCTAGATGTCCATTAGGCCTAAAAATATACTAAGATAGGGTAATTACATTGCATATAGCTCTAGGGACTAATCATGTGTGTTTCAATATAATTTGCACAAATCTTAAATTTCGCAGGGCATTCCAGTGACACTTCAGTAAAACGGACGTAACCAGAGCTAGGAATGTCCGAATGAGGCGAGGCAGGTGGCTATGGAACCGTATCGTCGAGAGCTACAACATAGAAGAAGACAACAGAAGCTAACTTCACCACGCACGCTCACACGCGTGTTGACACGCGTGGTTGCGTACTGGAATGCTCCCACGCGCGCTCACACGCGTGGTGACGCGCGTGGACGCGACACAGCGTGGAAATAATTAGGGCGAGATTTTGGAGGCTATATATATGGCCTTTATAGGTTTTTCAGAGCAATTCCCAACAGCCCCAACTTTCTTTAGATCAGTTTTCTTAGGGTTTTCTCCCCTCTTGGGGGAAATCCTTTTTCTTTTCTTTAGAGTAGATTAGATAGATTGATTTTCTATAGATTGAAGAAGCAAGATGAAGGATGAAAGGAAGATGGAGTAGATCCATAGATCTCTAGGTATATTGCTAAAACTTTTATTCCTAAATGCCAACACTAATTCGCTCCAATTTGTCATCCTTGAGAGACACGACACTCGGGGAGTCTTGACTCTTCGTTTTAACACCTTCATTCACCTCACCAAATACTACAGCATCAGCTTTGAATCCTTGCTAAGAAGAAAAGATGATTTTGTGTAGAGCTTTTGGGAATGAAAATGGCGTGAAGATCATGTAGGAGAAGAGAGAAGACTAGGGCAATTAATTATTAGATGACTTTTATATGAATCCGACAAAATCTATACATACATAATGTATGTAGTATTAGGGTAATTAAATGAAATATGTGCTCTTATAATGGGAATGGGCTAAGCCTCATCCAAGAATTAATTAAATATCATAAGGCTTGAATTATCAAAGAATTGGGCCAATTAAATGTACAATATATTATAAGGGATGAAAGACTCCAATTGGTATCCCTTACAAAATTAAATTAGAGAACTGGGCTTCCTTAGAAATTAAATAGGCTAGATTAGGTAATATATATATATATATATATATATATATATATATATATATATATATATATATATATATATATATTTAAGAGAATCGAGCCCAATTAATTAAATTAACCCATGAAAGAAAGAATTATCTGGGTTCAACGCATGATTTAAAATCAGGGTATCACACCAATAACATAGATGACCGGACTCGAACCCCAAGGTAGGTTGGTCTTGATCGGCAGACCTGGGTCCTGCACAGAAGATGTTGTTGCAAAAAGAAACACATATTCGTCAAATCTTACATGGCGGCAGATAAAGGTTTTCCCCGTGCTAAGGTTTAAACAACGATATCCTTGGTAAGACGTAGGGTACCCTAGTAAGACACAAGGTGCTGAGCGGTACTCTATTTTATGACGGTTATAAGGGTGTAAATATGGGAAACAGAGACACCCAAAAACCCTAAGGAAAGTGTATGACGGGGGTGTTTGGTAAAGTCTGAAATGTGGAGTGCCAAACTTTAAGACCGAGGACGGTAATCGATTAATGAGATAAGTTGCAGTTTCAAAGGCTGAATCCAGTATTTTAGGGGTACCGAGCTTTCAGCTAAGAGAGCAAGACCGGTCTCAATGATGTGCCGATGTCGGCGCTCAACTCGGCCATTTTGCTTGTGTGTGTAAGCATAGGTTTGCATGTGTACAATCCCGAGAGTTTGGAAAAGTGTATGTAGTCAGCGGTATTCACCCCCTAAATCAGACTGGATGACCTTGATAGAACGTGAAAACAAACGTTCTACCATGGCCCTAAAATAATCCAATACTTTATATATATCAGTTTTATACAAAGTGGATAAAACCAACAGAAACGAGTACTATCATCTACGAACAAAACGAAAACCCTCGGCAGAAACAACGAGCGTCGGACCCCAAATATCCGCTACACAAGATCTAGGACATTACAACTGGAAGTATTTATTCTATCTAATGGAAAACGTGAAGATTTGCCAAGTTGGCAAGCCGAACAGAGATGTGGTGAACCCGACTTATGAGAAACAACTTGACACTCCCGGAAGACACGCTGGAGAGCACGATCATGTGGGTGGCCTAACCGACGGTACCAAACCACAAGTGATTCACGAGCTGACATAAACGTCGTATGTGACCGCGGAATAGACAACTGGTATAGACCACCCTAACTGGGTCCCTTATGAAGCATCGCCTTGGTGATGAAGTCCTTAACAACAAAAAAGTTAGGGTGGAATTCAAAAAAGACATTGCTATCATTGGTAAAACGATAAACAGATAATAACGGAACAGACAATTTTGGTACGTGCAAAACATCATACAAATGTAATGGTTTAGAAACTGTGGGAATCGCTGCATAACCAACACGAGATATACCTAAACCTATCCCATCGCCAACTCGGAGAACATCCCTGCCGGTGTACTCCCCGGACCGTGAAAACATAGTAGCGTCTAGCGTGGCATGCGTAGTCGCGCCGGTGTCCGGGTGCTACGCAATGGAGTCAGCAGCCGCGCCCATCTCTCCGTTCACAGCAACGTGCGCCTGAGGTGGTTACTCACTGTACCGGCGGTAACAGTACACCGCTGTATGGCCGTGAGACTGGCAGATCTGGTAGCATGGCGATCCAATTTTGCCTCTGCCGCCACTCCACCGACCACCTCCACGCTGACGTCCACCGCCTCGCGTGTGCCTTCCTCTATCACCAGATTGCTGGCGACCACGATTCGCAACCATCGCCGTTGGTGCCTCGACTGGCGTTCCTCCCGTCATTCAGTCATCTGAGTAGATGAATTCTTGTGCCTGCAGATGATCGGCCAACTGCGGAAGAGTCACGGGTGTACCTATCACTGCCAAGGAAGCAGCCATTGATCGGTATTCTGGCCGGAGACCATGGAAGATGTACATGTTCTGCTCATCTAGGGAGATTGGACGGCTAGCAAGCGCGAGGTCCTCCACTAGCAGTTGTGCCTTGCTTAGATACTCCGCCGGCGATATATCACCTTGCCGGAGAGCTTGGAAACGGCTGAGCAGATTAAGGCATCAAGCACGGGTAGTGGAGCCAAGCACCGTCTCGATAGAAAGCTAGACCTCCCGGGCTGTGGAGCGACCTACAACTAAGTACATAACTTCCTCAAAGAGTGAGGAGATTAGTAGGGAGAGGATGAACTGGTCTTGTTGTATCCAGATTGAGTGTGCCAGAGTAGCGGTGGTGGAAATCGCCTCCTCAGACGTGCTGCTGATAGCGTTGGCAGTTGCAGCGAGAACTCGCGGCGGGCACGACGTTTCTCCATTGACGAAGCCGATGAGGCCCTGGCCACGCAAGAAAGGGATGATTTGCGTGCACCAAAACAGGTAATTCCATGTCGTTAGTTTGATCGACACGAAATGATGGGCTGAGTTGAGGTGGTTCGGGGCAGCAGTCGGAGGAGGTACGGTGGTGGTGGTAACGGTGCGCTCAGAAGTAAGAGTGGCCATTGATAGGGAGAGAGAAAACCTATCGCAATCTGATACCAAATGAGAGTTTGTTATTGATTCAACTGACACTCACAAGATTACAATAATACAGTAGTAGTAAATCCCTATACAATAGGTAAGACTTAATCAGAACCACACATACCCTTAATATATCTAACAAAACCAAGTATGTCTACAAAGAAAAAATCACAAGTGACGAAGCAGAACTAGAAGAAGTTGAAACACATGTTCCAACACCAAAAGCAAGAGAACAAGAAATTAAAACAAAACAGAAACAAAAACCAAAGCACACACCATTTCTTTTAGCATCCTACTCAAGCATTGAACATTGTAATTAAGAATTACAATCCACTCTCCATGTATCAACATGAAGCTTTAAAGAATTGAAATTGAGGAATTGTTAAACAAAAATACGGAGATCAATGCAAACTAAGAAAAGAAAGGAACTAGAGATTTCTGTTGCTGCTAAATTAATTGTCAACCGCTCAAAATAAAAATGCTACGTCGGAGGAGTTGAAGATGCTGAACAAATTAACCTAGCCACCACCTATAGTAATCTGATGCAACAAGTCAATTGTTGTTACTAAACTTAGACTCGAATTCCTTCGCAAGACCCAAATACTTCGTCTCTTCCCCTCAAGAAATTAATGCCCCAATCCATTTATGTGTGAATCTAGGGGGAGATAAACATATAGACCCAGAGGATGAATTTTGGAAAATTATATTTGACTTAAAATCAAGCCTGCCACTAATAATATGAGGAAGAAAGGAGAAGAAGATTGAAGAGATGAAGATGATGAATCCTTTGCAAAACCTAGATCATGGAGAAAAACTGTTGGTTTTATCAACCACGGGATGGTCGAACAGTAGGCCAACACTACCGACTTAAGTTTTAGGAATTTTAATGAAGCAGCGTTTTGGCTACTCTATTATAATTGCTTAACTTTTTTCAAGGTCTAATACCCCTATTTATACATGGAGGGTGCTAATCTTTACATGGTAACCCTAAACTACCATAAATGTTCATGATTCATTTCCTTATTACATTTGATTCAGCTTCCTAATGCCCCGTGATATACTTTCCTTTTCCTTCCTACAGAATTCGAGCTTTATACCCTTGCCTTAGGAAGTTTCCTAATCCACTTCGATGGACCATCCGACCAGATTCTCTTGCTCAGTTCGACATGGATGAGCTTTAGGCTTATTTCCTTGCACGCCTTCTCCCATTGTCGTCATGGCTTGGACTCGAAGATTAGTCGAGCCTGACTCCTTCCAATCGGCTTCCTTGACTCAATACATGTTGCATTTCTTTAGGTTTTCACTCAATTGCAATGAAACATCTTAATTTACTTCGCCGACCGGCCATCGATCGACCATCTTGCCGACCATCCTACCCCACCTTTTTGACCGACTTCTTCCCCTTCAATCTTCGTGTAATCTCTTCCATTCATTCACCCGTAAACACCGGCCGACCTCCGATCACTCAGCCCCCTCGTCCTTCTAATCGGCTCTTTCTTTAATCGATTTTCCTTAAATCTAATTTTGCCTCCGTAAGTTGTCTTAGGTCGGTCACCTCCCTCTCCCAAGTGTTTGGCTTCCTATCACCCATCATCTAGTCCCTCACTTTCTCGAGTTACATAGAGCTTGACTCGGGAAAGTATCCCAAATTCTTCTCTTAGTCTTCCTCCCGACACTACTACAGAAATCACATACAACGTCGGCTAATTAACGTCGGCTAAGTATTTAGCCGACGTTGTATGTTATAAAATCCTATAACGTCGGTTATTTACTAATAGCCGACGTTAAAGGGTGTACTTTATAAGACGGTGCGATACGACGTCGGCTAAGTTATTAGCCGACGTCGTATCATACATATTAGCCATCGACAGACGATACGACGTCGGCTAACCTACCTAGCCGACGTCGTATCATTCAATTCGGGCTATGATACAACGTCGGCTAGGATGTTAGCCGACGTCGTATCCAATTACGGCGGATACGACGTCGGCTAACTTCCTAGCCGACGTCGTATCATAGCCCGAATTGAATTCGGGCGTCGATACGACGTCGGCTAGGTAGTTAGCCGACGTCGTATCATCACTACTACAGAAATGGCCTACTACGACACATCATAGACGGCGGTTATTTAAATAACCGCCGTTTAATATATTTTGGTCTACTACGTCACATATAGACGGTGGTTTTTTTAAAAATCGTCGTCTATTATATACCACGTCACATAATAGACTGCGGTTTTTAAATAACAAATTATAAAAAATTTGAAAATCAAATTGGTTGAAATTGAAAACTAAGGATTACATTGAGAGTTGATAAACAATTGAATGACCAAAATGGTGATTTTCCATATATATATATATATAATACTAATTATAATAATAATCTAGTATCTATATTATATTCTCCAAACAGTCTAAAACCCTAAGGCAGAGTCACAGAGAGTTCGACTGCCCGAGAGTCCGTTCTCGTCGCCAAAGACGAGAGACCAAATCTAACAACACCAGAGATCGTAGATTAGAGACGAGAGACCTGTTCGTTGTCGTTTTAATTCTGGCTTGCTCGTTGCTCGTCCCTGGAGATCGTAGATTAGAGACGAGAGACTTGCTGTCGGTTGCCTGCTTTGCCGCCTCCAAGCCTCGCCTACTCCAAGTGATGAATGGACGAAGGTACTCTTCCTCCTCTGATTTCAAGCTTAATTTAGAAAATTTCTGCTATGAATGCTTGAACTTCTGATTCCTTCCTGCTTCTTCGTTTTGCACTCTCATTCATATTTTCTCTTCTCAAGCTAGGGCTTCAATTTGTTGCATTCGGTGCCCAATTTTGAACTGAGTGTGTATTTCTGTGTCAATTCATTTTCAAATTTTCTACCTTTTGGGGTTTGGGTTAAGCCCTAATTTCCTAATTCTATATCAGTAAGAATTATAATGATTAGTTATAATGTATTATACTCATGATTAGTTGCTTTAAATTTGCATGCATTTGTTGGTTACTTGTGGCTTCTGTTAATAACTTGAGAAGGAAATTATGAGCATTTAATCTGGCACCTCCATAACTCCATAAGTGAAATGTTCGTTCAAGTTGATTCGCTAACAAAAAATTCTTCTAGTTTAGCAATTTCCTTCGTTTAATATCTACAGCGAATTGCTAGTCTGTAATTGAGTTGCAAAGGTTGAGTGAACTCTGCTGATCGTTGCCACATAGGTGCTGATGAATTTCTAAAAGAATGCCGAATTTGTTAGTTAATGTCACATAAATTACTTCAGGATTCTGTTGTAATGTGATACGGAGTATTAATATTCTGTCAGATGTGCACTTATCTTTACATAATTTTATGTGTGCGGCATGAAATTTGGTAGAAGCTTAAAATAATTGAAATGGAAATGCAAGTCACTTGCTAGAATGTTATGGAAGTAGCTATTTTATTTAATCAAATTTGATGCATTCCCTTATCAGCTTGAGGCCTTATTATGTAGCTCAATAGGTAAATTGGATTAGCATTGGCTGAGTTTTTTTTTTTTTTTTTCCTTCCCTTTTTCATGATCATTGCCTCTGTATTCAATTCTTCAAGTGAAAATGTTTTATGGTTTGTTCTGTAATTCTTTTGTTTCAGCATAATGCAGGCAGTTGCCTAGCATCCAGCGAATTGGACCTACGAATTAGTGTACACTATGGTATTCCTTCAACTGCATCAATCCTAGCTTTTGATCCCATTCAACGCCTATTGGCCATAGGAACTCTGTAAGTCAAACCTGTGCTCGTTTGATCTTGTCATAAGTGTGTGAGCCATGCTGCTGTAAAGTGATTCAAATAGAGTACTCTTTTTTATTTTCAAATTACCATCATGCATGGCCATGTGCTGAAAAATTAGCTCTCTTACATAGAAATAATGGTTTGGTTGATATGAGTTTGATCTCATGTTGGAGACAACTTATATAATACATGGGATCGAGGCTATCATTGCCTTATGTTGTTGGGTACTACTTTCGAACTGTTAGTAGACTTGAAGTTTGACTTCAAGACATTTTACACTACATCTTTTGAATTTTTTACAGGGATGGTAGAATTAAAGTGATTGGAGGAGATAATATTGAAGCACTTTTGGTTTCCCCACAGCAATTGCCTTACAAATACTTGGAGGTTTTCGTCACAATTAAATTATTATCAGCTTCATATATTACTAATTTACTGCTGAAGTTTTCTTTGTTGCTATTCCTCTGCACTTTTATTTATTTTGTGCAAAACACCAAAACTCATAGTTTTATTGGGGCACCATTGTTTTCTCTTTTTATAAAATAATGTTCAAAACCAGTTGAAATAGTCTTTGGGTTATATTTTGTCAATTTTCTTAATAGAAGAAATAAAATGCTTACAGTGTTGTAGTCTTGGGATTCACTGTAGAAAATTTGGTTGATGAATACATGTCTATTCACCATCCGTTCTTTACTGGAGATCTGCCATGCTCTGAGACTCTGGCATTATAATTAAACAGATACATAGAGGTTACTTAGGAACACATTACACATCCACTTCTTTTCTAGCTATAAGGGCTTTAAAGAAAAAAATGGCTTATAGATTGAGGAGTTATGAGAGATTTGGAGCTACTCCACATTCTCTTGCAATCAGTGGCAGGATGCTTGACTTTTACTGTTACTTTGAATGAAAATTTGAGGAATCTGTTTAGTGCTACACTGCTACTTAAACATAATTGTCTTGGCCTAGCTAATTAGCACATGAAGTGATTCAAGAGTGTGAATAATATTGAAAATATGGTGTCTATTTACTAAAGCTTGGATGCTGCATTTGTTTCCAATGTCTCTTTGTCATTGTCTTCAGGTAGAGGATATATTATCCTTAACTTTTACTATAAACATGATCTGTATATTAATTTTTTGTTGGATTTAATTGTGCATTACTTGCCTTTAGAGCAATCTGTTAACTGTACCTGCTGCAGGAAGGTCATTGGAGCAGTCTCCTGCCAGTTGAAGATTCGCAACATGTCAATTCATTTGCTCAGTTTCATGTCATCATTTGCAAATGCGACTTGGTTACTTTGTCTCCTCCTCCGTCTGATCATCCTTGTTATCCCTTCGATTTCGAGTTTCGATACTTTTGATTTTATCTCTACTTGACTCCTTTCCCACACATCCCTATCATTTGTCTAATCTCTAGTAATAAATCCTTTATCCTTATCTTTTATGGAGAAGATAAATCTAACACGATCACATCATAATCATGGCATGAAAAATCTCAAGTATGATTCTGCGCACGAGCTCCAGGTGTATCTCTCCCTATAAATAGCGCATGGTGCTATCACTTTGTGTATAATTTCAAACCTTCTTTTGTAGAGATCATGGGACCTAAGAAAGGTATTTCTTCTTCAATCAAGAGACGTTCATCTAGCCGGCTTGCTGAGCGCGCGCGCCGAGCGGAACTACAAAGCAAGAGGGATGCTCAGGTCGGTCGTCTGGCCGGGGATTTAGGATATGGTCAACTGCGACACCCTGACTAGAGCCCCTCCGGGCATTGTGCTCTTTTGGGAGGAAGTGCGTGACTATCCTCTACGAACCACTCATGTCTCTCCACCTCAAACTCGGACTACCTCATGTGAACGTGTTTCCCACTTTCCGAAGACTGGTAAGGATGAAGTCTGATGTAATCCTTGACTCGGATGTAATGTCATCATAAATAAAATGTTCTCCTTTAGCTTGTGCTTTCTTTTCTCTGAATGCTTTAGACTAACACAAACCGACTCTTCCACGGGTCGGCCCTTTATCTCCATGGAGCCGAGTAGCACTTCCGACCCTCCAAGCTCTTGAACTGACTTGGCCATTTCCCTAGGCCTTTATCTGAAACCAACTTCCTTACTGGCGCTTAGCCCGATTCCCCTTTTCCAAAGGGCTCTTTAACCGACCTTCTAAACTATCGCCCCAACTATCTACTAACTTAGACTCAATTGGCCGACCATCGATTTTAGGGTTTCTGTTTATCACGTGGCCTTTTCCCGTACTCGCGTCGGGGTTACTTATAACCCCTCGACGTCCACTTCTGAGCTGGTTGCTCTGTTGGGGGGGGGGGAGTGAATAGACTTTACTCCCAATTCGAATTGCTAAGGCAAAATATAAACCAAAACGCTTAACAGTTTGTTAGTGTCTTGTACGCAGCGGAATAATAAATAATGTGTAGTGTGTGTGTAACATGTGGATCATGCATTCATAAACAAATAAAGTAAAGCAATTATGGACACAAGAAATTTATATTGGTTCGGAGGTGTATGTAATCCTCCTACTCTACTTTCTCCTATCTCTAGGAGGAATCCACTATATCCACCACTTCTTAGTTACAAGATACAATGAATTTCCACGATCTAGTGCTTTGATCACCAAGCCCACACTAATCGTGCCCTTCCGTAATCTAGTGTTTTGATCACCAAGCCCACACTAGTTACGCCCTATGATCTAGTGCTTTGATCACCAAGCCCACACTAATCACGCCCCAACTAGTGCTTTGATCACCAAGCCCACACTAGTTGCACTAGGATTTCACACTCCTTTGTGACAATCCCCTTTCTACACTACTGTAGAGAAACCACTTGTTTGTAAAACAATATTTTCCTTTCTTCCAACTTTGAGACTCCTCAGTAGATGCTTCAATGTAGATCAAGTCTCTCTTAGATGAAGATTAGCACTCTAGATTTTTCACTTTGAATATTTCACTTTATTTGTTTGTTCAGCTCTTGCATTCGTGTCCTATGTCTTTAGTTGCTTCAAATCTTCATCTATTTATAGATATTTAGAGTTTGTCCGTTGGAAAAAGACGCTCCCAATTTTGAATCTTTGTCAGCTAAATTCATAGCCTTTTCAGTCTATGAATAGACTTTAATATATTTAGAGTTAATACCCAATATAGTCCTCGACTATAATGATTTTACTCAATTTAGTCCTAAATGACTTTTTGTGCTCAATTTAGTCATCGACTTTGATGGTTTTACCCAATTTAGTCATTTGTTAAAAATTCTGTTTGTGGACGGTTAGAAATAGAGTCCTAATGGTAATTTCTCATCCTTCATCCCATTTGAGATGATTCCTTCTTCTTTCTCTTATTAAGATCAACGCAAAAATGTAAATATTCGTACCCAAATATTTATTTATTTAGGGTTGAAGTTGATTTGGTACGAAAATTTGCATTTCTATGTGAATCTTAATAAGAGAAAGAAGAATGAATCATCCCAAATGAGATGAAGGGTGAGAAATTACCATTATGACCCTATTTCTAATAGTCAACTAACAGAATTTTTAACAAAGGACTAAATTGTGTAAAACCAGCAAAGTCGATGACTAAATTGAGCACAAAAAGTCATTTAGGACTAAATTGAGTAAAACCACTATAGTCGGGGACTATATTGGGTATTAACTCATTTTTAATGTTATGTGAGACATTAAAAATATTCTGGCTGTTGCACTGAGCTCCAAGTCTACGCAAAGTTGATCTTCAATTTAATCTGGTGATGTTCACGCCAATCCTTTGTGAATTCATCTTCAAATATTGCTCCAATCTTGACCCTTGCTTTCTACCAAATTACAATTCATTTCTTCCATAATTCCCTCTTCCAATCAAACATTTGTAAATTCGTACGATTGTATTTTGGGCATTCATATTTTCCAATAATTTTTTAGAGTTAATTCCATTTTTGGTCCTAAATTTATGGATGACAATCCACTTTAAGTCATTTTTTTATTAGAACATTCACTTTTGGTCCTAGTATTATTGTGGCATGATCATTTTTGTCCTTTATCAACAAAACAATTTAAATGTCGTTAAATAAAAGGACATTTCGGTCTTCAATTATGATTTTTTTTTTAAAAAAAAAAAGCATAAAAACTATAGTGTTTCAATCAACTTTATATAAAAAAGATTCAAATTTCTTTGTATTTAACGACATTTTAACGATTTTATTGATGAAAGACTGAAAATGATCATGCCATAATAATAGTAGGACCAAATGAAAATATTTTAATAAAAAAAGACTAAAAGTGAATTATCACCCATAAATCTATGACCAAAAATGGAGTTAATTAATTTTTTTTTAATCACGCATGTAAACTTAATTGGAAATTGGAATTGTTTTGGGGATTGAAAGCTGTCAGGCAAGGCAAGCTACTAATCATGACGATAATTGTAAAATTCCAAAAAAGTTTTGGGTGGCCTGGCCTGCAATTATTGATGAGATTTTTTAAACGTTTTAATTCCAAAATTTTAAAATTGAATCCCACCAACACTGCCGTTTGTAATGAAATTGTTGACGCGGACATGCTTTGACGACAGCGAAACGTGTCACCATGCAAATCCGGAAAAACCTCTCGTTTAAATACCAAATTCAACCATAATCTCTCTCTCTCTCTCCTTTTTTTTTTTCTTTCTCTCTCCATCTTTCTCAGCCTTCCTTGAGGAAAGTCGGAAGATCGGCATTCACAATTCTCCGATCTTCCTCTCTCCTCCGGCCGTCGCATTCCCAATTTTCCGTTCAACATCATCACCTGTCCTGAGAATATTGTGTAGTATATATATTTTTTGCATCGAAGGATGGGTATGATGTCTCATAGGGTAATGCCGGTGTGTGATCAGCTCTGCATTTGTTGCCCGGGAATGCGGCCCAGGTCTCGGCAGCCTGTGAAGCGTTACAAGAAGATGCTTTCCGATATCTTTCCCCGACCTCCGGTTAGTCTCCCTATTCATTTCTGTCAATTTTCAGATTTCTTCTTTCATTCGTAATGTTTTTTCTTCTTTTTATGGAATCTTGTTTTGAATATTTTGTTTCACCTAAACGAATCATTTATCAGTAATGGTGGTGGTGATAAATTGCTTGGAGTAGAGCAAGGAGGGGTTTCAACTTTAGATTTTCCTCTGAGGATGAAGAAATTCGTTAAGTTTAAATTTTATGTTGAAACAGTGAATGCATCAAAGTCTGAAAGGACCATGGGGATTTCTGTAAGAACAAGTTCTCTTGATTCCTGAACCCTCGAAGAAACTTAAGCTGTTTAGCAGAATCTTTTACCCTTACTTAAGCTTGAAGACTGTACACAGAGTAGTAACTTCATTTATGGATTGATATACTTTTTGGTGCTTTTGTTTGGACCAGTTCAGTTTCAATATTTACTTCCTGAGATGCACTAATGGGCGTTCAATGTGTCAACTCAAGTTGTTGGACAAACCAATAGAAAAGTTTATTGTCTAAAGATTTTGAATTCTCTTTCTCAACTACACTAAAGTACAAAACTGACTTCAAAACAAGCAGATACTTTAAGGAGAATATTTTATTATGATAGCAGCTTAAATATTCAATTTGTAGAAGGGGGGCAGAAACCTATGTTTGCCATTACAAAGTGGGATCGCTCGACGCTTGCAGGCAACCTTCTTTGACTTAACAAAAAATACTCGATTATGTTTGTTTAGCACTCATTACTATGTTTTCCCAGAGATGATAATTAGTAACCTGATGTTGGCTACTAACCCAATCTGATCTTGAAATTTGCATTAATGTTACTAGTTGCTGTTCTCCATATTGTTTTGTTATAGATTTCTATTTCTGTTTCAAATGTTCAATGCAGGAAAAAGTTGTTTGCTGTATATCTAAATGCTTTTGATCCAGAATATATAGAGTGACATATTAAGTGTTATTCTTGGCTGTTCTATTACTGATTATTTCTTACTTTTCACAGGGTGGGGAACCCAATGAGCGAATGATTGGAAAATTGTGTGAATATTCTTCAAAGAATCCACTCCGTATACCTAAGGTTAGGCTAAGATTATATACTTGAAGTTTGATGATGGCATAGCTGCTTTATTTGGAGTTGTTGGCATCTTGATAGCATCCACATGTAAAGAATGATGTGTGCAGGTCTCATCCAGCTGAAGATGGATGCTATAGAACTTCACTTTGCACACTATGCACTATGATGGCCTTGATATGCCTTATTTTTGCCCAATAGTAGAATTTTAATCAAAATTTACTCAATCTAATGAACAGATCACAACTTCTCTCGAGCAAAGGTTCTACAAGGAATTAAGAAATCAGAATCTTTTGTCTGTAAAGATTGTCATGTTAGTATACCGGAGATTGCTAGTATCTTGCAAGCAGCAAATGTGAGTTCATTTTCTGATCTTATTAAATTATATTTAGGAATGAAAGCCAATCTCGATGAGGACTTTCAATTTTTAGTACAAATTGACTTGCATGTTTGATTTTTTAAAATTTATGTAAAAGAAAAAGAAAGAAAGAAAGAAATAAAAGTCATATCATTTTCATGCTTTTCGATCAGTAAATTGTAATATTTGATAATTAGTTGTGTGAGCATGCCCTTTCATGGCTCAGTTTCAGAAAAAATCCTTGATTGAAGTGCATTTACAGATTTACTTGTTTCATCTATCATTACTCTATATACACATGTAATATCCCTTTCCTAGACTATTATCTGATCCCAACTAGGTTGGGATTAAGGCTTAGCTATGTTGATAATCATTCTATGGGGTTCTAAGGATAGACTAAACTTGGAGGTCCTAGTCACGGTTGCACATCATTGCAAATAGTGATTTTTATTTCCTTTCCCTTCTTTCTTTCTTTTTTTGATGGGAGTTAGAAGGATAATAATGGCTTGTAGACGTTGTAGTTACATTTACCTATAAGTTGTCTTAGCTACTTCAATTTTTAGTCTTTTTGTCGATAACTAGATTATTTTATGATTACAAATTACCTTATTTGATATTCAGTCCAGATGTATCATATGCTATCACTTTCAAGAGTCTTTTAATTAATATAATTGATATTGTTAAGCAGCTAACCAAGACCCTGAAAAGATGAAAGATATTGAGGAAGTCAGTAGAAATCATTTAATTTGCATATAGAAACATTATTGACTTTGTTGAGGATAAATAAAAATAATAATTGTGTATTCTCACTAACAACTTAAACTTTTAGTTGAGGTGGAACACACATTGATAAGGTACTAGAGTAGGCAAGAGGTCCTGGGTTCAAATTCCTTGTGATATCTATCATCAAAATATTTTCACATGTTTGAACTGTCAAAAAATATTTGACCTACACATGAGAGGGCATCTGGGCATGTGGAGAATAAATATAAAAAAAATAATAAATGTGTATTCTCACTAATAGTTAGTTTTTAGTTGAGTTGGATCATGTATTTCAATATGTTGTATTCTATATTTGGAGTTTCTACATCATGTCACGATACTTGGAAAGATTTTAAAAAATGATAAGATTAATATTGAGAACTAAGCACTCTTGCAAGATCATTATTCATTATCTTTATATGTTTATGGAGCAGCCAAAAACCTCTGGATTATGTTACAGACTTGCAGCACTTCTGTTTCGCTTTCTTGTTGTGAAGCAAATTGGCAATATTCTGCGGCCTTATTCCCCTTCCACAAAGGAGGCAAGCCCTTCTGTGTTAAGGGTACTAACACAAAGGAAATGAAAACTGACCTGAATCAAAATCTTTGTCCTCTTTGTGGTGTGTGTAAATTTGAGTAATTTACTTGAGATGCTATAATAATTTTCTCACTCTTAAAACGATTGAATGTCTTAAAAGGATATCTTTTGAACTGATTCTTTATACAAACTGTGCTGATGACTATTAAGTACTGTATGACAGGCCATTGTTTGCAGGAAGTTTTCTTAGTGTTGTACAAATCTTGCTGGATCAAATGGGACATGATGAAATGCGCATTGTTGGATGTGAATCACTGTTTGACTTCATAAATAATCAGGTAGTTACTGGTTCTTTTTGTCACTATATTAATCACCACTGAAAGAACTAACAAATTTTCTAAAAATCAATAGATCTTATGCACTATCTTCTGTACTGTATAGCTTGATGCCACATACATGTTTAACTTAGAAGGCTTAATACCAAAAATCTGTCTTCTTCCTCAAGAGATGGGAGATGAGGAAAGTGTACTGAAATTACGTTGTGCTGGGCTTGAAGCTCTCTCTTCTATGGTAAACTTCTTAAAAACATTCTCCTGTCTTTTGGAAATATTTACTGTCTATGCCTGTTGCTTTTGTTTTATAATGTTTTACATCTTCTTTCTGTGCCAACCCATCACATTTGTTTTCCATGCGGCTAGGTCACAGCTTTTGCCATGCTAATTTTAGAACTAAGCATAAAATTTCAGCATAATAACTAGCACATAGTATCAGTATCATATTGTTTCCAGGAAAGAAAGTGTTGATAAATTCTGTCTTTTATCTCTATTTGAATGCACCAGATATATCATTCTTTAAAGTTGAAAATGTATGTGAGTAGTAAAATTGCTGTACAGTAATGAACACTTTCAATAAGATTTGGAAGGAAAATAACCTATAGTTGTAATGTTGTAGCTCTGTTTCTGCACTTCTAAAATGAATCTTAAATATATATATCTGTTTTAATTAGCTCTTTCTAAGTGGGATCTTTTCCTCTTTTAAAAGCATCCTATAGTTGCTGAAAATAGTTTTCAGCCTCTATTCTGTTTTCGCAGTATCTTAACTTTTAATTGCGCAAGCACCCATATTTGTATTCACACTCATTGTAGCCAAAATCAGCTCAATACCCCCTTAAGAAAAGGAGAACTATACACATATTTAACTAAAAACAAGGATTAATAATTGCTTGGTCTGTGAATCATGTTATACTTACAGTACATATCCTTCCCTTGAAATATAATGCAATTCTGAAATATATTTGGTTTCATTGTTATCAAAAGTTCACAAGGTTAATATTCTTGTTTGTTCCTAAGTTTGTTTACCTATCATATCCTTTCAGACTTTCAGTATTACTTGCTCTGTTTGATGCAAAGTATAGTGAAAATTATCATTCACCCAGTTTGAACAAATCCGAGTTAAATATATATAAAGCAATTATCAGTTTATCATAACTTTCTTTTAACTTTATTTAATTGTTAATGCCCAGGTTTGGTTCATGGGTGAATTTGGTCACATGCCAGCGGAGTTTGACAATGTAAGTCAAGCTTGGTTATTTACATCTTCACCACTTATTAGTTATTACAACATGCATCTTACCTGAATTGCTATTCTTAGTTTTTCATCTTATGCCTGAACCAGCTTAGGCTTTGTGGTCCTTTACAAATGCATTCACTCAAACTAGTTCAAAGGAAGAGTTTGTTAGCTGATATCATACTTCAATTGGTTCTCATTAATCTGAAATTTGTTTCTCTCTTATTGTATCTTATATTAAGTTGACTAGAAGTACTAGACTTGGTTAATAGTTGTTAAGAGTCCCACATTGAAAAAATAAGAGAGAACATATGGGCTTATAAGGTCATGGGTTAGACTAGCTAATTGATTGTATTCAATCATTTAGTGTGGTTTGGTCCATGTGCATTATAGCCCGTCCATGACATGAATCCATACCTATTGTCCTCGGTAGGAGTAAGAATGCTTCTATTGATTCTAGATAAATGTTATGGGGCAAGGATACATAAATTATTAAATAAGAACTTTGCCACTGAATTTTTATGACCATGAAATTCCCATTTGTTCTTTAGTTGTGTCACTTGTGTGGGTCATTATTCTATTGAAAATTACACTGAGAAAGTCTCTCTATGGAGGGTGAATAAGAATTGATCTGGAATTTCGCTTGTGTCAAAGCTATGGAACATCTTTATTTTTAAAATTTTTGTTATTTTGCTTTTACATCTGATGTTATATTTCTTTGTTTTAATTTTTATTTGTACTTGTATTTTTTACATAGTCCTTGTGTGAAATTTTTTCTACCAAGTCTTGAAGTTAAACTTAGTTATATGCAATAGTTAAAAGTTAAATCTGTATTCCACTATACGCCAAAGATTAGAAGTGTAATTAACTCTTTATTTCAATAGATATCATTTTCCAAGAAGATAAAGAGATAATTCATTTTAAGTGATGCTTAAGTGCAACTTCATTCTCACAGTGCTCAAAAACATGCATTTCTATATTTCTCATTGTTTACACATGCCAAAATATATATATATATATATATATATATATATATATATATATATATATATATATATATATACAGATGGAGTAGCTAAACTAAGAGATAAAATCAGAGAATGAAATCAGGGAATAAAATCAGGAGTTTAGGGAATAAGCTCCTAACAAAAATAACCTAGAATTAAATCTCTAAAATCAGTGAATATAATAAATTAATAACAGCACACATCAAATGCCTAAACACAAGGAATCAGCACACAGTTCCAGCATTAAGAGGACTTTCCAACACATAGTTCCTTTTTTCCATTATATCCCATCATCATTTCTATCCTTTCATAATTGTGTTTAGTTACTCTATTGGTTGAAATTTCCTGTCATTAATTTTATATTACCAGGTTGTTTCTGTTGTCTTGGAAAACTATGAAACCCATGATGAGAAACTCAACGACCAAGAGAACATGGGTGCCAACGTTTCTGATCAAATGACACGAGTTACTTCTTGGCGTAATATTGTGACTGAAAAAGGCCTTAATGTGGCTACGTAATTCCTCTTGCCATTGTCATTTAGACATTAGTAATTTTTCTTGAGCTATTGATCATATCATTTCTAATAATCTTTTTATGAGCAGAGAAGATTCTATAAACCCAAAGTTTTGGTCCAAGGTGTGCTTACATAACATGGCAAAGTTAGCTAAGGAAGGAACAACTGTGCGGCGTGTTTTAGATTCTTTATTCTGTTATTTTGATAATAGCAATGTTTGGTCGATTCAACATGGAGTAGCCCTTTCTGTTTTGCTGGATATGCAATTTATTATGGAGAATTCTGGTGCTTTCCTCTGGTCTTGATCTTATAAGTTTTTGTTAATACATGTTATCCATTGCCATACTTCTCTTATGCCTCAGACTTGGTTATTCTTTTCTTAAAATGCAGGACATAACACTCATTTTTTGTTGTCTACATTAATCAAGCACCTTGATCACAAGAATGTCCTCAAAAACCCTAATATGCAGGTAGATATTGTTGAAGTTGCCACCTCTCTTACTCAGCACACAAAGGTACAACCATCTGCTACAGTTATGGGTGCATTTAGTGATATGATGCGACACCTCCGGAAAAGCATACACTGTTCCCTAGATGACTCAGACCTGGGAGAAGAAGTAATTCAATGGAACAAAAAATATCGTACAGTAGTTGATGAATGCCTTGTCCAGATGTCTCTCAAGGTGAAATTGCTATCATTCATTCTTTCTTAAAGCTTATTATTGCCATTTTTTATGCCATCAAAAGCTTGAACTTGTTTATGGTTGAGTGATTCTGTACTTGATGCTTTTTGTATAAAGGTCATTAGTTTTGATGATTGAATTTACTGAGATTTCCTTACACTTTCTATTATAAGGACAATCCTATGTTCCACTTACTAAGTATAATAATATTAATAGTAAAAGAAAAAAGGGAGAAAGAAGTCTTTCCTTCTAACCTAAAATGTCCTGTGCAAGACAGGTTGGGGATGCTGGCCAAATTCTTGATGTTATGGCAGTGATGTTGGAAAGCATCTCAAGTATACCAGTTATGGCCAGAAACACAATTACTACCGTATACCGTACTGCTCAGATAGCAGCATCCTTACCGAATTTGTCATATCAAAACAAGGTAAGTTTTTTCTTTTTCTTTTTGTTACCCTCATTTGGTTTTGTGATATTGATACTTCCAACTTTCTGATTTAAGTATCCTTTTTCAGGCTTTCCCTGAGGCTTTATTCCATCAAATTCTTTTATCCATGGTTTCGCCGGACCATGTGACCAGGATTGGGGCACATCGCATATTTGCTGTTGTACTTGTTCCATCATCTGTTTGTCCTTGTCCTCCCAGTAGTCTGCCCTCAGCAAAGACTGCTGACTTTCAAAGAGCTCTGTCCAGAAATGTTTCAGTATTTTCTTCTTCAGCTGCTTTATTTGAAAAATTGGTTAAGGAGCAACGGTCACTACAAGAAAGTATGGAAAGAAAGGAAAATGTTTTACAGGATGAGAGTGCAAATCTCAGTAACCAATCGATGTTGAACCGGTTGAAATCAAGCTATAGTCGAGCTTATTCTGTTAAAAGAAATTCCTTGCCTGAAATTAATGAAGAACAAGGAATGGGCATTGTAGACAGGGAACCGGTTTGTCTTATAATTTCAGCATGTTTCTTCAAAATAATGGTGCATTAAAGAAGATGATTTCTTTGTAGTTCAAAATGATGACACTGTTTATCTTATGTAGGTGGGCATTTCTCTCAAGTTGAAAACACGACAAATTAGCATATTGCTTTCTTCCATATGGATGCAGGCCATCTCTCCTTCAAGCACACCTGAAAATTATGAAGCAATTGCGCATACGTACAGCTTGGTAATGCTGTTTTCACAAAACAAGGTGTGATACTCATCCCGGTAAATGAATACAGATACAAATATGAATTTCTCATGCATGGCCTCATAGTTATTTAACCCTTTCTATTTACTACTTTTTCTTAATGGGGATTGGGATTATGGTCAGCTAGAGAAGTAGATATTATTTCTCTTTCACAGTTTCTCTTAGTCATAGTGCTACCTTGGACAGTTCCAAAGATATAGACCAATAGCCCCTTTTAAATTATTATGGGAAATTTTCAACTTTGACCAAAGGTAAGCAGAGGTTGCCATGATACTTTGATTAGCATAATAGTATGGTTTTCTGGACCAGAAAAAAGAAAAAAAAAAAAAAGAAAAAGAAAAAAAGAGAGCAACTTTCATATTGATTTGTCACTTGACAGTGTGCTGCTTCCAATTAATGCAGAAGTCCAGTGATGAGGTCCTTATTCGTAGTTTCCAGCTTGGTTTCTCATTGAGGAACATTTCTCTTCAGGGAGGAGGTATTTCAGTTTGGGTTGCCATGAATTTCTTTTTGATACACTTACTAGTTAGTTAAACATCCTCCAAATTATCTGCTTTTTCTTGAAATCATAGTTTTGATGTTTGTAGGGCAGTTGCCACCTTCACGGCGCAGATCACTCTTTACCTTATCAATGGCTATGATAATTTTTTTGGCTAAGGCATACAAATTTGACACTCTTGTTGTTTCTGCTAAGGCTGCATTGACAGATAAAACAGTAAGTGAAAACATCACTACAGTTATGTTCATGAAATTAATTAGCATCACTATTCAGTGTGCTTCACCTCAACTAAAGGCTTAGCTATTAGTGTGGCACCTCTATTAAAAACTTAAGATGTTAGTGAGCATGCATATTTATTATTTTAGTCGAGTATAATTTAAAAATAATAAACGTCTCCTCTCTTGAATGGCTTAACATTTTAGTTGGGTGGAACACAACAAGATTAGGTCCCAGGTTCATATCTTTTAAGAGTCAAACATTAAAAATATAAGAGAGAACATATGGGTTTATAAGGCCGTGGGTTAGACTAGCTAACTGATTAGATTTAGTCTTTTAGTGTGGTTTGGCCCATGTGCATTATAGTGCAATTGAGTAACCTTGGCCAGTTGGCCCAACCTTAGATTATAACATGGTATCATTTGATCCACTCGGTTGTCTACCCGTGGTATTGGTAGCATCCAAGCTTTTAGTATTTTAGTGTGGTTTGACCCATGTACATTGTAGCCTAATTGAGTGACCTTGAACTTTAGATTATAATAACAATATCCTATGCATTACCTCTCATTTCAGTTGCCATGTGTTTTGTCCATGAAAAGGAATTTGAGATTCCACATGCAAAAAGGCATGTTAATGATTATAGTTAATAAATGTCTCTCCACTCTAATAGCTTAATCTTTTAGTTGGCAGGATCACTTAAGTCAATTATTATCAAATTGTTGAATGAAAGACTCTTTGCTAACTAGTAATATTTTTCATTTTACATTCATGATCACAAACAGGCAGATCCTTTTCTTCAGTTGGTGGATGATTCCAAACTGCAGGCAGTTACCACATCAGATCCCAAGAGAGTTTATGGATCACCAGAGGACGATAATGATGCCCTGAAATCACTGTCAGCAGTAGAGATATCTAAGAAATTATCTACAGAATCTTTTGCATCAGTGATAGTAGAAAGCTTGAAAAATTCACTAACTGTATGTTTTCTTGCCTCACGTGCTTCAAAACATGATTTTCTTATAGAACAACTATGTAGGCTAACTTTTTGAAACATTTTCAGGATAAGACAAATCTTATAAAGGAGCAGTTGCTTCGAGATTTTCTTCCAGATGATGTTTGTCTTATGGGTGCTCAACTACTCACTGAAATGCCAGACCAAATCTACCAATTCGGGTCAACTGAATCTAAAGCTCTAGATGAGGTAATAGGAAATAAATGTTTCCCATTCTCTCTCTCATTTCCTTGTTAGAATTTCTTATTGTAAATGCATCATGATTGTGTGCAGGCTTTAGATCCGATCTTCGCAGCAGGGAACAGCTTTAAGATGGATGGATTTGCGAGTCAGGCAGATTCAAAGTCCTCGCAGCTTATTCTACAAAATCCTAGCCTCCTGGACATCAATCAGTTTATGGATTCGGTAGGTTTTATTTCCTACTTGTCTTGTGCAGACCATGTATTGAAGAGTTATGCCATGGATTTTTCTACAGTTCTCCTCCTGGTTTGGGTTCCATGAAGCATATTGTATATAAGTTATAGTAGTTTCCATGTTTGTTTCTTGTATTTCCAAAGGGCACTTAGGAAGTAGTTCCAGACATTTTGAGACAAGAATGAAACATAATCTAAAGGCTAAAAAACGCAATGGAGAATGTGGCATATAGGAATCCTTTCTAAAACTAAAACATAAGTTGCTAAGCTTCAGATCCTCTTCTCTAATCTTACAAGTGAACTCCTCCTGCAGATACCAGAGACTACAAATGCTGGAAGGCTCTCGGTTTCAACTCCTTCTGGCATGACATTCAAAGATATGGCTAGCCAGTGTGAAGCCCTTCAAGTGGGAAAGCTGAAAAAGATGCATTTTATGAGTTCCCAGAAGATTCGAGAAACTGCAGTGTTCTTTAACGACCGGGACTACGCTGTAGAATCGCACTCCCTTGATCAGCACCCTGAAGTAGTAAGTATCAAATTATCAATGCAACATACTTTCATTATAGTTTCAGCAGAGCTACATTACATAGAGACGCTATTAATAAACATGCCACAAATTGAAACATTAGTACATACATACTAGATACTCAAACCCGTGACCTAGCTCTGATACAACTTGTAAGATCAAACGCTTACCACTACATCAAAAGCTATACCTAGTAGCGAAGTTGCAAATTATTTCCTTATACCGCCGCACATTTTAGAGACTTTGGGTCATGGATTTGTTTTTTTAAGCCCTTTACCGGCCTTCGTCCAACAATCCCAGCCACTGGGTGTTAGACTTGGCTTTTACCGGCCTCCGCTCAACACTACTGCAGTACTGCGAGGCTTATTTGTTAGCATAGACTACTACATTTATGTTTAGAGATGCATTCTGAAATTCCTGACTGCACAGGCAAACAGCAATCCATTCTCTGACGTTGCTTCCTTGGTGCAATCAATCGACACCGCTCCAATGACATGTGCAGCCGAATTCCAGCACCATCCCGGCTACTTTGTGCTGCCAGCTTCAAGTCCTTTTGACAATTTCCTGAAGGCTGCCGGAAGTTAAATCCAAGTTTTCAACTATAGAAGTTTTCTGGGAGTGTATATATATATGATCCATTTTGCAAGTCTCTATCTTCCTGGTGGTGGTAAACAATCTGAGAAAAATTGAACTCGAGTGCTGAACGGAACCCTGTGGCCATTTGCTGTTTGTTTGTATCATTGTGATATCTTGAAGGTTTTGTAATGCTGAGGTTTTTGAAGAAAGTTTAGCGATGGTCAGAAATGATAGCATTTAGAATATAGTGTTAGTTACAAAACACAAAGACAATCAGTCATGTACTATTAGACAGTTGAATTATATTGCTGCTGCTGCTGCTGGAGTTCATTCTTCATTGTAGTGAGATTGCATATTTATTCATTTATTATTTATGTGTATGTATATTTATTTGTGTTTGGGACGGTATGAAGTTCAATCTTTTACTTAAACTAAAAAATCATTTACTCCGTCGTATTAAATAAGCTAAACGTGTGGGAAACGGTTTTCATGGAAATAAAATTATAGGAAAAGGTACATATAGACCATAGAACTAATTGGGAAATAGCAATTAAGTCATTAAACTTGAAAAAGCTTTAAATTAGTCCACGAACTCAGAAAAAAGTTGAAATTAATATTTTTGGCAGGTTATTACCCGGTTTTGCTGACATCCGGTTTTGTTGACATGGATTGTCATGTGTAATCATGTTTTGAGAAAATGTATAAATAGATCATTGAACAATTCGAAAAAATAACAATTAAGCTACGAAATTCGAAAAAAGCTCTAAATTAATCCATGAACTTGGAAAAAATAATTAAAATTTTGTGAAAATTGTGTACATTATTATTAAAAAATATATAATTTTTTATTTCTCTATATTATTCAAATATGATAATTAAAATTTACCACTTTAGGAATTGTGAAATATAATTTGCAAGGTGAAATATAATTTTAATTGCAACTTTTTTTCGAATTCGTGGACTAATTTGTTATGCAAGGAGAAAACACGGGTGAATAGTGATTGTTATGCACTAGGTCGACTGTTTGAACCCTGCTTGTGATTGTTATGCGCTAGGTCGATTGTTTGAACCCTGCTTGTGATCGATTGTTATGCGCTAGGTCGACTGTTTGAACCTGCTGGATGCAAGTGACGTCTTATTTTGCTTCAGCTTAAACTGGGCGCAACTCCTCCTCCTCCCCTTTAATTGTTGTTTTCCAAATAGTTATATGGCCTATTTGTACCTTTTCCCTAAAATTAACAAACAAGCAAACAAAAAGTATATAATGTTGTTTAAAGTCATGTCATGTGTGTTCTTCTATAGTTGTGTTTTTGTACTATAATGTTTTTAGAATAACATTTCATGCAAATTAAATTTTAAAACGTGTATAATGTCTTATTTGTTATAAATATTTATTTTAGTATGTGGCTATTATCACACTCTCTCTTACTTCTATGTTGTTTGTGTACCGTTATTCCGTGTGTATATATACAAACAGTTATTTTGCTCTTCTCCTCCCCGTCTCTTTTCTTCTCTATATTAGTTTGAGCGTACAATATCACAGAATTTACACGAGAATACATTTTGATTGACAACAAATTTTCAACACGAGTATTCTTCCTCTGGCCTAAGTTTCTGTTGGAAGAGTAGATGGAGGAGCATCAAATAATACTAGGCTCTTTGACTAGTAATGTTTTTTTTTTTTTTGAGTACTATTGACTTTGTTACAATGTAGTATTTGTTCATAGCTACGAACCACTCCCTTCTATGTGGGAGTGTAAATCAAGTGCCACTAGACCACAATGTCTTTGACCTTAGCAATGTTATTTGGTTAACATATTCAGGTGAATCGTGCTTTTGTGATATATCTTACGATGGCTTTTCCTGGGAAAATTTATTGGCAGGCAGTAGATGGGAGTTCACCTTGTTGAATAAGTAATAATAAGCAATTAACTCTTGGTCTGAGGGGTGAAATCGGACTCCTGGAGGCCGAGAAATGGAAAAGATCAAGGAAGAGACGCAAGCTAGGATTGGAAAGTTTAGCTGAAAAGGTAGCTGAAAGCTGAAAAGTAGCTGAAAACTGAAAAGCTATAAGCTCGAAACTGAAATTTGAAGAGCGGGTAGACTTTAAAGTGTTTGATAAAATTAGCTTTTTAATAAGCTGATAAATGCAAAAAGACTAAAAAAGACATCTTCATACAATTTAAATAGGTTTGTTTATATATTAAAATATAAAATAATGAAATTAATATATTTTAATAAAATATAAAGTAAAAACATATATTTGAAAATATATAAAGTAAAACAAAATGTTTATAATTCATAAGATTACTTCATACAAAAATTAATGTTCAAACACAAATGTCAAATTGAAATTAAACCAAACATATTGAAGAGAAAAGGTCAAATTGGGATGGGTAAAGAATGCCATTTATTTAAAATAATAAGGATAAAGATAGAAAAAAAAAAGTTAAAAAGCTACTAGCTTATTTTGAGAACATTACCAAACAGAGCTTATAGCCTATAAGCTCTGCCAAATAGAGCCGCAGTGGTTTCAGAAAGTCCATCAAATTTGAATAATTGGCAAATTATATCATGGATCACGTCTACCTTGCATTGTAAACACTGGATAGAAAATAACTTTCAAATTTTATATTTATAGTTACATATTATGTACCTGCAGTTGACAGTTTCTGTACCTGTAGCTATTATATTATGTGTCAACAATTATCAAGTTATTTGGTTACATGTACAGAAACGGTTAACTGTAGGTAAATAATATATTAACTGAAGTTACATAATTTTTGTATTAAACTTCACAATGCAATATGAAACCTGACTATTTCAGTAATTAACGTTTCGGAGAAAATGGTGCATGTGATGGCCGAAATGGTCCATTGACTATAGCAAAATTATCAATTTGGTCTCGAGTTAACGGATGTCTAACGGCAAAACAAATGGAGGACAAAATTGGTTAAGATTTTTAAAGTTGAGGGACTTAATTGGTGAAAAATAGTCAAGAACCAAATTGATAATTTCGATATAATCAACGGACCATTTCGGTAATTAACTCGACAATTTATGGCTTTAATGTCAAATGACTTGATCCTGTTTCAAAAGTCTGATTATTTGTCTAAATTCAAGCATATTAATGGTGCTATTTTTTATCATAAAATTATATGGCATGAGTCTTGAATATTGAAGATCTCAAATTTGAGTATTTAAACAAATAATAGTGTCTATTTTTTAATATAATTTTGCCCATGAAGTAAACTAAGAGTTCTAATTTTTATTTGTCACCCCTTGGCCTAAGCCCTCGATTATAAATATTTAATTGAGAAGGATCCATAGACCATAAGTCAATCCCTGAAGGATCGCTATGAGTCCATAATAAATAAATTATTATAATCCCTTAATGCATGAACTGAGCAATTAACTCTTGGTCATTTGGAAAGTTAATTATTGAATTTTACTTCTCGGGCTTTACTTTCTAGATGGATTTTACTTTCCGGAGGAAGTTTACTTTCCTAATTTAATTTTCTGGATGTTACCTTTCGGATGGTGCATGAATCCATTGTACTCATTGTCTTCTGTGATGGGCACATTGTACTCCACTTGCAGTACATGACAAAATTATACTAAATGTTTTGAGTTTATTGATCTTTGTAAGATATCAGAACCCTTGTTTTTGTGGGAATATTATATTCTCGGAGTTTTAAATCTTTCCTACTTGACAATGTGTTTGGCCATTGGACTATTTTTCTAATAAGGTCTGAAAGACCTCGAATGGGGATTGATCTTTGGGTGATTTAACTCATGACTTTAGTGATATGCTTTTCCATCAAAAATATTGTATGATAATGTCCCAAGGTGATACATGATATAATTATTTTAGGTGTTATGTGCTTGAAAGTCAGAATTCAATCACATCATGCTGGTTTGCCTGAAGCAAACAAGATTAAGTTGTGAATATTTAATGTTGATGACCCATCATAAGTTTAGAAAATGAATTTTAGAGGTTCTGAATGGTCTCACCATCTTTATATCTATTTGACACTTAACCTCCCTAAGATTGTTGAGTACTCTTATAATTTCATTTCCATGACTTCAAATATATTAACAAAGGGATATATGCAAGTTCGTCCAATGACTTAACAATTTTTTTTCATATTAAATACCAAATATTGCACAAAATTTCACATCAAAAAGAATATTCTCAGTATATTCTTAGACCAAAAAATTTTCATCTCCAACCTAATTACACCAAATTCTATTCATACACTAAAATAATTTGTATTCTTATAATTTAAAACTATAATTTTGTCTTCTCAAAAAACTATAATTTTGTTTACTTTAATTATTTTAATATAAAATATATATTTTATATAAATAATAATATTTTAAAATGGAATTTATGTTTTTATGTATTTTAATTGTTAGTTATTTTATAGTCGATATTGATCTCCTTTTAAATGTCCCGATGAGATCTTTAAATCTTTATAATTTATTTTAATAATCTAAATTTTTAAAAGGAAACAATTGGAAAAATGATTTAAAAAATTCTACACCAAAATGGTAGAAATAAATAGTATTACACCATATATGGTGTAGAGTTAATTTCATTTTTTGTCATAAAGGTGACAATATATTTTAGTCCATTATTATTAGAATATCCTCATTTAGTCCTAGTATTATTGTTCCATGACCATTTAATCATCATTCAATAAAATTGTTGAAATGTCATTAATTACAAAGACATTTCAATTTTTTTTAATACAAAGTAGGTTGAGTCGCTATATTTTTTATGTTTATTATTATTATTTTTTGAAGAAATTCACAATTGAAGATCGAAATGCCCTTGTATTTAATAATATTTAAACAATTTTGTTGATTAAAGGACCAAAAATATCATGCCACAATAATACTAGGACCAAAAGTGGATGTTCTAATAAAACAAGGACTTAAAATTGATTGTGATCTAAATCTATAACCAAAAATGAAATTAACTCTTTGGTGTAATACTATTCATTTCCACCATTTTGGTGTAGAATTCGATGTCTTCCTTGGAGGAAGGTTGCACCAAATTTTTACACCAAAATGGTGTTTTGGTACCTTCTTTGGAGATGACCTATTGGATCTAAAAGAAAAAAATATTTTCAAAAAATTGGTCTTTAAGTGAGAGACGCAATTGTCACTTGCGTCTCTGGTGATCGGGGACAATAGAAGACATACGCAAGTGGCAATTGCGTCTTTGGTGTAGAATTCGATGTCTTCCTTGGAGGTTTTGGTAAAGTGAGAGACCCTAATGTCACTTGCATCTCTAGTGATCGGCAACAATGGAAACACACCCCAGTGGCAATTGCATCTCTCGTACTATACAAGAAACGCAATTACCACTAGCATTTTGTGACGGGCAACAATGAAAGACACACAAGTGGCAATTGCTTCTCCCGTATTATACAAGAAACACAATTACCACTTGCATTTCATCTTCGTATCTATACATGTAAGTAGCACTTGCATCTCTTATACGTGAGACGCAAGTAGGACTTTGATGTTTTTTTAGGGGAAAAAAGAAAGTCTTTAAAAGAAATTCTAAACCTCATTTGGACATGCGTCATTGATACTTTACCCATAAGTATGGGGGGTTAGCCTGGTGTTGAAGTTAAATGGCTAATAGAAACCATGTGCTCGCCTACGAAATGTTCACATTCAAAGAAAAGTACAAACACGAGTATTCACGAGAAATGAACTGTGCCTACAAGACAAGATGCACCAACACTTGTTCAATCCTAATCTTCATCCTCAAAGTCAGACTCGATGAGTTCTTCAGGATCATCACTGCCATCATCATCATCTTCCTCAGAATCACTAACTACATACACTGCCTTTGTACGGTTTCCCCTCTGCGGTCTACTTGTTCTTGGAAGCACAAACTTGCTTACTTCTTCCGTGCTGTCCGAAACTGAATCGCCACCACTCACGCTGCTGCTTCCCAGCACAGACCCACTTTTCTTGTTAAATGGAGATTCCCTCATCTTCCTTACTTTCTTTTCAGGTGAGATCCCCTCTGGGTTCTCTGAGGAGGAGGAGGAGGGCTTAAGAACTTCTGTTATCAATTTCTGCCCAGTGAGTTGTGATTGCTGCTTAGCAGCAGCAGCTCCTCTTTTCTTTGCTGCTGCAGTGGGGGGTTTGGCTGCTGCTTTTGAACTTGCTGGTTTCCTTCCTCCCTTCTTTTTCTCTGCTGCCACTAATTCTGCCTCAAAATCATCATCACTGATATCTATCCCATCTATATCATCTGTAATCTCAGAAACTTTGGGTAATGTCTTCTTTGCAGCGGCAGCTCTTTTAATGGTTTCTTTTCTTTGAGCTTTTGGGGCATCAGTACTCATGGCTGTGAAAAAATAACAATTTGATATTTGGTTTTCAAAAAAAAAACAATTTGATATTTCATTAATAAAGATTACAGTTAATCATGGTTGAAAAAATTGCTAGGGGCTCCTCGGGCGCCACGCCTAGGCGGGGATTAATCAGGCCTAGGCGCCAGTGTAGTATTTTATTTTATTTTTTATTTTTAACAGACTAATAATTATAAACTATATAATAATTTAATAGTTAAATTATTTTATTTTATTTGCTTAGCGGCCTAGGCGGTTGTTTAGCTGGCCTGCCGCCTAGACCACCATTTAAGGTGATACGCTAAGCGGTCGATTGGCGCGTGCTAGGCGGGGGGCGTCTAGGCGAAATTTTTGCAACACTGCAGTTAATTAACAAAATTCACTTCTCAACTAAAGCCACAAGAGATTCACCTTCTGAGTGATCAGGAGATGAGTCAAGATTGTAAGCTGCAAGTCTGTCCTTTAGCTCTAGCACCTCATCATCATCATCTTCTTCATCTATTAGATCAAGAGATGATTTTCCCTGCAGACAGGAGTTCCAGAGTTCATTAAAATAGCTCTTTACTAACAAATAGGTATTAATTTATGTCAGAAACTACATAGAAAAGCATGTACCTTCTTAGCCGGAGCTTTCTTTGAACCTCCTCTACCTTTTGGTTTCACAACCTCAGGACCCTTATCTGGAGTGGATGAGGAAATCAGTATTATTACATCAGTACATAAACAAAATCAGAGGATTCAGAGGTTCAAATTATTCTCTAACCTGTATCCATTGCAGAACCAGCTGAAACCTCCATAGGTTCAGCAGTAGTTTCTTCCTGGGTAGCCTTTTTGTTACGTGGTGGTTTCTTAGCTGCTGATTGTCGTCGGGGCTCAGCTGGCCCAGCTTTACTTACCACCTTGCTTTTTGTCTTAATAGCTGCCTCCATAGATTCTTCAAGTTTGTCTTGCTCCTGATAATATATGCACAAGCAAAAATGATAAGGATGAAAAGGGAAAGCACAAACTTTCAGGTTATTGACAACAAATTTCCAGTCCATACATCAAGCTGTTTTTCGAGAGCATCAAGATCTTTAAGCCACAGAGATTTTGGAGTAGCATTCCTCATGCATTCCACCTCTTCATTGAGTCCGTCCCTCTCAGCACACAGCTCTTGAACCTTCTCAAGGGTCAGGGTTCCAATTGCCATTGACAGCAAGTAGTCATAATCACTTGCTTGAACTCCTTTGGCATGAGTCACTCCACCACTCTCTTCACTTTCTTCTGTCTCATCACTTGATTCAGCAACTGCATCTGCAACTTTACTCTTCTTTGGAAAAGGAGTAAAACCTTTCTCCCTCAATTCTTGAAACAGTTCTGCTCTCTTCCTGTTACTAACAATTATCTTGCCTTGCACAACACCAAGGATAAACCTGACCTTGTTATCAAGTTTCAACAACTCTGTTTCAAGATTCTCCAAGAGAACTCGCTGCATAAAATACCATGTAACAGTTAGTGGACGGTCAGTAACAAAATCATTCGACAAATTGTTTGCCAATTTAGTGCAGATCCACTTGCCTTTCTTTTCTCATAAAATTCAAGTCTTATTTTGAAGAATTCCTCAAGAACTGTAGAGTTGAAGGAAAACAAGATAATAGTCAATACTTTATCAAAATAATCTCAAATGGAGTACAAATTTATCATGTAATTTCTTCAAAGGCAAACTTACTCTGTTCTGGGGTATCATATTTCTTAATTACACCTCTTGAATCAAAGAGATGCATATTACTTGTGCTAATTGTAGTAGTTAGTTTAAACCGCTTCAGCAAACCCTCATCCTTGGCCAACATCAAATTCTCTTCAGACAATTCAATTTCAAAGTGTACAGTATTCACGTCATGGTACTCCCTCATTTCCTGCAAAAGTAAAATGTCACACACAGATTATTCAACTGTAACAACACTTTTCAAGTTTCAACTCAAACAACAGTTAAAAGAATTATACCTTTATGAAAGGATCCTTGACCTTGTCATTTGAAGCCATCATTGATGACAGAAATTGCTTGTAATCTTCAGTCCATCTCCGAATTGGTAACTCTACAATCCTAAGTGTTGTTTCATCAACCTCCTCAATGATTCCACTAATTGTGTAGGTAACCCCTGCTTCCTTGGTTGCTGTTTTCTCAATGATCCCTTGAAAACCTTTATACCATGGATCCATAGGCGTCATTGGTTCATCATTCAGTAGATGCCTCACATTATCAACAATATCCCTTGGATTGTAATTAGGGATGTATGAACTCCAACCTGTCCCTATTCCTTCACAACCATTAACTAGTACCATTGGAATGATAGGCATGTACCTATGTAGCAAATTAGTAAAACATTTCAGTATCCAGATATAATTCTTAGCAGTAACAACTTACTAGTTGCAAATTATAAAGGATGTAGGAAAAAGAAGTAATTTGTCATATCTACACTCTTTAGCTATAACCACTTACCATGTGGGTTCAATGGACTGGCCATCTTCATTCAAGTAGTCAAGAAGGACATCGTCCTCCTTGCGAAACAAAAATCGGGCAGCAGGCGAAAGTTGAGTATAAATGTACCTAGCACTTGCATGGTCCTTGCCACCCTATTGAGGTTGTACAATAAAATGAATTTGTTATCCCCCAAAAAAAATAAATTGAATGCGTAATAATATATGGAAAAGTATAATTTTGCTTCTCACCGCAGTTCTTGTGCCAAATTGACCATTTGGTTTGAAAAGATTTATGTTATTGCTGCCAACATAATTCTGAGCCAGGCCAATAATGGTACCCTGCAAACTTTGTTCACCATGATGGTATGCTGAGTGCTCAGAAACATAACCAGAGAATTGAGCAACCTTTGCTTCCTTGACAAAGTTTCTCTTAAAAGCACAAAAAAGGATCTTCCTTTGACCAGGTTTAAGACCATCAAGCATTGATGGAATAGACCTTTGAAGGTCAGCCATTGAAAACAGAATAAGCTCTTTGTTAACAAAATCAGTGTATTTAATGGACTTCATATTCTGATCAAGGTGAGTTCCAGGCTGCAAAGTAGGAAGAATGATTGTTTAGATGGTGTGAAACACTGAAATTTTAGTTCATTGCAATAACAAAATTACGAGCAATCTAAAAATTCAAAAACCTCAAATTGTCTCAGCCAATTCTTCCTCGCTTCAATCTTCTTCTTACTAAAAGCAAGTTCTATTGCCTCCCCATCTCGGTCATCTGCCCAGAAAAAATTCTTCCTGTGCAGCTGAAGATTTTTGAAGTACTCCTTTCCTTCTTGAGATGTGCTTGTCCCCAACCCCTGACAGGACAACATACAAAGATCAATCAGACTCGTAGAAACGGTTTGCAATAAGTTCATGAATATTTTTGGTACACAGACCTTGTAGTACTTTATAGACCAACCGCGTGCATTATCCCCTAAACTCTCCTTCCATGCTTCATACTCAGGCATAGAATAAAATGCCAATTTCTCCCCATTTTTTCTTGAAGCCTGCAGAAAAATAGCAATTAATACTAAAATCATTCTCCTACATAGAGATATATTTCCACATAACTAGCCAACTTAATTATTGAGGTAAGCATGAAATGTAAAGAACAGCATGCACCTTGACAATTGGTGTGATGAACTCCACTAAGAATGATGGAACTTTCAGCAATGATGGCCAGAATGTGTGAATGAAATTGATCAGAAGCCCCTTGATGTGAGAACCATCATGATCCTGAAAACCAGATGTGGAATCCTGTTAGAAAAGAAGCTTAAAATAGTGCATATATGTTGTTATAAGTCTTTAACATAAAAATAACCTGATCAGTCATTATCATCAAATGTCCATATCTCAACGTTTTGACACTGTCATATTCTTTGTTTTGCTGTAGCCCAAGAATCTGTTTGATGGCTTTAATCTCTTTGTTTTCCTCAAGTTGTTTAGCACTAGCTTCCCTTACATTCAGCAATTTACCTCTCAACGGAAACACTCCATAGTGGTCCCTGCCCACAACTGAAATCCCTGCCATCTGTTGCACAATTCAATCCTCCTAAGATGCTTGTCATATTATAACAATACTAATACTAATAAATAATACTGTAATAAAAACATAAGAAATGGTTTAAAAGCATCAAAATATTACGTACAGCAAGAGCCTTGGCTGAATCTCCTTCAGTCAAAATTAAGGTGCATTTCTCAGAGTTTCTCCCACCAGCATCATTTGCGTCTTCTAGCTTTTCAACAATAAGGCGCTTGGTTTTCTTTCCATCAGTTTTAGTCAGTGCTTTTCTTTGTTGGAATTCTGCCCATGATTGGACAGCTTCAACAACTCCAATCTTCTCCACTGCAACAAAGTAATTCAATTACCATCAGATCCATCCTATTAGACTTGAATGTAAATGGCCCTCCCAGGTTAATGAGAATTACTATAAAAGCGGAACAAAATTGCATACCTTTCTTTAAAAACTCTGCAGGGAGTTCACACGCAGACCCAAAACTGCTTTGACGAAGAGTCAAGGTTTCTTTAGTTTGGGAATCAAAAGCAGGGTTATCAATGAGAGCATTAACAAACACCCACAAATAATTCTTTACAGAATTGGCTTTGGCATTAGCGTTTTTGTTCTTCTTGTTAACAAGAGCTGCAATGTGGTTTGCAATCTGGTTTGCAATGTAATCCACATGAGTACCACCTTTAATTGTGGCAATCGAATTGACGAAGCTGACCTGCAAAGTGATTGAGACTCATAGTTAATCTACTGACTTGCAGGCTACAGTAATTTTCCCACTTAGTCTGTTGAAATATGTCATGTTAGTACCTGATGAAATCCATCACGCACACTAACACATATCTCCCATCTACCATTCACTTTCAAATACTCACTGCAAAATGGCAAGTCATTTCAGCAAATATGAAGTAACAGAAAAATAAATTTACAAATTAAGTTCAAAACAACAAACCTTTTGGGTTTTTCTGAGATTGTTCCACTGGAAGACTTTAGGTAAAGATCACAATAATCTTTGAACGATTTAATGGGGATCCGCTCTCCATTCAGCTCCACCTTCACGGTCGTTCCAAGACATCCCCCCATGTCAATTACTCGCTTCTTCATTAAAGCAACAACATCATCCTCAAGATGAACCATGTTAAATTTTGCCAGGTCAGGCTTAAATGTGACTTTTGTCCAATTCTCAGTTGCTTTGCAAGATGTTATAATGGGTTCAGATTTCTGTCCCATGTTACTGGAGAACACCTGCATGAGTAACAGAAATTAGAGAGTTTAGCTTGATATTTATAATAATTATACTATTTCTTCACTTCTTTCTCTGAAAAAAAAGAATTTATCAAGCAACAGTTACTGCTCATACAAAAAAATTATCCAGAGAATTAAAGCATATGGTCCATCTCAACTAAAAGCCTAAGCTGATAGTTGGACTAAACATATTATATTTAAGCTCACACAAAGGACATCAAATCTATTACACAATGGATCAATTTTTTTAAAATAAAATGGGCATACCGAGCTGTAGTAATATGAATACTAGGATTTCAATTTATTCAGAACTACGACACTTGAATTAGGCAATTATATAGTAAATCAATAGCCCGTGGAGCGAAACCCTAATGCTTTACAACATACTAAACCCTCAAATTTACTCAATTGAATTTTTATGGATATACATTCATACGAGGGGAATAATATCTACCTGTTTGTACTTCCTCTGCCGTTTGCCATCGGCGGTCTCAATCACAAACTCCGTCGAGAAGATATTGGTAAGCTTAGCACCGTACCCGTTTCTACCACCAGTCGTCTTCTTCACCGTATCATCGTAGTTACTACTCGTTAACAGGTGTCCGAAAATCAACTCCGGAACATAAACCCCTTCCTCCTGATGAACCTCAACCGGCACGCCGTCCCCATTGTTGTACACGCTGATTAGGTTTTGTTCCGGGTCGATGACGACCTTCAAGGCGTCCATCTTGGGGTCCCGCTGCTTGTTATCGGCCGCATTGACGAGGATTTCGTCGAAGATCTTGTAGAGACCCGGGACATAGGTCACAGATCGGTGGACCATGGACCCGTTCTCCCACACCCAGAGGGTTTGGGTGTGCTTCTCGACGGAGCCGATGTAGGTGTCGGGTCGGAGCAAGATGTGCTCCAGCTGCGTCTTCTTCTGGTAAGTCTCCTCGATGGTTTTCCCATTGGCGTTGACGATGTTCGCGTTGCTGCTCGACTGTAAGGGCAACTTGCTCCGTGCCATGGCTGCGATTGCGTTGATGTCGTCTAGTCTAGAGAGAGAAATGAGAGAGAGAGAGAGACACAGAGATGGTGTCTTCGGTGAAGTGAAATTGAGAAATGGAGACTGGACATGGGGGTTTTGAATGAAGGGAGCCACCAACGGTAAAGTGGAGTGGGGAAATTTGAATTTTGAATTTTGAATGGAGGGTCCGGATCAATGTGTGGAGATCCGGCGGTTGCTAGGGTTTTCTTTAAGACATTTAAAAAATAGGGTTCATGGAGGGAAGAATCTGTGATCAAATACATAAATGTGGTCCCACTAATTTGACCGCTTTTCAAACTATATGAACTTGCTTTTACGGGAGCTTCAATTAAAATTTTTGGCCCATTTGAGTGATTCACGGTGTCACTCGTTTGGTTTGTAGAATATTTTAAAGGAATAAGGGTCAAATAAGCCACTGAACTACACATGAAACTGCAATTAGGCCATTGAACTCAAAAACAATGCAATTGAGCCCCTGAACTACACAAATCCATGCAAATTAACCCAAAATGACTTGTTTGACTTGATCTTCCGGTTACCAACTTTAAAAATAATATTTTAAAATAATTTTAAATAAAATACTTAATTAAAATTAAATTTAAAATTTAAAATTAAAAAAGGACCCAATTGACTTGTTCATGTTTGTTGTTTTTTTTTTTTATTTTTTATTTTAATTAATTTATTTATTTAAAATTATTTTAAAATATTATTTTTAAGTTGGTAACCCGAAGATCAAGTCAACAAGTCACTTTCGATTAATTTGCATGAATTTGTGTAGTTCAGGGACCCAATTGCATTGTTTTTGAGTTTGATGGCCTAATTGCAGTTTCGTGTGTAGTTCGGTGGCCTATTTGACCCTTATTCCTATTTTAAAAGAATGGAATTGAAATTTCATATGAAAAAATAATTATTAAGAAGATAATTTTATTATGGGAAAAAGATTACATAGATCCTCAAATTTTACCCGAAGTGCAATTAAGCACTTGAACATTCAAAAAGGTTAATTAAACCCATAAACATGTAATTTTGGTGTATTTAAACCTATATGACCGGTTATTTTAGGTGAACAACCTGTCATAATTTTTCCGACCATCACGACCACAATGTTTTGTTTGTCTTCTCCCATACTGGATCGTCTTCTCCACTGGAGAAGACGAAACAGTACAATACTATTCGTCTTCTCCAATTGGAGAAGACTGTTCGTATTCTCCAACTGGAGAAGACTGTTCGTCTACGAACAACACTGGTTCGTCTTCTCCAAATGGAGAAGAAGATCCAGTATGTTACGAACAGTGAGAGTTGGAGAAGGCGATCGTGATGGTTGGGGATGAAGATTCCGGTCGTCGGCTGCCGGAATCTTGGTCAGAAAAATTATGACCGATTGTTCACCTAGAACAACCGGTCATATGGGTTTTTTTTTTTTTTTTGAGAACGGTCATATGGGTTTAAATGCACCAAAATGACAAGTTTGTGTGTTTAATTGACCTTTTTGAATGTTCGAGGGCTTAATTACACTTTTGAGTAAAGTTTAAGGACCTATTTGACCATTTTTTCTTCTATTATTTAGTTTGCAGAAAAAATTACTGAAAATATCAATTCTATTATTTTGTTTGATTTAGAATGGTAAAGAATAATGAGTATAAAGACCTATATACCCCTACAAAACAATAAAAGCAATAATAATTATGAGAAAAGAAGAAGGGTAAAATAAGTAAGTTATCTCATTTTTCTTCCCAACTTGCATGGAAAACAAAATCTCCTGTCTTACCAAGGATTTTGTTTTCCTCAAATGTGAGGAATTCATTTTATGGAGAATGAATTCCATGAACCAAACCAAAAAAAAAAAAAAAAAACAAAAAACAAAAAACAAAAAAACAACATTTTCCTCCATTTTAAAGAAAATGTTTTCCATGGAAAAATTTTTCCATCAAACCAAACATCCCCTAAGTTCTATTTGAAAACTCGAAAAATGACTTCTGAAAAATATTTTTAAAGTTTTCAATATTTGGATGCAATAGAAAAATTCGGTCAACGAAAAACATATTCCGTTGACTAGGGAAAATGAAGGCATTTTAACAGAAAATAACTTCCGCCAAATTTTGGAGTAAGTAATTTTCTGCTAACACTCAAAACATGGTTTCCCTCGAAAACAAGTTAAAAATCAATTTTTTTAATAATAAATAATATTATTTTTAATATTATTATAAATATTTTTATATTCTAAATAAACTATTTAAAATGTTTAATTATACAATTCCACTCATTTTCCAAAAAATAAACCAAACACACCAAAACAGTTTTCTAAAATGCAACCAAATAATAGAAAAGAAAATGTTTACTAGAAAATGACTCATTTTCAATAAAACATTTTCCAGAAATCATTTTCCTTCTTTCCAAACGAACCCTAAAAACAAATCAATAAAACTTGCTAAAATTATATTCCGCAATTTATATCATAGACCAGGCAGGGTCCACATAGTATTATGAACCCTGGAATGAAATAATGATGTACAAAATTCATACTCGTAAGTAGGAATGGCAACGGGGCGGGGCGAGGCCGGGGAATGGGTTCCCTGTCCCCGAAATCCTTCCCCATTTCCCGTTCCCATCCCTAGCTGAAAAACTATAATCTCGAAGCTGAAATCTGAAGAGCTGTTAAGCTAGCTGTTATGCCTACAAGTTGTTTTGGTAAAATTAACTTTTTGATAAGCTAATAAATGTAAAAAGACTAAAAATGACATCTTCATAAAATTTAAATAGGTTTGTTTACATATTAAAATATAAAATAATGAAATCCATATATTTTAATAAAATATAGAGTAAGAACATATATTTGAAAATATATAAAGTAAAACAAAATGTTTATAATTTATAAAATTAGTTCATACAAAAATTATTATTCAAACACAAATGTCTAATTAAAATTACATCAAAATATATTGAAGAGAAAAGTCCAAAAGAGTTTTAATTGGTAGGGGTAAAGGATGTCATTTATTTAAAATAATAAGGATAAAGATGGAAAAAAAGTTAATAAGCTATTAGCTTATTTTTGAAAAGCTATCTAAGGTAGCGTTTCAAAATAAGCTCTTATTTTAAGCTACTAGCTTATTTTGAGAGCATTACCAAACAGAGCTTATAGATTATTAGTAACTTAAAATAAGGCATAAGCTCCTAAATAAGCTCTGCCAAACACAGAGCTTATTATTTGCCCTCCCAATAATTTGTCGGCAAATTACGGTCAACATAGTTGTGTGGACCACGGTCCAAAATATCGTCGTGAATATTATGAATAAAAATAATGTACATTATGCGTTAGAATAATGTATATTATGCCTTAGAATAATGTACAATACGTGTTAGAATAATGTACATTATATGTTAGAATAATAAAACATCTGGAGTAATATAATGTATATTATATTTTAAAATAATATACATTATAAGCTATTGTTATAATTAAGTGCACGAAAAAATAAAATTAAGTAAAATAACATTATTTTTGAACCATAATCTACACAACTGTGTGGACCACATTACACGCAGTAACCATTGTAATTTGCAACACTCATCCCTGTCCCTCAATAATTTCCTCCCCAACGACTTTTTTTGGTGGACGAGAATGACTGTTATCTTCAAAAAAAAAAAAAAAAAGACTGTTAAAACGCGGTTGGAGTGGGACCCACGCTGCCTTAAAGCTAGGAAAGGATGAAATGCCTGTTATAAAACGCGGTCGGAGTAGACCCACGCTGCGTTAAAGCTAGGAAATTTCCCCTCTTCAAGTCATGCGTTTTTCTTTCCTCTTTCCCTTTCACTTTTCTTACATATACTTTACTTTACATCTTCTCTCTATATATTCCGTTCATTCACAAACAATGACTAAGTAGCTAGCCTCATCAGTCATCAGCAGTTCAACACTCAAGTCTTTTTTAATTTGCTTCTACACTCCATCTATGGCTAGCTCATCTACAATCAATCTTGAAGCTTTCACTTGGGAATACGATGTTTTCCTGAGCTTTAGAGGTGAGGACACACGTAAAAATTTTACTGATCATCTTTATTTTGCATTATGTCAAAACAGAATTCGCACATTCAGAGACGAGGAGGAGCTCAAAAAGGGTGAATATCTAGGGCCCGAGCTCACGAGAGCAATCCAAAGCTCTAGAATCTCTATGGTAGTCTTCTCAAAAGACTATGCCTCGTCTAGGTGGTGTCTTGACGAATTGGAGCAAATCGTTGAGTGCAAGGAGACGAGAAAACAGATAATTTTTCCTATTTTTTACGACGTTGACCCTTCTGAAGTGCGTAAGCAAAGTGGGAATTATGGTTTGGCTTTCGCAAAACATGAAGAACGTTTTGAGGGAAGCGATAAGGTACACAAATGGAGATGTGCTCTCACTAAAGTTGCAAATATGTCCGGATGGGATTTGCAAGGCATGGCAAATGGGTAATGTTTTCTCATTATTTTGTGTGGATATATTATTCTTAATATATATATTATATATCACGGGTAATTTATTTTTTGCAAAAAAATGTCAAATTGGTCATGGAACTTATCATTTTTATTCAAGTAGGTTATTAAATTTAAAAAGTGTGTAATTGAATCATCAAACAAGCAAAATATTTTCCTTTTTGATGATTTGATTGCACACTTTCAATCATTCAATTACACAAAAAAACAATAAATTTAGTGACTTATTTGACACTTTTTTCTTTTTTAATCATGAACTTTAAAATTGAACTTCATTATAAAGTTTAATTGTTTGGAGGCTTGCTATATTGTTATTACTCATACGTTGTTTTAGTTTATTAGTTGCAAATTAAACTTGCAATTAAGATTAATAATTACCCGTTTATTGTTGTTTGACTTCACATGTATTCCCGACTAACAAAAATGAACATATGCCAAGCATTTGTACTCAGATGACACTTCTGTGTTATTCTTAAACTGAGGAAGGATTGAACCCTGGTGATGGAGTATTAATTATTTGAGAAAGTATAAAACATATATTATATTATCGATTCTAATAGACGATAGTACTAAAAAAGACAAAAATGAACATACATATATGTTTTTTATTCATATTAAATTAATTGTTCATTTTAATTAACATGAAAATCCATTACGTGTTATTTAGTGTAGCGCTCTGACTTCTGAGATAGATACACCAAGATTTGAATTAAAAGTAACATTCACTTCTCCATTTTCAGTGATTACTTTTGAATGCACAATGATGTTTTTTAGGAGTGTGATTATGTATTCAATTTTTTTAAGTTTTGTTTTGATTTTTTTTACATAATTAATGAAGGTATGAATCGAAGTTCATTGATGGAATCATTCAAGAGGTTCTACTGATAGTAAGTCAGGTCCCAATGTTTGTTGAAAGCCATGTAGTTGGACTTGAATTGCATGTTAATCGCTTGGTCAAGCTCATGTATGGAACACATGATGAGAATAATGTTCGCATGATTGGAATTTATGGTATGGCAGGTATTGGAAAGACTCTTCTTGCCCAAACTCTATATAACAAATTTTTTGGACACTTTAAATGGAGCTGTTTCCTTGAGATTAGTTCAGGAATTTTAGAAATAAAAAGATTTCAAGAAGAATTTCTTAGTAAGCTTCTTAGAAGGAAGATTGAAGTTGGTAGTGAAGGTGAAGGAAAAGCATTGATCAAACATTGGCTTCAAGCAAAAAAATGCCTCATTGTCCTCGATAATTTGGAACATTTAAATCAATTTGAAGCATTATGTGGAGAACGAGATTGGTTTGGTAAAGGAAGTAGACTTATTTTAACTACAAGAGATGCACATGTGTTTAAAGAATTGAAGGAGGATGAACATTATAAAGTCGGCCCATTGTGTCATAACGATTCTTTGGAACTCTTTAGCCTACATGCATTTAGTGGGCGTTTGAAACCAAAAGAAGATTATGCTAAGGTTTTAGATGGCATAGTGGCTTATTGTGGAGGACTTCCATTAGCTCTTAAAGTGTTAGGGGCTTATCTTTCTGATAAATCAATAGAGGAATGGATTAGTGCATTTTATAAATTGAAAGAAATCCCTAATAATGATGTTCAAGCTAAACTTAAGATCAGTTATGATGGGCTTTCAGATGATCGTATCAAATCCCTTTTTCTTGATCTTGTTTGTTTCTCTCGTGAAATTTCCAAGGAGACTATTGATGCCATGGGGTATTTCTCAACCATTGAAATTCGAAACTTGGTTGACAAATGCTTGATAGATTATTGTCAATGGGATGGGATTGGTTTGCATAGCTTAGTACGAGAGATGGGAAGAGAAATAATTCGTTTAGAATCTCCGGAAAAGCCATGTGAACGCAGCCGATTGTGGTGTCCCAATGATATTCATGATGTGCTTATAGGACAAAAGGTAATGATTTTTTTTTTCCCATTTATCTCATTCTTATTGTGCATAAATCTTTAGTCAACATTAGTATTTAAGGTAGCTCTTTCATATTACAATGAAGGTATTCTTTGCCTCTAAGTTTTGTGGTTCACTTTGCTCATATAATTGTACTTAAATCACACATTTTTCAATTCTAAAATTTTGTGACATAATTGATAGAATGTCTCTTCAATCAAAGTTAAAATTATGAAAAAAAAAATTAGAAACATGCATGTACAAACAATATTATGGCTTAAATATTACCCATGGGGAGTAGGAATGTCACTCTTAACTTGAAATTGATGGGGTTGGTCTGATAAAAGCGAATGAATACTTTTAGAGTTAGGAATTAATTGCTTTATGTTGTCCATTCGCATTAGTACCCTACACCGTTGGTCATTTCCCTTTGTTTACCATATTTCACTTAGATCTTCCTTTGAAAATTTTTGAACTAAAATTTTATTCTATTCAATTAATATAGTCATTATAATTTCTTTAACCACATAATTAAATAAAAAATGGTTAAATAAGTCCTTAAACTTGATAGGAAAAATCAATTAGGCCACTAATAACTTTATAAAAGTTACAATTAAATACATCAACTTGTCATTTTTGTAGGTTCACTAGTCGTTGGTTTTGGTTGTCGGAGCCCTAATTACCGGTGGATAACCAATTATTGGGTCTAGATGTACAAAAATGACAAATTGATATATTTAATTATGACCTTTTAAAGTAAAGATGTCTAATTACTTTTTTTTTTTTTTTTTGGTATAAAGTTCGAATGCTTTTTCCCCATAAAATAATGTATGCACTTCTTTAACTAATTTATTTTTTGTGTATAGGGTACAGAAAAGATTGAGGTGATTGTATTCAATGATTCTTCCACAAAAGATATGAAGTACAATACAAAAGCATTTAAGAACATGGAGAATTTAAGGTTTCTTCATATTGATGGTGTCTATATTGATGGAAAGTTCAAACATCTATCCAAGGTGCTTAAATATTTGCGATGGAATCAATGTCCTTTGAAATATATTACTATTCCATTAAATTGTTTCTTTGAGAAGCTTGTGAGTCTGGAAATGGTGGAGAGCAACATCAAAGAATTTAAAGCCCCTTTAAAGGTAATTTGGTAATACTTTATTCTTTTGGATAACTCTTCTCTCGATCTGTAACAAAATAGTTAAGATTGATAATAACTTTTAATACAATTTTTAATTTATTTTTTTTTTTTACTTTTTGTTCATTGAATTGATTAATACAGTATTTTCCACATCTCGAGTCTTTGAATCTCAATTCATGTGAACATCTCACAAGCACTCCGAACTTTAGTGGCGCTCAAAATCTCCGTAAGCTAACATTTGTTGGATGCTATAATTTGGTAAAGGTACACTCTTCTATTGGAGACTTGGGGAGACTACTCTATTTAGATTTTAGTTGCTGTGACAAGCTAAAGAAACTTCCAAATAGCCTTTGTAAGTTGAGTTCATTACAACATCTTGTTGCAGCCTATGCCCTAAAACTAAAAGAATTGCCTGAAGATTTTGGAAATCTAACCTCATTACAAGATTTGTATCTATTCCATACCAATATCCCTCGTTTGCCCTCCAACCTATCTCATTTGTTCAGGCTTGAAAGCATTTGTTTGAATTATTGTGAAAGCCTAGAAATCATCCAAGAGCTTCCTCCCAATATTAGGGATATTGAGTTACGTAATTGCAAGAATCTAAGGACCATCTCACAACTTCCTCCCAATCTTGAGTCAATTACTTTGTTATGCTGCAACAATTTAAAAATGCTCCCCAAGCTTCCTCATAAACTTAGAGATCTTGATGCTAAAAATTGTGAGTCCATGGAAATAGTACCAAATTTATCAAATTGTACGGAGTTGAGAAAGTTATATCTCAGTGGTTGCAGCAAGTTGCAAGAAATTCAAGGTTGGGAGAATCTTCATTTACGTCAAATGCAGTTAATACGTGTTCCCCATATCAATTATTTCTCAGAAAGCATTAAGAAGGTACGTTTCTTTTAATTTGCATAAATCAGCTCAAATGCGGCTAGGCCTTAACATGTGGCTGGTGCAACCGCACCATTAGGTATGCAAAAATGCACAAGTTGTGTTAGGAAACACCACAAAACGCACTACACACCTAAAAAATGTACCATACATGGCCTCACCACACCTAATAGCGTGTTTTGTGGTGATGCGTACCTAATGATGCATTTTGTAGTGCATTGGTGCATTTCTTTATTGTGTGTTTCCTATCACTATTAGGTACGGTTGCACCAGCCGCACATAAAGGCCTAGCCGCATTTGAGCTCTCTCTCACACACACATAATGACAAAATGTTAGTAGGCTAGTAAATACATAAGGTGTTTTTCATTATTTTTTTGATGAATTCTTACTCTTAGTATGTACATTTGTCTGCTTTCATCATTAAATAGGTTTTAATAGGTTCGAAGCCGGATTCCTATTTTGAATGCATTGTTACTACTAATGAACTTCCGAGATGGATGACATGTAAGGAAGAAGGATCATCAATATCTTTTCAATGGCCATTACACAATATGGAGAGGGGATTTGTTGGATTCTTTTTTTGGATAGTGTGGGAAGCTCATTCACTCCCGCCAGGACTTACTCGTCATTATTACTTCACAATTGAAACTAGTGGTTTCAAAACCCTTTGGTTCAGTAAATATAACTTCATAGCAGAAGTGGGAGAATTTTCTACTTTAAATTTGATTCCATGGAGTGATCCTAAATTTGATGGGCTTGAAGATATAAAAGTTGGAGAAGTCATCAAAGTTACTCCTAAAGCTATAACAGACATTCAAGAATATGCAGAAGTCATGAAAATAGGAGTTGAAGCTTTGTACACTGATAGAGATGGCTTCTTACAATTTGCACCCATCACTAAAGTTGGGTAGGGTTAATTGGCGAACCTGACTGTACATTTAGTGGCTAGGGAGTAAGTTTTTTTTGTCAAGTTGGAAGGAATGGTTGGTTCGACCTCCTCTTTCTTGTTTAATGCCTTGTATGCTGATTTGAATTAATGATAATCCTTTTCCCTTCAAAAAAATGAGACCTAATTTTTTTTGAGTACTATTGACTCTGTTACAATATAGTATCTATTCATACATACTTTCTCAACGTACTGAAGCACAAAGATTCAACGCTCCCACACTGGGGTTCGAACCTAAGACTTCTCATTTGAGACCTAATTTATTATTTGTATTTTTGTTAATTGATGATATAAATGCTACCGAAGAATATTTTAGAGAAAGAGTAACAAGGCAAGTAGTATTGTTTAACAGTTCTAACTACAAAGTATTGAGTGTCCCATGCTTTTCACAAGTCTATTATTTATACTAATGTGTACAACGTCTCTTTGCTTAGTTTAACAAACTCTATAGTAATGTCGAAGCCTACATTATGTGTCTTATACCATTATAATTGCTTCTTCTTCAATGATGCAATGCTGAAGTAAATATTGCGGTCTCCTCTTAAGTGTGTATATGACCATTACGTGGTCCTTGAATTCTTTGGGTCAGCTCTTCGGGTCGGTGCACCTACCTTGCCTCATTTTCTTGTCAACAAACCCCCTTACTCCCGAATTGCGAGGGTAGCCAAGCCAGCTAGGGAATAATAATAGTTGTAGATTCTTAAATTATATTTGGAATCCAAGGATTTTATTTACTTATTTATTTTTATTCTCCAAATATTTCCTTATTTATTAAATATTTCCTTCCTTTTTTTTTGATGTCTTCTTTCCCCTTTAAAACTTTATTGGAATGTTAATTTCAATAACTATTTCTCCCACTAATCTCAAGACTCATGTTGCTAAGTCTCTTCTTCTTCTTCTTCTTATCTCTCTCTCTCTTCTTTTATTGGGGAACTCGCTGGACGAGGTCTGACCGAAGCACGACCTCGGTGCCTCCTTCTTTTTTGCTAGAGAATGGTGTAGTTGAGATCTTTGTTCGACCCTTGCCCCTTGTCATTATTCCTAGTAATTTAATGTTACAAAATTATTTTCCTAAATTTCCATGATTTTCACTCTTGTGGATTTTATTAGCATATAACTTAATCTTTTGTGCCACTTAGCTGTCTTTCCATCCTCTGGCGATTTGTCTCTGAGTGTTTCAACTTGTTGACCATGTTAGTTTTTCTGACTTTTATAATGGATGTGGTGTACTTAATTGATGATGACAACCTCCCCACTGACGATGAGGAATAGTTTCCTAATGATGACCACCTTACCCCTCATTTTGACATTTCCCCTATCCCTTTTATCGTTTCGAGTAACGATGCTTCTTCTAATTCCCAAGTCCTAGCTTTCAAGGACCAAAACTTCGCCAGAAACAAAGAAGGCGCAGAACCTCCCACTCTCCTCTTGACAAGTCCCTTATAGGAACCCATACGACCTTAATTAGAGATATAAGATTGGGAGGAAGCCCAAGGTCTTGTTAGTCCCGAGATTCTTACACTCATCCCTAAGCCTAATTCTAATATTTCCAACCCTCCCTGAGACACATATTTTGGAGTCCAATTACTGTCCTTGGTGGTGGGCTTTAGTTTCATCTCCATAGCTTCATAGTAGAATTTTTGAATTACTAAGAGATAGCCCCATACCAGCTTGTCCCTAACAGCCATCAAGTGATTGTTGTCTTCCTTTCCTTATGCCGAGAGAGAGTGCGAGGGGGGGGGGGGGGTAGAACCCAACCTAAGTTTTTTTAGACCTTATTTTTTGTTGGTAGGTCATCTTCCCTTGAGAATAAAGGTTTTGTTTCCATCTCCACCAGACCTCGCTTTAAGATTTTTAACGACCGTTTTACATTTAACAAGGTGTGGAAGCCCAAGTTTATCTTTATATCCCACTGTGTTCCCCTTCCGTTTAACGTCAGGTGGGGATCCCAAGTGCGATGTCTGGTGGGCTTTAGTTTCCTCTTCATAGCTTCATAGTAGAATTTTTGAATTACTACGAGATAGCCCCATGCCAGCTTGTCCCTAACAGCCATGAAGTGATTGTTGTCTTCCTTTCCTTATGCCGAGAGAGAGTGCGGCGGGGGGGGGGGGGGGGGTAGAACCCAACCTAAGGTTTTTTAGACCTTATTTTTTGTGTTGGTAGGTCATCTTCCCTTGATAATAAAGGTTGTTTTGCCATCTCCACCAGACCTTGCTTTAAGATTTTTAACGATCATTTTACATTTAATAAGGTGTGGAAGCCTAAGTTTATCTTTATATCCCACGGTGTTCCCCCTCCGTTTAACGTTAGGTGGGGATCCCAAGTGCGATGTCATCTGCCCCTAGATAGATTTTTTATGTGCATTGGGATGCGGTTGTATTGATGAGGGGTGGTTCTTTAAAGATCGTTGAGTATACCACTTGTGGGAATTGGCAAAGTTAGGTTTCTTGAGGATTCAACCAGCTACCATTGAACTAACTGGTGTCCTTCCTTTATTTTCGACCTCTAGCCCACACTCCTTCTATTGTTGTCACGATTCGTAACTGACTAACCATTGTATTGGGATATTTTTATTTTGCATGTATCATGTCTTCAAGATCAAATCGATATATGTCTAGGCGTTCCCAAAATCCTCCGTCCAAGAAGAGTAAAATGGAAAACTCCTATGGTAAAGAGAAGAAAAGTAAAGTGGTAACTTATGAAGGTGTGACTCCAACCATGCCAGATCCGGTTATGGCCCTTAGCCTTGGCCCTGTTAGGCCCTCTATGTCCCATGTCCATCTCCCCGAGCGACTAGGGGAACCCTTTTCAAACCAAGCTACACGTGGTTGGACTAATTTGATTCAGCTCGGGATGGATGTGCCGCTTGGAGCATCTCTAATAAGTGATGGTATGAACATCAAGGTGTATGTTACTCGAGCTACCCCTCCTAAAATTCCCCATCCAAGAAGAGTAAAACGGAAAACTCCTGCAGGAAGGGGAAGAAAATAAACTGATAGCTAATGAAGGGGTAATGCCAGCCACGCCAGATCCCGTCTTGGCCCGTAGCCCCTGCAGGGCCCTCTGCGTTCCCTGTCCATCCCCTCAAGCGGCCGGGGGACACCTCTTTAGACCAAGCTGCACATGCTTAGACTAATCTAATTTGGCTTGGGATAGATGTGCCCCTTGGAGTATCTCTAGTAAGCGGTGGTATCAACATCAGGTTGTATGTTGCTCGGGTTGCCCCTCTAGCGAATGTGAGCTATTTGGCCGCTATGGACATGGACTTGTTATATTATCGATACCTTAAGTACGCCATGGAGGTTGTCATATCACTTCAACTCATTAGTTTATCATTCCCCATGCATATCTCATCTCCTCCTTGTGTAAACTATACTAGCGGGACAAGTTATCCATGCCCAACGTGAATGGGTGTTCCATGAGATCTTTGAGGATAATAAACACCTTAAGGAGCTTCTCCAAGTGCGCGAAAATGCCTTAAAGACAAAAAGAGGGTGAGTTTGGCGTGCTGAGAAAAAATCACAAGGACTTAGCATTATTCTTGAAACAAGAGCAAGAGGACTATGAAAATACTCGGGCCACTATTGCTACATTGGCGGAGTCCCATGTTGTTGCCCTCAGCGAGGCGGAGGAGGCCTATAAGCGTTCTACCAAGTACAAAGAAGACGTGATGAGTTACATGCTTGGCCCCAAAGTTGTCAAAGAGTTTCTAGAAACTAAGGAGAGCCGGGAGGAAGTTGAGGCAAAAATTCAATTTGCATTTGAAATCGGGATGTAATCAATGCAATAATAAATTTACTCGGTGTTGTATGAAAATATTCTAAGATTTGATCCAGTGACCATGGGTTTACCCGATGTGATAGAGGAAAACCCAGATCTTGATGCTAAGGAAGAAGGAGTTAATGCCACGACTACTAATGAGGAGATCATGGGTCTCGTCCGTGAGCCATCTTCCAATGTTGACTTTCTCAGTCTTACTTCCGACATAGGCGCCGCCCCAAGTTTTCCCTAGGAGCAGATAGTTGTTGAAGAAGTCCTGATTTCAACCTCTATCTTCTTTGTAAATTTACAAAGCAAAGTACTATCCGAACTCCTCATTTCTTGCAGCAAAAGTTGGTGCTAATCCATCTTTTATTTGGAGAAGTTTGTTGGCAACCTAGGACATCATCCGCAAACACACGAAATGGAGGATAGAGAATGAGAATCAAGTTTGCATATGGGGTGATGGATGATTGCTTGACAAGTCAAATGCATGTGTGACATCTTATCATTTCCCTCCCATAGAGAACTCACAGGATGCTGACGACCTTATACTAAGGATCTCCCTTCCTAAACAACAAGTTCAAGACAAAATTATTTAGGGACCAGAAGAGGATGAGAAGTTTTCTGTTAAGAGATATTATAAAGCCATTCGAAGGCGAGCTGCGCGAGGAGGACATCCAACACTAGAGCAGTTTATGGCATAGCATAATTCCCCCCAAGATAAAAACATTTTTGTTGCAAGCTAGCACATCGTGTCTTCCAACTAAAGATAAACTAAGACAGAAATAGATCAACTACTAGGATAGATGTAATTTATGCGGCAATGGCAGATAATGCACCTTTCACCTATTTGTTGAGTGCGAGTACGCCATATCCTGTTGGAACCATCTGGGTTATCAAACACCCGCCAGCCTAGTAAACAATTTCTAAGACTGGTTAGGCTTTAAGACAACAACGCTTTCTGGTAATCAGATGTGTATTCTCTACATGTTTGTTTGAATATTTGGATGTTGCGCAATAACACAATGTTTGGTGTGAAGCTGTAGACACAGAAAATTAGAAACTGACAAATGGTCTGATTAAATCATTATTAGGCTCAGTTCGAGATTGATTATTGGACCAATTTAATTAATTGGGCCATTGAATTAATTTAATTAGCCCAATTAAATTTGATGTTGGGTTATTGAATTAATTAATTAACTGACCCAAGCCAATTCATATTTTGAATTTAATTATAATTATAATTATAATTATAATTTAAATATAATTTTATTATATTTGAATTTAATAATTATAATTTAATTTGAATTTGAATTAGATAATAAAATCTTGAACCTAGACTTGATTGTGGCAAGGTTTATTTCCTTAAAACAATTAATGAATTAATTAATTAAATATTTAGGGAGTTTGTTGAGGGATAGTGGTTACATCATCCACTATAAATAGAGCCCTCATTTGACATCTCAAAACACACCTTAAAGATTGAAGACAACTTGAATATTTGAGAGCTTTTGAAAGCATTAAAGGCATTTTGAAGCAATTAGAGACTTGAAGCATTCGAAGACTTGAGGCATTTGAAGATCTTGAAGGTACCTTGAAGCTCTGCAGAGTTGATTATTTTGAAGCTTGACGTTTCCCGCTGAAGATCACGCCACTTGGATCCCGAAAGGCCATGCCAATTGAATCCCAAAAGCCACGTCAATTGAATCCCGGAGGCTACGTTGCTTGAATCCCAGAGGCCACGCTGCTTGAAAATCGGAGGCACTTCAGTAGAACACGTCAGTGAAGAATCAACGGAAACTCATCTCCTATATCTCAGCCATCACCAATGTGGAAACCAACATCAGAATGGACTCACGTCTACACAGTCATGCCCGCTATGACAACGAGCGCCGCTTCGGTGGAGGAACAACCGGCGAACATCACCAAAGCTCTCGAGGGAATAAGTGTGCTTTTTCATAGTCAAGAAAGGAGGCTCAGTGATCTTAGTGAAAAGGTTGAAAGTGGAAAAAACGACGAAATAAGTCGAGCTTTCAAGAAGCGACCTCAAACCCAAGAAGAATGGAAGAGAAAATCTCTCGCCCACCTCCCGCTGAAAGAAGTGTCCAAATTTCTGGGGGCATGATACCTGTCGAGTAGTTGAATGATTACATCATGGGAGCAATCAAAGGAAGGCTCGAGGGAGGACAACCTTCATACACTTACATCAAGCCTTACACTCAAAGGATTGAAGAAATGAAGATGCCGTTGGGCTACCAACCTCCCAAGTTTCAACAATTTGATGGCAAAGGCAACCCAAGGCAGCACATCACCCACTTTGTGGAAAGTGGCAACGATGCTGGAACATAAAGAGATCTCCTCGTCAAGCAGTCCGTCCGTTCTTTGAAGGGCACTACCTTTGATTGGCACACTGACTTGGAGCATGCATGGCTGGCATTGATAGTTGGAATAACATGGAGTGTGAGTTCTTGACTCGTTTTTACAGCACAAGAATGACTGTCAGTTTCTTGGAACTCACCACCACTCGCCAATGGAAGGGTGAACGCGTAGGCACTTACATCAAGTGATGGAGGGAGTTATGCCTCAATTGTAAAGAAAGAATATCACAAAGCTTGATAATTGAAATGCGTATTCAAGGTATGCACTTCAAGCTCTCATACATCATGCAAGGAATCAAGCCTAAAACATTTGAGGAACTATCTAGTCATGCCAACGGGGGGCTTAGCATGTCAAGTATGCCTAGCTCATTCAAGGAACATGCAAAGCAAGAAGTCAAGAAAGGGGGCAAACCCTTCCCAAAGCAAGAAAAGAAGGAGGCCATGAACGTGAAAACAGGATCGGGTTTTCACCAAAGTGATTGAGAAGCCTAGGCCGAGGTCATTCCTTGGTCCATCAAGGGGAAGTAGAATCATTGAAGAGATGCAGTATAAACAATATCCGTTATTGGATTTGGATGTTTCGCCCATGTTCGATGAGTTGTTGAAACTCAAGTTGATTGAATTGCCAAAGATGAAATGCCCCGAAGAAGCTTCTAGGGTGGATGACTCCAAATATTGCAAATATCATCGTCTCCTCGGACACCCAATAAGGTGATGGCGCTCACTCGCGATGGGAAGATTGAACTTACTAATGCAACTGCAAGCTCTAATCAAGTCTCATGTGGAAGGTTTGCACCATTACTTGTAGAGGATGTTGAGAAGGATGGGGGCAAGCAATGCAAATGCCCGTTTCCATTTATTGTGAAACATACTGAGAGGCAGCACTCAAAGCTGCCATAGGTTGATCCGGTCTACGAGAGGGATTGGGTAGTTGTTACCCATAGAAAGCAAAGGAACGATGCTGGGTCTATTAGGCCATTGAATAAGATAACAAAGCGATGGATTGAGAAAAAAACCAACAAGAGACCCTGTCTATGACTTGAAGGAGAAGGGACGTCCCAACAAGCCACGAACACCAGTTACCTTGGCTCAATATATGCCAAAGGCGCTTCATCCACATGGGATAGATATTCCCAGAACTGGCATGAATCCTAAAGAGAAACATGTCAAAGTGGGAGAATGTCCACTTCCCGTGATTGAAGGAAGTAACGAAGTCCAAGTCCACAAGGCTACGTCTTGCACCACCGAGATAATTTTGTGAGGTGTTCCGCCCAACAATAGATCTTCATCTTTGAAAATTATCTTGGTGGTGCAAGACGTAGCCTTGTGGACTTGGACTTCATCACTTCCTTCAATCATGGGAAATGAACATTCTCCCACTTCGACATGTTTCTCTTTCGGATTCACACTAGTTCCGAGAATATCTGCTCCATGTGGATGAAGCGCCTTTGGCATATATTAAGCCAGGGTAACTGGTGTTCATGGCTTGTTGGGAGGCCCCTTCTTCTTCAAGTCATAGACAGGGTCTCTTGTTGGCTTTTTCTCAATCCATCGCTTTGTCATCTTCTTTAATGGCCTAACAGGCCCAACATCGTTCCTTTGCTTTCTATGGGTAACAACTACCCAATCCCTCTCGCAGACATGATCAACCTGTGGTAGCTTTGTGTGCTGCCTCTCAGTATGTTTCACAATAAATGGAAGCGGGCGTTTGCATTGCTTGCACATATCCTTCTCATCATCCTCTACAAGTAATGGTGCAAACCTTCCACATGAGATTTGATTAGAGCTTGCATAGTTGCATCAATAAGTTCAATCTTCTCATCGTGAGCGAGAACCATCACCTTATCCTTAAAAACAAAGCATTTTTCAATTTGGTGTCCGAGGAGACGATGATATTTGCAATATTTGGGTTCATCCACCCTAGAAGCTTATTCGGAGCATTTTATCTTTGGCAATTCAATCAACTTGAGTTTTAACAACTCATCGAACATGGGCGAAACATCAAAATCCAAGAACGAATATTGTTTCTGTTGCATCTCTTCAATGATTCTAGTTTCCCTTGATGAACCAAGGAATGACTTGGGCCTAGGCTTCTCAGTCACTTTGGTGAAAACCCACACTAGTCCTGTTTTCACGTTCATGGACTCCATCTTTTCTTGTGTTGGGAAGGGTTTGCCTCCTTTCCTAACTTCTTGCTTTGCATGTGCCTTAGATGAGCTAGGCATACTCTACATACTAAGCCCCCCGTTGGCTTAAATACTCAACTCCATGTCGTGAGCACGGCTGGATAGTTCCTCAAATGTTTTAGGCTTGATTCCTTGCAGGATGTATGAGAGCTCAAAGTGCATGCCTTGAATACACATTTCAATTGTCGAGCTTTGTGATATTCTTTCTTTACAGTTAAGGCATAACTCCCTCCATTTCTCGATGTAAGTGCCTGCGCGTTCACCCTTCCATTTGCAGGTGATGGTGAGTTCCAAGAAGCTAACAGTCCTTCTTGTGCTGTAAAAGCGAGTCAAGAATTCACCCTCCATGTCATTCCAACTATCGATGCAGTCATGCTCCAAGTCAGTGTAGCAATCAAAGGCAGTGCCCTTCGAAGAGCGGACGAACTGCTTGACGAAGAGATCTCCATATGTTCCAGCATCGTTGCAGGTTTGCACAAAGTGGGCGATGTGCTTCCTTTGCCATCAAACTATTGAAACTTGGGAGGTTGGTAGCCCAACACATCTTCATTTCTTCAATCCTTTGGGTGTAAGGTTTGGTGTAAGTGTATGAAGGTTGTCCTGCCTCGAGCCTTCCTTTGATTGCTCCCATGATGTAATCATTCAACTGCTCGACATGTATCATGTCCCCATAAATTTGAACACTCCTTTCAGCGAGAGGTGGGCGAGAGATTGTCTCTTTCATTCCTGCCATGGGCCTACTACTTTGATGATGTGGTCACTCAATGTCAATGGCTTCTTCTTGGGTTTGAGGCCGCTTCTCGGAAGCTCGACTTGTTTCGTTGTTTCTTCTGCTTTGAACCTTTTCACTAAGATCACTAAGCCTCCTTTCTTGACTGTGAAGAAGCACAGTCATTCCCTCGAGAGCTTTGGTGATGTTCGCCAGTTGTTCTTCCACCGAAGCGGTGTTCGTTGTCATAGCGGGCATGACTGTGTAGACGTGAGTCCATTCTGATGCTGGTTTCCACATTGGCGATGGCTGAGATATAGGAGATGAGCTTCCGTTGCTAGGAGATCTGCTTGATGGGGTAGGACTCTTGCTGCTGGTAGTTTTATTTGAAGGAGTACGACTCGTAGAACTCCTGTCACCAACAGTTTCCATTGTAGCAGACGAACCTTTGTCATATGCAACCTTCCATGACCTGGTGGAACCGCTTCAAAGCCTTCAGACGATGTTGTGGATGATGCTCTGGGTATCGTCTAACTCCACCCCTAGGTTTCTCGCTCGACTTCAAGTTATTGGACCTTGTATCTCGCAACTGTCGTCGGAACTGGCCATAGAAGATGCCTTAGAGCCGGTAGCTTGAGCGTAGGACTTTTGGAGAAGGGATTTCTTGATGCCATTTGGATTCTTTGTAGAGCTCGAAACGTCAACAGTGAAGAGATGAGAGGCAGAGTCGTCCCACTGGGCGTGCCAAAATCTGTAAACACAAAAAAGTGAAATTGTATATATTAACAAAATTGGGTTACAGTATGTGTAATTTAAGGTGTAGGTACAATTAGGGCTGTCAAAGCGGGCCGGCCCGCCCCACCGCGGGCTAAATTTCTGACGGGCTAAGCAGGCCAAGCCCGTTAGGCCCGCGGTCCAGGATTTATTCAACCCTAACCCGCCCCGCGCGGGTTCGCAGGCCCCGTGGGTTTTCTTGTTTAAAAAAAATAAATTTAATTCATGTCTCCAAGACTCCAACATCCCTCTCAGTAGAAAAAATAAATTTGTTTGTTCCCAACTTCAAGCAGAACTCAGAAGAGTAAATAGATAATCCAAAATGCAAATAAAATTCACTCAATTATATAAATTTTTTTAAAAGAATCATTAGAATGCTGAATACCCCAAGCCCCCAACATCCACTAGATCTAGAAAAGCACAATTAATTCAATAAACCCTCAACCCTCAACAATAAGATTTAAAATCTAAAATCTAAACCCAGTAATGAACTTTTTGCTTTGGTGTTACACAAAAACCAGAAACATATTATTTGTTTAAAGATGCTTTCGTATTTATGAAACTTTGTCTTTAATTTGGTGTTAGACAAAAACCAGAAACATTGTTGATTTTAAAAAAAAGCCCAACAGGTGAGAATAAACTTCCGACCGACGGCGAAGAGTACGAATCTGGCAGCGGAGCATTCTCCTTGGAGGCGTACAACATAGTGACTAGTGAGTGTACTAGCGTGGTGGCGACTGGCTGTAGTAGAGGGGCTTTGGTGGCGTCAGGCGTGGTGGTGGACTGGCGGTGGCTGGCGTCGTGGAGGCAGCATCGTCTTCGTGGTGGTCTGCAGCTGCTTCAGAGTTCAGACGACTTCCACTTTCTAGGGCTTCTTTAATTCTTTAGAATTTGTGTTAGGGATTAATGGCTTACACTCCTTACAAAACTTAAGATATATATATATATATATATATATATATATATATATATATATATATATATATATTAATTTTTTTTTTAAATATGGCCTGACCCGCGGGTTGGCCCGCAACCCGCGCGGGCCGCGGGCCTTAGCGGGTCAGGCTCGCTCCTTCGCGGGCCATCATTTTTGCAGCCCTAACCCGCACCCGCCCGCGGGCTTCGGCCTATTTTGACAGCCCTAGGTACAATATCTCTATGTAGTCCTCTGATTCTTCACTTACATGTTCTATTGAAGTGCCTCCGGGATTCAATTGACGTGGCTTTTAGGATTCAATTGGCGTGACCTTCTTGGATTCAAGTGTCGTGATCTTCAGTGGGAAACGTCAAGCTTCAAAATAATCAACTCTGCAGAGCTTCAAGGTACCTTCAATGCCTTCGAGATCTTCAAATGCCTCAAGTCTTCGAATGCTTCAAGTCTCTAACTAGTTCAAAATGCCTTCAATGCCTTCAAAAGCTCTCAAATCTTTAAGTTGTCTTCAATCTTCAAGGTTTAAGGCTTGGTGTAAGTGTATGAAGGTTGTCCTCCCTCGAGCCTTCCTTTGATTACTCCCATGATGTAATCATTCAACTACTCGACAGGTATCATGCCCCTAAAATTTTAACACTCCTTTTAGCAGGAGGTGGGCGAGAGATTGTCTCTTCCATTCCTGCCATGGGCATACTGTGAATCTGTGATGATGTGGTGACTCGACATCAATGGCTTCTTCTTGGGTTTGAGGCCGCTTCTCGGAAGCTTGACTTTTTTCGCTGTTTCTTCCACTTTCAACGATGAACAGACAACAAGCGGCAACAAGGATCACCACTAATGATACTTGGACTAAATGTCAACAAGGATTGTTAACTTGAATGTGGATGCGACCATTGACAAGCAAGGTGCCCGCATGAGTTTTGGTTGTGTCCTAAGAGATAAACTAGGCCAATTTGTTGCAACAAGAGGGTCTCATTGGAGGGGCTATTACAATTCTAAGGAAGTCGATGCAGTAACCGATGAACTAGGCCAATTTGTTGCAACAAGTTACACAAGGTTTCAACTCCAATTTGGGAAACTCTTCTTTTCATGTAATGCTAATGAAATTAAAAACTTAATGAGTATGTTTACTCAGAGTAATTTAGTTTTTGCTAAGCGATCTATAAGACTACGAATTAGACAACCTACTTGTTAGCACGACAGTCTATTTCTATATCTGGTTGCTCGGAGTGGTTTTCTAACCCTACCCCACCATTTGTAATGCATTATCCTTGGATTTGAATTAATATAGTTTTTTGTTTTTCAAAAAAAAAGAAGTAATAATAATAATAATGGACAAGTGATAATAGTGGAATTGCTTATAGTTGACGGAAGTGCTAACGAAAAGACAAAACTACCCTCTCTAGTTGAGGTCAAACTAACAATTTTAGAGGTAGGGAAACAAAAGTGGCATTGTCACGGGTAAGTGAGATTCAAATGTGTCATATTTTATTTATAACTAAAAGCAACCCTATTATAGTATTATGGACCAAAAATGAAATTGACTAGAGCAAGTTCATTAGTAGTTTTTTTTTTGGTGATTTTTTCTGACATGGATGAGAGAAGTGATGATATGGAAGAGTGAGGGGAGTGATGAAAATAAACTTGCAGTAAATGTGATTTGAGTCCTATTACATAGACTATCAAATCTTACTCACTGATGTAACGGGCATTGATAAGATACTTTTTTCATGTGGGTGCCAATACAAATATCTACATCAAGATTTTTTGTGTGAGAGTAAAAGTTAGGAGTAGAAAATGAGAATGCACATAATATTTTTCATGTGATTTTTTTGTGGGGCCTAGAAGAAAAAAAAGAGATTTTGGCCATGCTACGCACAAAGTGCACCTAATGGGCGTTTGCACACGCCCGCTAGTCGCGTTAAACACTATGTTTTACTTTATTTTTTTCTGATAGCTTTTTTTTTTTTTTTTTTCCCTCATTTTCTCTCCCACTCCCACTAGGTGGCCTAAAAAAATCATGCAAAAAACCCTACTAATGGCCTTGCTATTATAACTTATAAGTCTTTTGATGTCTTGGACAGTATATCATCCTTAAGCACCAATTAAGGTTGTCCAGATAAGGTAAATATATTTTATATCAAGTCATCAAGAAATTCAAGACGTAGGAATATGAACCCTGTCCACTATTAAGAGGTCAGCAAGATTCCCTCCAATCTCCCTACAATAAACTATTGACACTAACATCTATTTCCTCTCTCTCTCTCTCTCTCTATCTTTTTATTTTATTTTATTTTTAAAAAAAAAACAAATCGCAATTTGGGAGACGTAGTCATATAGAATAATAGTGGAATGAATCTCTATATTGTAGTCAACACTACTTTTTGTCCCAAGTTATTAGTGATGGTGTTTCTGATTTCTCTGTTGATGAATCTATTACAAATTTATGTTACTATTTGAAAACTCTAATTGATCAAAACTACTAATGAAATTTCACTAATCTTAATTACACTTAAATAAAAAAAAAGAATTTCCAATCAGTTTAATGGATGTTAGTAATTTATATTTTTGCTTTTTTTTTTTGACCATTATGGTATGGTCCTATGGAGTTACTAATAAAATTATACATCTTTAACCTTGATCAACTAGAGTTTCTCATAATAAATTTTAACAAAATCAGATTGAAAATGTCGTTTTATTAACTCGAAAACTATAAAGTGATAACACCTCTAAGGCTCTAACATAGAAATTAGATATACTATTTTCCTATAACTGAGAACTGAATGCAAAATTTAAATAAGTTTGATTTGTATAGAATTTTTTTTTTATTATTAAACGGATGACAGATGGGCAAGAAAATGCCACGAGCACACGTGGGCAAAGAGAAAACCACGGCAACAACTCAGATTTTGGCTAATGAAAAATGCTAATTTTGTTATTAGGACCGACAGAAAACTAGAATAAAATATTGTATATATGTTCTTACAATCTTAAAGTAAGCTACGAGCCCCTGACGCCAAAATCAGATATTGACCCTGGATTATCACAGTAATCTGTGTCCTACTATGTCTTAATCCTGCCATTGCATGTTCATCAATGACCACAGTCACAACTTCAATATCCATGGCTTACCCTAATGATTAAGGTTTCTCACGCTTGCACAGGCTTAGCTCGCTAGTTCAATAAGTAGTATTTAAGAAAAGAGATTAAGGTTCAAAACTTGGTGACGGCAATGTGGGGATTATACTCAAAGTGAGTAGATCCCTTGTGCGCAACGGTATTTAACCATATCTACTAAGCCACTGAGTTACCGTGATTTACATCATCCTAAATACTCTATTGGGCCTGGATGTAGGGGCTCTTGGAGTTTGGGATTCAATCTTTTGGGAGAAGATTAAGGTCTTCTCACATACTAAGGTAAACCAAAGTGTGCATGATACACCAATTGACAATTGTTATGATCAATCAAAATCAATCATCACTAATATCCCCTATTAATCGTGTTACTCACTAATGGCTTGTGTTCCAAATCAATTCTTTAAAGGTTCAATACTCATTGGGTTATATCTAATTCTATATCCAGTTGTTGAACCTCATATAGTCATATGGGAGAGATTTCTCCTAGCAACATGAGCTAGGAGAAATCTCTCCCATATGAGGTTCAATAACTGGATATAGAATTAGCTATAACCCAATGAGTATTAAAATTTAAAATTTGAGGTCATGAACCAGAGTTTAAAAAAAAAAAAAAACATGCATCACTACCTGACGTAATTAAATTCATAAAGCGTCACACATACTAGTATACTAGTATTCATCTTCATGCCATTGGTTTGAATGCCTATGGCATAAACATATACAGAGTTTGTAAATAAATTGATCCCTAAAAGATATTAAAAACAATAGCAGTTAGCTAACAGCAAGGTGTTCTAACTAGTATAACTGAATTCTCGCTAACGCTAAAATTCTTATTAGGATTTGTTTATGGCTATCAGTCTAAACACATCCAGGTTTAGTGGTTTCTCCTATTAAAGAAAGAAAGTCTGCAGCATGGATTATGGAGAAAGAGTGGGGTTTCTAGATCAGGGAACCCATTGGAGACAAACAGAAAACAATAATGAAAGATACAGGGTGGTTCATTCTGTTCTTGTTCCCTTCCCCTTCTTCCTCCATAGTTTCCATCTTTCTCTCTCTTCCCCATGGAGAGTTGGAGACTAGTGTATAAATGTAGGTAGTAGAATTAGGCCCTATTGCTAATCTTTTCATCCTTTCTATCCAGACTTGTAGGTTCTGTGTTTTGTTCACCTACTAGGTGCTGCAAGCCTACAAGATGGTAGTGAAGATTTCTCTAGTGCTTTTTCTCTGCTTACTCTTCACAGTTTCTGCTCTTAAAGCTCCTCTTGAAGGTAATCTCAACTATACTTAATCTCATATGCAATTCCCCGAACCAAACCAAATATTGAATTGCTAGTAAAAAATAACCTTAATCTTGGGTTCATAATCCTCCAGTGTTCCAGGTTAGACTTCTAAAAGAACTACATTCATTTGGCTTTTATTTATGATTTTTTTTTATATAGGTTTTCTACCAAATGGAAACTTTGAAAAGCAACCAAAGGCAACTAATGTCAAGCATACAGTACTTCAAGGGAAATATGCCTTACCCAAATGGGAAACCTCTGGGATTGTTGAGTACATCTCTGGTGGGGTGCAGCCGAGCGGGATGTACTTTCCGGTGTCAAACGGCATCCATGCTGTTAGGCTTGGGAATGAGGCGTCAATTTCTCAGACAATCCAGGTGAAGAAGGGGACTCTGTATGCACTCACATTTGCAGCCTCGAGAACCTGCGCACAACAAGAGGTGCTGAGGGTCTCAGTGCCACCAGCATCTGGGGACATTCCTATGCAGACTGTGTATAGTAGCAACGGCGGTGATGTTTATGGTTGGGCCTTCAGAGCCACTTCCAACTTTCCAAAGGTGATCATACACAATCCTGGAATGCAAGAAGATCCTGCTTGTGGCCCACTTATAGATGCGATTGCTATCAAAGAACTTTTGCCTCCACGGTTCACTAGAAGTATAATTCACTTTTCAACAACCTATTTGCCTTTGGTTCTCTCAATTTTTCTGCTTCTATGTTTCTGATAATTTTCTGGACTTCTTGCAGATAACTTGGTCAAGAATGGTGGTTTTGAGGAGGGCCCTCACCGTCTAAGAAATGCATCAGATGGTATCCTAATCCCCCCGAAGAAAGAAGATGTAGAATCCCCACTTCCAGGCTGGATCATCGAATCACTAAAAGCTGTCAAGTACATTGACAGAGTACACTTCAAAGTCCCCTTTGGCCGTGCAGCCATAGAATTAGTAGCAGGGAAAGAGAGTGCCATTGCACAAATCATCAGAACACTCCCAAACAAGAACTACATCCTTACATTCACTGTAGGAGATGCAAAAAACGATTGCCATGGAGACATGATGGTTGAAGCATTTGTAGGAACGCATGCCTTCAAAGTTCCATTCAAATCTGTAGGAAAGGGCAATTTCAAGACCATAAGCTTCAAGTTTACAGCATTAGGCATTAGGACTAGGTTAACATTCTTCAGTTCCTTCTATCATGCTAGGATGAACAACTTTGGAACTCTTTGTGGTCCTATTATTGATGAAGTTAAAGTATCCCCTGTTGCTTAGGTTTATCATCCTCAGAACTATACAGCCAGTTTGTAATGGTCATATGAACTTTTCATTTACACCTCACATGAGAAATGAACACTGTGAGGCACATGTTGCAACTTTGTAATTGCTTAAACTAAAATTTAGAATGGAAGAAATCAAAAGAATCAAGTTTGCACAATAAGCATGTAGTCCAAATAAATGCCATCTGCTTGACATTAACCTATAAGCATTACTTTATGAACTTGTATTAGCCTTACCTCATCGCAGCATAGCTTCTATAGATTGTCATTTCCACTAGAGCACCTTCCTGAAAACATTTTCTATTCTGCATTTCTTATCAAGATACTATTTTTTCACTCTAAAAGGATTAACAAAGATTAGCTTATCACACACAAAAACACAGTTGATCAATGAACAAGACAGAAGCACCACTATAAAATCCAATTCATGTCAGGAAATGCCATGAGCAGATAAACTTATATTAGCAAATCCCAAGAGCAGCAATAGTTATACAACATGTCCAGAAGGTGTTTCTTTGCTTTTCATTTTCTTTTCTTATCTTTTTCTATTTTTCCTCATATTAGAATGAAATGAACTAGCACAACAATTCCCATTCTCAGGGTTTTTATCTAAAAACCAAATTGTAGATTCTTCTGCCAACTTTTTATTTTTCACAGCGAATAAGGCAAACAATTTAAGGCCTTTATTTAAAGAAGATAAATATGCCTTCTCTTCAAGGTCAGTATGTTGGAGACGATTATACTTTTTGCTGAGAATCATACTTGAATCTTGGAATACAAACATCTTCACTGGCTCTCATCTAGAATGCCAACAAGACACTTCTCCAATAAAAATTCTGCATTAACCCAAGCATGGTATTTATCTAAAAGAAGTACTAAGGATTGCAACTGTCTGAGACAATGAGCAATTGTTAGAGAGCATTAGAAAGCAACACCAATATTTGCAATTTATACAGACCTCTAGTTGACACATTTACATACTCATATTACAATTAATATTTATAGAGATTAAAAAGTTTAAAGGGTCCCTTTTTTTTTTCTTTACAGACTGACTACTCTAGAAAATTTAGCTTCTTCATTTAGATATGGAGATAGGGACCCATATCATAACAACTATAAAGTTTTAAGTGCAGAACAAGTCCACTCCAAATTGTACCTTCTATGCTAAGTTGGTAACCAAATTACCCTGAACCGTCTTAAATTGAAATCAATTAAATCAAATAATCTTAAGCTTATAAGTGAGTTTTCAAGTGAATTAGAAACCAGCAGGTAAAGTACAGCACAGCACTAATGCTTTGTTTGATTGTTTCAGGCAGTAATAAGACATTTGAATCATCTATTGGTGATAGCATGGGACGCAGATATCATTTTAAGTCATTCATTTTAGAATCTTGTTTTTTTCATTGACTAATTCATTGAGTTAATGTAAAGGAATGTGAATATGTGATCAAATAAAAAGGCTATTCTCATGACTTATTCAACTAGTTTGCTATCAGGTTCAGACATTCTAATATTGCAAAGAGAACTACTGACATTTCCAAATTCTAGCAAAGGATACTGAATAAAGCTGTGCAATCTTTTCCAACAGCCTTCATCAGCATGTCAACACCTGAGGAATAATATTGCACAAGAAAATGTCAACTTTTAGTTATTAAACTGTAGTTAACAATAACCACGTTACAAACTAAGGCCTAGCTGATGCTGAAACTTTTAGCAATAGAGTATAGAAGTGGATTTTTTGCAGTACCAATACTACAGTATAGCAATCCACTCAAGATTGACAGTTAACTTTCTGCTACTACTCAGAAAAATTTTTGAACTTTAATTCTGTGTGAAATTTATAAAAATTAAAACACATCTGATAAGGAGAGAAGTATCCATCTACCCACCAACAAATTCGCAACAACTAGCAGCAGAAGCTGAGAAAATGAAGGGAAATTGTTCATATTACTGCTACAACATTGGACAATAAAAAAGAGGCATACCTCCTGGATGAAATTTCATATATGGTGATATATTGTAAACACGGCCTTTAAGAACAGTCCACATTGAACCCTCACTTTGGTGCTGTTTAACTTCATTTATAGATATGAGTCGTCTATTTGAATGCCCTTTCAGTCCTGAGGTTAAGAAAAGCAAAGGACTGGAATATGAATCAATGCATAGAGATCAAGGCCATCATAGCCTCATAGGTTGACAACACAAGCACCAGAAATCATGTTTCTTAGAATACCAGCATGATACTCAAACAGAAATTGATCATCCAAATTTTGTTCATTTACTGTAGTTAGACAAAAAAGATTTGTTAAGATTTTATATTTTCATTTGTTATGGGACTAATATTTCTCTTTCTAGTGAGACAAACCCTCAGATTTCTAACTATGTAGGAAAAAACCATATGATGGACAGAATTTCTCACAGGTAAATGTTTACCCATAAAACAAACAGCACATGTAAACAAGTATAAATAAAAAAAGAACAACACAAGATACTTTTCCAGATAAAAAAAGCAAGAAACAATCTAACTCACATGTATTTCAGCAGAATGAGAGAAAGCTTGAAAAAGTTTTGACATGGAACAAAAACATTTCATGAAGACTCATACCTGCAAGGTCAGGGTGTGTTGTTGTAAGCTTAAGCCAGTCCATCTGGCTATACCCTTTCTCAAAAGGCACTTTTGCTCGAGGTGCAGGCTTCCTTGCAGAATTTATTGGCCCTTGTGAAGCTTTAACTGGAGTCTTAATGTTTCCTGATGCTCCTTGACTAGAACTTTCACTCACTTGTTTTTGAGAGGTGTCTATAACGTTGAAAGATAAAGAACCAACTCTCCCCTGCTTATTTAAGGTAGCAGTACTTGGCAATTTGTCCTGCCAAAAGTCACCATTACTCTGGCCAGCAGCAACACAATTTGACGGGTTGTCTTCTATTCTGATTCCATTTATATCTTGAACAACCTTTTCTGCTTCAGTACCCTCTTGGGAATTTGGGCGAGCAACCTATCACAGTAAACAAACTTTTAATTAACAGGGAGAGAGAGAGAAACTATACAAGCTGACATTGATCTTACAACAATGTTATGAGAAAAGTTGATCCGGTTCAAGGTCAACAAACAGTATCTAAAATCCACTGTCGGTCAAACTTGTCAAACTTAAAAGAACTCACCTGACAAAATGTGAAATCATCATCATTAGCCATTCCAAACAGGAACCAGCCTCAATGTCTCCAAAAACTAATCCTGCCTGAAAATTTTTTTGAGAAAGCAAACTCACTAAAAAGGTTGTTTTTCTATGGTTTAGCAAAAACATAGTAATTACTGATCACAGAAAAAATATGTCCAACCAGAGCAGTTTGTTAAACACTTAAGCTAAAGAATATCTAGTGCAAATTCCTGGCCTGTACTATTCAATGGATAACCATCTTAAACATGATAATGACACTAACTCCGGCTTCTAAAACATATCCATACCAAAAAAAAAAAAAAAAACAACAACATTCCATTTTAACTGCTCGTTATGATTACTCAGTTCAAGTATCATTTATTGTCAAATCACATAAATAAAATTATACACTAACTCTTCTCATTTTATAGGTTTGCATTATGATCTCATTTGAACGGCTATACCATTGATTTCCGATCATCAATCCAACATTTTTTTTTTCAATTTCTTAAAGTCAATTTTGTACTTCATGAACTCATCCATAAACGCAATAAATAATTTCAATTTCTCTACTTCGGTTCTTGGCGAAAATCTCATCAAGCAAAACAAATAGATTTCTTCTCACGCAATATGTACGAATACAGTATATCCTCTATATCAATAGATACACAGAAACCTGTATGTATACAAATGGAAAAGATATATCTACACCTTCACATGCAAATGGAGAGAGAGATGGCTTACTTTCGTTGGAGTTGAAATTGATCTTCCAGTCTTCGAAGTTGTTTGATTGCGAGGTTGGAGACGGGTCGTATTTCACTTTTCTTTCAGCTATAGACAAATGATTGGTGGAAGATGGAAATTCTTTAAAGTAAATTGGGCAGAAGCCCAGACCAATTCTTCGTGATCAAGCCTAGTTAATTGGAAAGCCCAAACAAATTTTCGATCCAAAAAGGTTCAATTGTTATACCATGGGCGAATTAATTTTTGTTTTACTTTTTTTTTTTTTTTTGTCATTTGATTAAATAAATGCTTGGCCATAACTCATAAAAAAAACAAATAAATAAATAAGAACGTTCTGATAAAAAAAGGACTAAAAGTAGACTGTCACTTATAAATATAGGTCAAAACATGAAATTAACTCATGGCTTGTTTGGTAAATAATCAGCGTATCAGTCAATTTTGATTTTTTTTTTTTTTGAGGATTGCTTATTTGACCACTATTAATTGTTTGGTTAATAAGCTTTTTGTAACTCCAAAATGCTAAAATTCAAAAGGCTACTCAAAGCAGCCTTTTCAATTAGCTTTTTGAGAAAAGAAATTATACCAAACAGCTATCAGCTAACAGCTAATTTATCAAACAACTTTCTACAATCAGCTAATGTTATAAAAAAAATCATACCTTCTAACCCAAACAGCCAATCCAATCAGCTAACAGCATTTACCAAACAGGACCAAAATAAAGTAAAAAACAATGGCTTATTTGGGAGTTATTTGATGTTTCTTAGATAGTTCAGTATTTGTAATTTAACATGAAGTTAACATGTTAAAAATGTTAATTGCTATTTTTTTTTTTCAATTTCAGTGGCTTAATTGCTCTTTTTTTTTCGAGTTCACTAACTTATTTGGGGTTATTCAAGTTCGATGGTTTAATTACTGTTTCTCAAATAGTACAATGGCTTGTTTGTACTTTATCTCAAATTCAAATGTTACTTTTGAAATAGAGTCTACAATACAAGGTAGATCCTGATTCATAGTATAATTTGTCAAAAAGGTTTTTTTTTTTTTTTTTTTAACACTATTGACTCTGTTACAGTGTAGTATCTATTTATACATACTTTCTTAACCTACTGAAGCACAACCCTCTCACTTAGGGAAAACCATAGCTATGCCGCTTGACCACAAGTTCTTTGGCCAAAAAGGTTTATTAAATTCAGGGTTTAAAATAGTAAAATTCACCCCAAAATGGGTAGCCGTGATGGTGAGGCATTTTCCTATTTAAAAGTCATGAGTTCTAATTACTATTTAGCACTAACGAGGTTTCGACGTGAACATGTATTCAAATGTGAGTCGCTTGTGCTATAAATTGAAAATTTTGTACAAATAATTTTTTTTAGTACTACTGATTCTATTACAATGCAGTATCTGTTCATATCTATTTTCTCAACCTATTAAAGACTCGAAGTCACCCTCTTTCATATGGGATGTAACCGGGTGCCACTAAATCACAAGATCAAGATCTTGTACAATAATTTCTAAAAGATAAAAAAAAATAAGTTAAGAAGCAAGTTGAGAAATATTATGCTTTCAAGTGATCCTAATCTCAATGATTCCATTAGGCCTTCCCCAATAGTGATATTGGGGAGGGTTTTGGAACAGTAAAATCCACAGATTAAGTTTTTAACGAATGTGATGTTTGAAATTTTGTTGAGATTTTCTTCCTGCAAGTGTATGGATTTTGGCAGAGGTGTAGCAGAGATGTGGCAAGAGAACAACGCAAAAGTTAGCGCGTTGCGTGCAAAATCTGCGTCGGGGCGCGTAAGTCTCTCAGTTTGTTTTTTATTTTCGTTTTGTTTTAAATTTCAGATTTTATTTTGTTTTTTTTTTCTTTTTTCTTCCCCTCACATTTTCTCTTTTCTAATCACACCTGTAAAATCTTCTCAAAACCCGATCACTATTGGGGAAGGCCTTATGTGAAAACAAACCCCTACGTCGACTTACAAGCTGTCTACTACTCACAAGATGGACCTGGATGGTACCAACTTGAATCTCATCTGGAGCACTAAATGGCAAATTATACCGTGCACCACGTATGTAAACGATGTCATTTTGAGCATTGTAAATTAACCGTCCCTTTTTTTGGAAATCAAGTTTCCCGTTTCGGCCGGTCTATGTATTTAAGTTAATATTCTGTGTATTCTAGGTAATCGTTCTGTGTATTCCAGGTAATCATTCTGTGTATTCTAGGCAACCGTTCTGTGTATCCATGTTAGTAACACGTGTTGTGATGTGTTTGTGCATTCAAATGTTTAGGAGGATGAGTTCTGTGTATTTTGTGTCAATATTCTATGTATTCATGTTATTAACACATGTTGCGATGCGTTTGTGCATTCGAATGTTAGGAGGATGAGTTCTGTGTATTTTGTGTCAATATTCTGTGTATTCTGGGCAAACATTCTATGTATTCTAAATAATGATTATGTGTAATATAGATAATGAATTCTATGAAGTTATTCGTGTCCGCGTCCACTAACATCGAAACGACGTCGTTTTGGACCAGGGTGCACATTGCTATGTGCACCATGGTCCACGATATAACGATTGGCACTAAACTGCCTAATAAATTAAAATTCTTTATGAAAAAAATCGTGGATAAAGATTCCTTAAGGTTCCTACCAAAGGTTTACAAGGAGCAATTCATAACCATACAAGCTATGGTTCTATCCAACTACTCCAACACAACATTCATCACCTATGTAGTTGAGTACATGCATGTCGATTTCAACAACCTTCCAATCAACAAAAATACATTCTGGATAATCGTGCACCATTGATTAAACCACAAGGAATATAGAGAATAAATTTGCAGAGGATTTGGAGAATTAATTCATAAGTTTAATCAACTTCGATCTTCATCAAATGTAGAAATATATGCGTCCTTTTTATCAGTTCTTATATCGTGTACCGCGGTCCACAATGCATTATGGACCGCGGTCCCCAAAACGACGTCGTTTTGATTAATGATACAGACGGATGAATTCACGCCACTCACTTTCTTTTCATATATACTGCACTTTCTTTTCATATATACTGCAGTTCCCTTTCATATATACTGCAGTTCCCTTTCATATATACTACACTTTCTTTTCATATATACTGCACTTTCTTTTCAACACAACTGCAGTTACTTTTTGATATAACTATAGTTTCATTCGATAATATACAACTGTAGTTATATCAAAAAGTAACTACAGTTGTGTTGAAAGGGAACTGCAGTTGTGTTGAAAGGGAACTGCAGTATATATGAAAAGAAAGTGCAGTATATATGAAAAGAAAGTGAGTGGCGCGAATTCATCTGTCTGTTTCATTAATCAAAACGACGTCGTTTTGGGACCGCGGTCCACAATGCATTGTGGACCACGGTCCACGATATAATTTGCGCCTTTTTATAGCTTAAACCAATAACCACTTTGTCTGAATAAATGCAGTTGAATAGTCCTCAAATTAAGTTGTTCTAATTAATTCAAAACTGCCTGAAAAGTTGGTTTAAAAACCAGAATTCTATTAGAGAAAATTCGTCCACTCTGGATATCGTCCTGACTGAGATCCAGACTGCTTCGTGTATGATCATGACTCAAGTCTAGAACTTAATGCAATATAATAATTTAAACCTATGTTTTGACAAATAATTAAGCCAATATAAAAGGGTCCAATGTATATCATTTGTACACTTACACTTTATCTAGCTTGTCATGCATGTCCGAATCATGTGCAACACTGAAAGAAAGAGGAAGCATTTCACACTCTTATGACTGCCACCTCTGTCGTGGTACCAGCGAAAATATTGAACATGTCTTGAGAAACTACACTGCTGCCTTGGAGGTTTAATTGGAAGGTCAAGAAGGAAAATATTCATATCAATTAGAAGACCACTTGGATCAGAAAGTATTACAAGGATATCCATAATGTTATTAATTGTAACCCCTTCCAAAGGAGGCCACCTTACGGCCAGATGAGACCCTTACTCTACTGGAACAAACCGAAAGTCTACCTTCTTATGGCCCTTTGTCAACTGGGGTTATAAGACGGAGTTTACTCAGTGCACACCATCGGGTAGTGACTGCGGATTTTCCTCTTTACTAAACTAAAAAAAAAGTTTAGTAATTTTTTTTTTTTAAAAAAAAGTGATGGAGAAAATAGATTTCTCGATATATAAAAATGAATAATATAAGATGATAAGGTATTTACAGGAATTGATAAATAAGCAGGACACAAAGATATTTAACGTGGAAATTAAAACGGTGAAAACCACGAGTCTTTTTGGGTTAAGCCAAGCCGAAATTCAATATGTATGATGTAGGTGTAGTACATGTACAAAGCCAGTTAAGACCATAGACTAAAAGAGGAAGAAAAATACGTAGAAGAGAGGTTATTTAGAACTGAATATGAGTCAGGGATCCTTTGTCTTCCCAGCCTTTATATAATGTCACTTTCGTACAATTGCAACTTACTGCAGTCTTCCCTATTTTCTTGCCATGACCTCTTATCCTTTGACTATTATTATTATTATTATTATTATTATTATTATTATTATTATTATTATTATTATTATTATTCATGGGCCATGGCAGTGTAGCTTCTAATATTCCAGAATGCGCAACAACAAATCATATTGCATCAGACTGTAAGAATTAAATCGGAAGCATATAGGATCTAACCTCCAGCCATAGTTGATTGTTTGTTGATGCCTGAACTGCTGCTGCAGAAGAGTTTTTGTCTCTCACTTTCACAACCCTCTTAGATGGTGTATGAGTCTTAATGTTGTGCAGTGAGAGGATTATAAAGCCTTTATATAGATGCAGTCCATCAATGCACTATACCAATTATTTCCTACTGTTTAACTGTTTGCACCACTTATGAATAGGAAAATGGTCTTTCATTATAATAACCTTTCAGAAATCATAGTGGGATTCAATGAGATAATGAATCCCTGATTTTAAGGGGATAGTGGATCCATGTTTTCTGCTAATGGATCCACTTTCCTAATGAAAGTGACATTTATCTAACATTCTCCCACTTGGTGCAAACATCAAACTCAAAGTACAAGATAACACTAACCATAATGATATGTCCTCATTAGTGCGAGTAGTATCCATTATGATCAAATGTAAATTGCCTTCAAGCACTTAATTAGGAAATAAAACTTAATGAAATAAACCATATGTTTATTTCTAATCCAACTGAAGTATTTTCTCAATAAATTAAAGTGTACACACTTGAGAAAATTTTCAAATGCAAAAGAATTTCATTAAAACTGAATGTATATATATACAAATTACAAAGTGGACGAAAGTCCCATTTTTCCAACAAGATCCTTGAATTTAAATGGAGGCATGCCTTTAGTCAAAGGATCTGCTAGCATCAACTCAGTACTAATATGCTGAATGACCACAATTTTCTCTTTAATGCGTTCCCTGATAGCTAAAAACTTAATGTCGATGTGTTTACTTCGACTTCCACTTTTTTTAGCTAGGAAGACAGCAGCTGAGCTGTCACAGTAAACTTTTAACGGCTTAGATATAGAATCCATGATTCTAAGCCCAGAGATGAAATTCTTTAGCCATACACCTTGTGAAGTTGCCTCAAAGCATGAAACAAACTCGGCTTCCATGGTAGAAGTGGCAATTGAAGTTTGTTTAACACTTCTCCATGATATAGCCCCACCGGCCATGATAAAGATGTACCCTGATGTTGATTTTCGTGAATCAACACAACCGGCAAAGTCTGAATCAGAATACCCAATGACGTCCAATAGATCCGTCTGCTTAAACACGAGCATATGATCTTTGGTACCCTTAAGATACCGCATAACCTTCTTTGCAGCTCTCCAGTGGTCTAAACCCGGATTACTTTGATATCGACCTAGCATTCCCACAGCAAAGGCAATGTCCGGTCTAGTACAGACTTGGACATAACTAAGACTACCAACAACTGAAGCATATGGAATATCCTTCATGGATTCTCTTTCAAAATCATTCTTTGGACATTGATCCAAACTCAACTTATCTCCCTTCGCAATAGGAGCAACACTTGGTGAGCAATCCTTCATCCGAAATCTTTCTAAAATTTTGTTAATATAGGCTTCTTGTGATAGACTCAAAACACCACGTGATCTATCTCTATGGATCTTTATGCCAATGACATAAGATGCCTCGCCCATATCCTTCATATCAAAATTATTAGAAAGAAATTGCTTCACCTCATGTAGCATCCCTTTATTATTTGTTGCAAGTAAAATGTCGTCCACATATAAAACAAGAAAACATATTTTACTCCCACTTACCTTTTGGTATATACAATTATCTATTGGACTTTCAACAAAACCATATGAAGAAATAATCCCATCAAATTTTATATACCATTGGCGGGAGGCTTGTTTTAATCCGTAAATGGACTTCTTGAGCTTGCAAACCAAATGCTCACCTTTACTAGAAGAGAAACCTTCAGGTTGTTTCATATAAACCTCCTCTTCTAGATCACCGTTAAGGAATGCTGTTTTCACATCCATTTGTTGCAGTTCAAAATTGAAGTGTGCAACTAAAGCCAGAATGATACGAAGTGAATCTTTCTTTGACACAGGAGAAAATGTCTCTGTGTAATCGATTCCTTCTTGTTGAGTGAATCCTTTAGCAACAAGTCTAGCCTTGTATCTTTCAATGTTGCCTAATGAGTCTCTTTTGGTTTTATAGACCCATTTACAGCCAATAGCCTTGGCATCATTAGGCAACTCTACAAGGTCCCAAACATCATTGCTCCGCATGGAACTCATTTCATCTTTCATGGCTTCATACCATAAATCAGATTCCTTACAACTTATGGCTTGTGAAAAGGTTTCAGGATCATTTGTTTCTCCAACATTGCTTTCTTGTAAATACACTATATAATCACTAGGAATTGCCGATTTTCTAATTCGAGTAGATCTTCTTAATGCTGGACTACCTTCTCTTTGAAGAGTTGATGGTTCAACTTCCTCTTTAGGAATTTCCTGAATTGGTTGATCTACTGGAATAATCTCAACATTTTGTGGAATTTCATCAATAGGTTGTTCAATACCCGTGTGATCCTGAAGGGTATTTTGATCTATTATCAACCTATCTAATGATGTAGAAGGATGGAGTTCATTATGTTCTTGAGTAGGAATTAAATCCTTGAACCGATCCCTCCCACTAATCAAATCATCTTCAAGAAATTTGGCATTTCTTGATTCCACAAACCTAGTAGAATGAGATGGACAGTAAAACCTGTAACCCTTCGAGGACTGTGCGTATCCAACAAAGAAACCACTTATAGTTCTCGGGTCCAACTTCTTTTCTTGTGGGTTATATATACGCACTTCAGACGGACATCCCCAAACACGCATATGTTGCAAACTCGGTTTCCAACCTTTAAACAATTCAAAAGGTGTCTTTGAGACAGCCTTAGTTGGAACAAGGTTTAATATATACGTAGCCGTTTTCAGTGCTTCAATCCACAATAACTTAGGAAGTTTTGAGTTGCTAAGCATACTTCTGACCATGTCAAGAAGTGTTCGGTTTCTTCTTTCAGCAACACCATTTTGGTCCGGAGAACCAGGCATGGTGTATTGGGCAACAATCCCATGTTCTTGAAGAAACTTAGCAAAAGGACCAGGTGTTTGTCCATTTTCCGTGTATCTACCATAATATTCACCACCTCTATCTGATCTTACTATTTGTATTCGCTTTCCACATTAGTTCTCAACTTCAGCCTTAAAAGTTTTGAAGGCATCCAATGCTTCATACTTATTAGAAAGCAAATACAGATATGTAAACTGTGAATAATCATCAATAAAGGTGATAAAATATTTTTGGCCTATCATGTCCATATCCGGACAACATATATCAGTATGTATGATTTCTAATATGGTAGAACTCCTTGTGGCACTTTTCTTAGACTTGTTTGTTTGCTTTCCTTTAATGCAATCTATACAAGTCTCAAAATCAGTATAATCAAGAGTACTAAGTACCCCATCATTTACTAATTTCTTAATTCTTTCAATAGAGATGTGACCTAATCTCCGATGCCATAACATATAGGAATTCTCATTAATACTTGGTCTTTTAGTGCCAGTATGAACATGTAAAGAATTAAATGTAGAATTGCTTTGTAGATTAATGCGATAAAGACCATCAGACAAAGTACCATTTCCAACACAAGTTGATTTATTAAAAATCACAATAGACTTGTCTTGAAACTTAAATGAAAATCCTAATGGTACAAGCCTTGAAACAGAAATCAAGTTTCGTGAGAAACTTGGTACATAAAAGGTCTTTTCCAAAATCAAAACAAAGCCACTACTTAATGTTATTTTACATGTTCCTATTGCTTCAACTTGTGAGCCCATCTTGTTTCCGGATAAGATAGTCTGCTCACTTCCCACTGGCTTCCTTAAGGCTTGAAGTCCCTGTAAGGAATTTGCAATATGGATTGTTGATCCAGAATCAATCCACCAAGTATTAGTGTTAACTTCAGACATATTAGATTCATAACATACAAATGAGGATAGATTACCTTTGTTCTCAAGCCACTTCTTGAACTTGATGCAGTCTACCTTAAAGTGTCCTTTCTTTTTACAGAAAAAACACCTTCGCATCTTCTTTGTCAGCTTGAGGTTGGCCTTTTCCCTTAGCCTTAGTGGTACTACGAGACTTGCCCTTTCCTTGCGGTATGGAAAGCATAACACTTTCACCCATTTCCATTGAAAGCCTTTCTTCCTCTTCAACACACATGGTCATTAAATCAACGATAGACCAATTTTCCTTATGCGTGTTATAAGAGATTTTAAATGGCTCATAATGATGTGGAAGTGTATTTAACACATGATGTACCACAAAGGTATCCGGCAAAACTACCCCGAGTTTTTTCAGTTGGTTTGTTATATCCTGAAACTTCATAATGTACTCACGTACACCCTTAACAGTGTTTAAACGAAGGGAAGAAAATTTCATAATAAGGGTGCTAGTTAAAGACTTCACTGAGTTGGCATATTGAACGTCAAGGGCCTCAAGCAAGGGCTTGACATCTGTATATGTGTCAACAATACCACGAACTGAATCCGAAACATTAAACTTGATCAAAATTACACTAAGCCGATTGGATCTCTCCCATCGCTCATATAGTGCAATTTCATCAGGTGTATTTGAATTTGTAGGGATTTGTGGTTTATTGTTATTGACAGCATAGTCCAACTCTTTCCACCCTAAATTCAAGAGAATCCTTTCTTTCCAAACCTTATAGTTGTCACTACAGAGTTGGGGAATTTGAATGGTCAGATCAGTATGAGTAACGGGTTGAGATGTTGTAAAGACCAAAAGGTTCATATCAGTTTTGAGGCACACATAGAACCAAATTGCATACATTACCAATGTAAATGATGCATAAGATAGACTCGAATGCCATAAAAATTACCTGTGGGCTAAATTTTTACGCATAATGAATCTATCAAAACTTAATGGTGGAAACGGAATGGGTACGATTATAGTTTGATTTTCCACACATAATAACAAAACTACCAAACTGTATGCCGATACATAATTGCCTGTGGGCGAAATTATGATCACAGCTCAGTATTTTATTCCAATTAATCATACAAATGTAACAAAATTGCCTGTGGGCGAAATTTTATTATATCACGTATGATTGATCGCAATTTATGCCTAAACTTTATGTGATTTATTAAAACTTAATATACAATTTTCATTAAATTAAGGACGCTGTGGCTACTCCTTAATTAACTAAAACCGTATTATCACATCGGCATAGATTTATTTAAAGCCTAACAAACAAATTGTACTGACATATGATAAACAATTCCCAAGTATACTCCTAGGAAAGTTGGTAGGTGCTAAGGCTCCTTTAAAAACCAACTCCTTAGACAAAGTAGGGTTGCAAGGGGACTAGTAGCAATATGGCTGAAGGCACTATGGCAATTTCAACCAACAAGGCGTTTTAAGCC
>CP025652.1:10925844-10956262 GCA_003576665.1 Ipomoea trifida | reverse complement strand
GTTTAACTCACGGTGGGGTACGAAACACATCCACCTTTAATTCACGAGTGGGGTACGAAACACATCCACTATTAGATCTCGGTGGGGTACACAACACATCCACCTTTCCAACTCTCACGTGGGTACAAAACACATCCACGTTTAACTCACGGTGGGGTACGAAACACATCCACCTTTAATTCACGAGTGGGGTACGAAACACATCCACTATTAGATCTCGGTGGGGTACACAACACATCCACCTTTCCAACTCTCACGTGGGGTACAAAACACATCCACGTTTAACTCGCGGTGGGGTACGAAACACATCCACCTTTAATTCATCACATGACTCCATTACCAATAACTCACTCAAATATATTTTCTCAACCCGCATGCTTAGGTTAGTATTAGTCACGTCACAGGAAATCAAGTATAGGAGTCATAATAATTTTCAAAACATAGTTATTTTCCACGTTAATATAATACACAAAAAGTAATATTTGTCAAAATTGTTTCTAACCATTCTTTTTCAGAAAATTTCAGCTTGGCGCAGTCCGAAAGATTGAGCCGGTAAAAATAGTTCCCGAAGTCTTTTTCACTTGAAATTTTTATGGTAGAACCCTAACTCATAGTACTTGATGTTCATAAAAAGTTTTGGTCATCTAGGTTCACGAATTAACACAGAAAATTCCATTTTTGCCCTTGGCAGTGTGCTGTCCAGCATTTTTCCTCTCTGGACCAGTTTTGGAAAAAAAATCGAAAACCATACTTATACTACTCCAAAAATTATGAAATTTTATATGCAGCTTCTACACTTATAGAACCACATGTATAAAAAAAAATTGGATCAAAATACCTTACCTATTTTTCCCAGAAATTCACGGAAGTCACTGCCAGAGACTAGCTTGATTTTATTTCAATATTTTCACAAGTATAAGCCTATATGGGCATAAATACAACATATACATGCATAAAATAGCTATGAACATGCATAACAAATTTATCAAAAATCAAAGCAAAGATTTTTGAGCCAACTTTTAGATCTATAACATAGCACATACTTTTCATGAACAAAATTCTAAACATGCAATTTTTCCTAGCATTTGCCTATTTCCAAGCGATTGAACCGACTTAAAGGAATCCTTACCTTTGTAGAAGACTTTAAAACCGTAAAAGTTGAGGATGTTCTCCTTGTAGTTCTTCTCCAAAAATCCTAAAGAAAATGTCACCATAACAACAATATTTTCTTGTATTAAACATCAACACTTAAATTCTAGAGATGATTGAACCATCAAAGCTTAAAGTCTTACCTAGACTTGATCTCTTGAGTTGGGAAAATGAGTGGGAGTTTCTAGCTAGATCACAATGCAATGCAAGACTAGGCTAAAATAATTTTCCTCTTCTTCCCTAAGTGTGTTACACGAAAATGAGAGAGAGAGATAGGTGATCTTGGAGTGATTTTGTTCTTGGATGGCAAGCAACAAGTACAAAGCCTCCATACCTCATTAATGTTACAATAAATGACCAAATCTTAGTCTAGGATTGGATTTGCCACATGTCATCACCTCATGGATCCCTTATGAAGATATTAATTTAATTGGTCAGTTTGTGCTCAAATCAGATGAATGTCCGGAGGATTATAACTTAATTCGGGAAAGTTTTAATACCAAAATTATCGTAAAAATATTCCCGTCGCAAATCACCAATTTTGGGAATTTTCCGATAATCCGCCAAATTTAGGTTCAGAGTCCGTAACAATTTATCCCTTACAGTCCATTTAGAATTTCTCTTGAACTAATTAAAAATTCAGGCCTAATCGTATGATACTTAATAATCCCAATTCTGGAAAATTCGATTTGAATCTACGTCCTTAAAATTTCCTCGGTACGTAACCGATACGTAGTTCGCAGCTCATCGATAATTAATCCTTAAGAGAAAAATTATTTCGAGCACCGAATAGTTTTCTCTTAAATGTCATAGCTTAAAAAAAAATTTATATCGCTATTCTCGAATCTTAACTTTGTCGTAAAAACCGAGGGGTTACATCTTGCCCGCACCATAACAAGATGTCCGTCATGTTAAGCCACACGAAGGAGATGAGAGGTGGATAAGATGAGGAACACCGTTCTCTGTAAGGTTAGCCCATGAAGCTTCATTTGTTTCCCGTTGTAAGCCTGACCGCAAATGGCTCTATCCCCATGGCCAGCCCGTCGATGACAGAGTATTCGGGTCATGTTCGCGAAGCCGAAGAGGAAGTAGAAGAGGACGCCAATGGCAGTGGTGATCACATTGGTTCGCATTATGTTCATGGTGTTCTTCGCTCTCACGGAGCCGGCGCAGAGCATTGGGAAGCTAAGCTGCATGACAAATACTAGGTAGGCGAAGAAGATGATTTCGTGATGATAAATATGAAAAATGATTAACAATATAAGGATGGATATTATAAAGATGAATAATATATTTTGTTACGTTGTTGTGATATATGAAATGGAGAGCAAATTAAACTTGAGTGTTTAATCGACTCTCAACAAGAAGTCAAGAACACCATTGATGGAGAGAATAGATTCTCCAAAGATAAAATGAATGATATAAGGTGATAAGGTATTTACAAGAATTGATAAATAAGCAGGACACAAAGATATTTAACGTGGAAACCAAAACGGTGAAAATCACGGGCTTTTTTGTGCTAAGCCAAGCCGAAATTCACTATGTATGATGTAGGTATAGTATATGTACAAAGGTAGCCATGGCCATGGACTGAAAGAGGAAGAAGAATACTAGAATAGATGTTATTTAGGACTAAATATGAGCCCGGGATCCTTTGTCTTCCAAGCCTTTATATAATGTCACTTCTGTACAGTTACAACTTCCCATAGCCTTCCCTATTTTCTTGTCATGAACTCTTCTCCTTTGACTAATATTTTATTATAAATAATAATAATAATAATAATAATAACAACAACAACAACAACAACAATAACAATGACAATAACGTAACAATAACAATAACAATATAATAACAACAACAATATGATATATTATATTATTCCATCAAAAAAGTTTTTGAAAAACAAATAAATTTGTTTGTGGATGCTAATGTTATTTCTAGTAAAATCAATCATATCATTGCTAGTTACTATCATCATATGATAACAAATTAACAAATTTTCATGCATCACTTTCCTTGTCGTTCAATCATTTACAAATCTTGGCACTATAAGTTCTCTTCACGTATCGAAGACATTATTAATGAATACCACCATGCTCGTAACTCTTAATCTATATCTATACTCTATACTATTAATAAAAACAAAATCCTCCATTTTAATTTCTCGCTCAAACCACTCTTGATTTGTGTAATATTGTAAAGAGTTAATTCCAGCAATTGTCCTCCGACTATGTTGATTTTCCAAAATTAGTCACCGACTTTTAATTTGGACAATTTAGGTCCATTGACTTTCAAATTCTTTCCAATGTTGGTCATTTCGTCAAATTTTGGTTAAGTTGAGGTCAAATGAAGGGGTAAAATTGTCCATTCACATGTTTAGTGTATTATTACTCGTATTTCTCCTGTCCAATACTCCGTATATATAAATATAATCTCAGTCAAAGTCTCAATCGAAACCATTAATCTCAATCGAAGTCTCTTCGACTGAGATTAAGGTCACTGCTCAGGATAATGAGAATTTGCTCCGACCTGTAAGCTCCGAGGAGGTTCGTACGGTTGTATTTCAAATGCATCCGGATAAATCTCATGGACCCGATGGGTTAGGATCGGGGTTCTTTCAACACTTTTGGCATATTGTTGGGGAAGAGGTTACAACTTTTTGTAGACGTTTTGTTGAGACGCCTAGCCTCCCTGTGAACGCAAATGATGCCTTCATTGTGCTGATCCAGAAAAAATCCAAGTCCGAAACAATGATGGATTTACGCCCAATAGCTTTGTGTAATTGTATAAGATCGCAACCAAAGTTTGTGCCAATAGACTAAAATTGTTGCTTGAGTGTCTTATATCCGGGGCGCAAAGTGCTTTTGTCCCAAGTCGGCTCATTAGCGATAACATCATGTTAGCTTATGAGGTTCACCATTTCTTAAAATGCAAGACTCAGGGAAGATAAGGAGTAGCGGCATTGAAGGTTGACATGAGTAAGGCGTACGACCGGGTTGAGTGGTGTTTTCTTGAGGCGGTTTTACTTAAGATGGGCTTTGACCGAAGATGGGTGGATATTCTGCTTGAAACCGTCTCTTCTGTGAAGTACCACATCTTACATGAACAAAATCAGCTTGGTCCGATAGTTCCCCAGCGTGGGTTGCGCCAAGGTGACCCTTTATCGCCTTATCTATTCTTGCTTGTGGCGAAGGGTTTGAGTGCGTTGATTGAGAGACAAATGAGTTTGGGAAAATTGCATGGCATAAGTGTAGCTAGAGGTGCACCATCCATATCTCACTTTTTATTTGCAGATGACTGCTTTTTGTTTTTCAGAGCTGATGCGCAGGAGAGTGTGAATATGAAAATTGTTTTGGATATTTATTCGGCAGCTTCTGGACAAAAAATTAATTATGATAAATCAGCAATTTGTTTCAGTGCTAATGTTGGTACAGGAGTTCGTGAAGCAATTGTGCAGACTTTGTGTGTGCGGGAGGGTAATACTGTTGGGAAGTACTTAGGCCTACCATCACTGGTTGGTAGACGAAAGAAGGAGATTCTTGGATTTTTAATTTAAAGGATCGTACGTATTTTGACCAAAATACGGAGTTGGAATGCGAGATTCCTTTCACGTGTAGGTAGGGAGGTCCTTCGTCCTTCTTTAAAATGTTATTCAAGCTATGCCTTCCTATGCAATGATGGTCTTCCTATTACCTGTAAGTCTATGTGCAGAGATTGAAACTATCATGAATGAGTATTGGTGGACGGGGTTTATTGATAGTCAATAACATATTATAATTCGTTCCAAGAAGGTTTATATTTAGTTAAAGATGTAATGCCTAGAATATAACAACTGTGGTTGTGTCGGAGTGGTTATCAGGCATGACTAGAAATCATGTGGGCTTTGCCCGCGCAGGTTCGAATCCTGCTGACCACGTTTTTATACCATTTGTGTTGTTCTGTATTTTTATTGATAAAACAATCGAACACCGAGGGCAAATTAAAGCACAGTGACATCTCACCCAATATCTTTTTGGTTAGAAGCACATGTTAAAGTATTGAATTCTGTTCAATTTAAAAATCGAGAAACAAAATTTAATATTGTTGATTTAAAATACATTCGAACTGGTATTTTCTATGTGCATGCTGTTTTGTATTTTTATTAATAAAATAATCGAACGTCCTGTTTCGATGGGCAAATCAAGTGACATCTCACCCAATATCTTTTGTTTAGAAGCACATGTTGAAGTATTGAGTTTTGTTCGGTTTAAAAATCGCAAAACAAAATTTAATATTGTTGATTTAAAATAAATTCGAACTGGTATTTTCTATGCACGATGTGCAGTAATCGATGTGCAACATTAGTACTCAATATTAAAAATTTGTGTCAGACCGTCTCACGGTGAGACGGATCGAGTCGGGTCGGGTCAAGATGGAAATATAATATTTATATGCACAAATGTCATACTTATATGATCAAATATAATACTAATCAGGAATAAAATTTGTGTTACTTATAAGGGTCAATGTAATACTTTTAGGAAAATACAATACTTTTACATTTTGATTTAAAAGTATTACATTTTTCATTTTTTCCTCAAAATTATTATATTTTTCCTTATAAGTAAGGGGCACTTGTCGACGTTACTTATTATGAAAAATGTAACACTTTTTCTCTTATAAGTAACAAAAAGTGTATTCCTGATTACTATTATATTTGAATATATAAGTATGACATTTGCATGTTGCTTCGACCCGTCCCGACCCGCCTCACGAATAAGGATCCATGAGAGGGTTTCACACTACCCATCTTAATTTTATTTAGATTTTAGATATTTATATTATTGTAAATAATAATAATAATAATAATAATAATAATAATAATAATAATAATAATAATAATAATAATAATAATATGTAATAGTAATAAAATCAAAATCCTCCATTTTAGCATCTCACTCAAAACACTCATGATTTGTGTAATATTATAAAATATGGTAATACAATTTCCTATTCGTAATACAATTGTACATTAAAATATGGTAATAAAATTCCTAATACAATATATTCTTTCCTACTTTCCTATTCGTAATACAATTTTACATTAAAATTACTAATCATAATAATAACACAGTATATATATACTTCTCGCCTGCAACGTATAGTAATATTGTAAAATATGGTAATACAATTACATCTATACTACTAATAAAAATAAAATCTTAAGTTTACAACTTTCCGCTGGAACTACCACCCAAGCTATTACTAAATAATTATTATGGTAAATAATAGCTCAATAAATATGACAACTTTAATATATAGATATATTTTGATATACTTAAGGTAAAGTACTATGAGAACAAAATAAATTATCATTCATATTCTTCCGTGTAATTACAATGTTAATTTTATGGTAATCTCACTCTATATATTTTTATACTGAAAGTATAAAAGTATAATTGCACAATATTAGTATAATTACCTAATAATTATTATGGTAACTAAGGACTTAATTTCACATATATTAGTATAATTAACTAATAATTATTATGTTAATAATTCATAATAATTACAATTAATTCATTCAGATATGGAGGAGGAGAAAAAAGTAAAGGCGATATGGTGAAAAGTAAAATACTTAAGGTATAAAAGTATAGTTGCACAAGTATTAGTATAATTGCCTAGTAATTATTATGATAATTAAGCTAGACACGGGTCGTCGGATTTATTTTTATACTCCGTAATAATTACAATTAAATTATTTTTCCTTTATTTTTGATATTTATTTTAGTAATAATATAATTACATAAATCGTATTACATATTGATTTTTTAAGATAATTGCAGACAAACAAGTCATATATTATTAAATTAATTGAGTGCTACTTTTGCACCAATCTTATAATCAAATAAATGTACACTTTCAAATATTAGATTTGTTTATAATTTTTTCTGTAATTTTATTATCTAAAATATATAATAAACAATTTTATCCATGCATCGCACGGGTAATTGGGCATTTATTTGCTCGAATTCAAGCAAGAATAACATCAGTCAAACCATAATCGATCCAACTCATTTCATCAATTGCATTATATAGTATTTGTTGTTATAATTTATACAATTGTATATCGATCCAAATATTATTAAAATATTATTACAATTAATTTTGCTACACGACACATATAGTAAAAAATATGGTCAATTACAAAATTGATAATTTCGTTATACATAGTCAAGGGATCATTTCTGTAATTAACTCTTAAAAAATTAATACAAATATTAAGAAACAGTATTGAAAAATTTTCTCGTCCCTACCGGATTTGAGTGAAATTACCATCCCAAATAAATGAGAGATAAAACTATATATAGGAAGTAAGAAACTATTCAAATGTTGACAGTCAATAACATATTATGATTCGTTCCAAGAAGGTTTATATTTAGTTAAAGATGTAATGCCTAGAATATAGCAATTGTGGTCGTGCCGGAGTGGTTATCGGGCATGACTAGAAATCATGTGGGCTTTGCCCGCGCAGGTTCGAATCCTGCCGACCACGTTTTATACCATTTGTGTTGTTCTGTATTTTTATTGATAAAAAAATCGAACGCCGTGGGCAAATTAAAGCACAGTGACATCTCACCCAATATAACAAAATTTAATATTGTTGATTTAAAATACATTCGAACTTAATATTGTTGATTTAAAATACATTCGAACTGGTATTTTCTATGTGCATGCTGTTTTGTATTTTTATTAATAAAATAATCGAACGTCGTGTTTCGATGGGCAAATCAAGTGACATCTCACCCAATATCTTTTGTTTAGAAGCACATGTTAAAGTATTGAGTTTTGTTCGGTTTAAAAATCGCAAAACAAAATTTAATATTGTTGATTTAAAATAAATTCGAACCGGTATTTTCTATGCGCGATGTGCAGAAATCGATGTCCAACATTAGTACTCTATATTAAAAATTTGTGTCAGACCGTCTCACGGTGAGACGGATCGAGTCGGGTCGGGTCAAGATGGAAATTTAATATTTATACGCACAAATGCCATACTTATATGCTCAAATGTAATACTATTCAGGAATAAAATTTTTGTTACTTATAAGGGTCAATGTAATACTTTCAAGGGAAAATACAATACTTTTACATTTTGTTTTAAAAGTATTACATTTTTCAATTTTTTCATCAAAATTATTATATTTTCACTTATAAGTAAGGGGCACTTGTCGACGTTACTTATTATGGAAAATGTAACACTTTTTCTCTTATAAGTAACAAATAGTGTATTCCTGATTACTATTATATTTGAGTATATAAGTATGACATTTGCATGTTGCTTCGACCCATCCCGACCCGTCTCGCGAATAAGGATCCATGAGAGGGTTTCACACAAGTGTGACTGATAAGTGCCAAAATATTCATGTTTTCACCTTGCATTTAAGTTTATATTCCTTGTCATTTGCTATAATTTTGCCCAAAATGTTCTCATTTGATTCATTTGTGTGTTTAGGCCCAATTCTTGGTGATTTAGATGAATGGGATGATTTTTGGAGTAGTTTGGATGCATGAAGAGTCAATGGAAGCTTAGGAGAAGCTATAAAGATGAGAGAAACACCTCTTGAAGAGCCAAAGAGTGGTGTTTTTAATGGTCTTAGTCATTTGGACAAACAAAGGCAAAATTGGAGCAAAAGAGCAAGAAGTTGAGATTCCCGCACAATTCGTCCACTGTTCGGTTTTTTGGCCATATCTCTTCGTAGGAATGTCCAAATTAAGTGTTCTTTATGTCATTGGAAAGATAACTTGAAGGGCTACAACTTTGATGAAAACCATATACACAAATTCAAATGATTCGGGGGTCAAAAATGGCCTAGAAGACGAAGTTTGTGCACAGGAGCACTGCCCGGTGGCCACAAGTCTGGCCACGGGCGTGGCCAGACCCGTGGCCACAAGGCAGTGCCACTGCCTGCTGGCCACAACCTGGCCACGGCCGTGGCCACGGTTGTGGCCAGCACTCTGCTTTTTTCTGCGCATTTTTTATACCCTTTTAAAGGGATTTTTCCACCCAAAAAGGCTATCTCTCATTTCATCTTCATTTCCTAGCTAGGGTTTGTTTAGAATAGCATAGAATAGGGTAGAATACTAGTTTCCACTCACTTCCAAGCATCAAGAACATAGCAAAGGTTGGATTCAAAAGCTCAATAGAGAAGTTTTTCTTATCTATTTCTTCCTTTGATTTCTTTTTATGCTTTCATTTACTTATTTAATGTTTTGCATCTATTGTTATATAATGAGTAGCTAAACCTTTTGGGACTAGGATTTGGTTTGATTTCTTGCTATTGATGCCTAAATAAGTTGTATTGCATAAAGGGGATTATTCGGGTGTTCTAGGGTTAGTTGTGTGATTTGGTTTTGTGATGACAGTGTGTATATTTGTTGGATCCCTTTTATATGCATGTTTTGGAGTGTGTTTGTTGCTACGAGAGTAGAGCTTGTACACTAGCCACACGTTCACACACTTAATGCCCAATACGAGAGTATTTCGGGTATTAAGGAGTATTTATGCTTTGTGTTCTTGTTTAGGCAGCTTTAGGATGGATTGTCACGAGAGTGGAGTTCATAGTGAGGTTGCAAGTCCAAATAGCTACGAGAGTGGTATTTGGACATTTTTGTGCATCTCACTTACCCTATGCCTTGTTTTAATCCCCTAATCCTAAGTAGAATATTTGGCATCTTAGCTTGAATCAACCAAGTCCCGGTCCTTGTTTTATTTGTCTTTTGCTAAACCATATCAACCAAACTCCTTAACGATAGGCCTAGCTTCTATAAGAATAGTTTTAGCTTGTGCTTAACTCCACATTGCATCAATTCCTAACATTACAAGAGCCATCTCCAGTGGAACGATATCTAAACTCTATACTGTGATTTGATAATTGATGGACCCGTGAAAAAGTCCTCATCAGTGACCCATGAAATTGTAGTTATATCGAAATGTAACTGTAGTTGTGTTGAAGTGTAACTGCAGTGTATATGAACTGATATTGAATAACAGTTTCACATGTGTGTTTTTATATTATCAAATGAAATTGTAGTTATATCGAAATGTAACTGTAGTTGTGTTGAAATGCAACTGCAGTGTATATGAACTGATACTGAATAACACTTTCACATTTGTGTTTTTATATTATCGAATAAAACTGTAGTTATATCGAAATGTAACTGTTGTTGTGTTGAAATGTAACAGTAGTGTATATGAACTGATACTGAAGTTGTGTTGAAATGTAACTGTACTGTATATGAACTGAAAGTGAATGGCGCGGAACGGAAGTCGTTTCATCCGTATGTTTTCATTAATCAAAACGACGTCGTTTTGGTGATTGTGGACCGCGGTCTACAGTAAAATTTGCGTGCTAGTCGTTGGTGGACTGAAGAAAAAGAAATAAAAAGTTTGGGGCCCGTTTACTAACTAGAAATTTTCTCTAGTTTTCTGAAAATTTTGAAAATTGGAGAACATAAAACAGAAAACATGTTTACTAGCACAGTTTTCAATTTTGAAAACATGAAACAATTTTTCTGTTTTTTAGAAAACTGAAATACTCTTAAAAACTGTTTTCTAAATGGAAAAAAAGAATCATCTATCATCTATTAGACTATATGTCACTATAACCACATTCTCGCCATTATCTACTTACATATTTATTCATTACTATGATTATTTTCATTATCATCCTTTATTTATCATCATCTTCTATCCTTTCTACTTACATTACTTATTTAAACATAACTTATATGTTTATGCTTAAAATTATACATCATTCACATTATCAAAATTAAAAATTGAAATATATATATACCACATTTTATATTTTGATTGAACTCAGTTGATTATTGGTTCAAATATTTTTAATTATGATATATCGGATACAAGTTTGGTCAAGATATCAGATATCGAAATTTCACATATATTATTATATTAGAATTCAAAATAAAAATTATACATTATATACATGTCATTCAAATGAATATATCCAAACATATATTACATATTAACTTAAAAAATATTAATATTATCTAAACTAAATTTTATGTGAACTTAATAGGTTATTGATTTTTTGGATATATTTTTAGTTATGCTATATAAAAAAAATAAATTTGTTTCGGATATCAAATGTAACATTTTTACATATATTTGAGTTAAAAGAAAAAATTATATTTATTATATTTAAACCATATATATTTTAAATATATGGTCTAAAAATCACTCGTAATTTATCAACACACTAAATGGTAGGGAAATAGCCAAATGGTTTACTCCATTTACATGGATGCTTAAGGGACAAGGTGTCGAACCACCATAGCAACCATGTTGGTTGTTTTTAAACTTGACATTTTCTAGGGTGAAGATTTTTTCTACAAAATTTGTGAACGGGGTGATTTAACCACTTGTGATTTTTATTTATCTAGAGTTTCTATAAATAGCATCCCTCCTTACCATTTATAATCATCGTAAAACATAAGCTTTCATTCTTCTCTTCCTTTCCTCCTTTATATCTTTATATCTTAAAGTTAGTAGTGCTTAGCGCCTTCCAATTGTAATTAATTAGCGAGTGCATGTTAGTACAGGATAGTTGTGTAACCTTAGAGAACAACACCGTTCTTTATGCCTTGCACCTAGGCACTAGCAAAATTGTTTTAAAAGAGAATGAGTCATTTTGACGCTACAGCTTTAATTTTTGTTATAGGATCGATTTTCACCACAGTATATACACATTGAATATAAAAAACTTGTACTCTATAATTAATATATATATATATATATATATATATATATATATATATATATATACTCTAATAAGTCTGCATCAAATCCACGTACAGGTTAATAATTGGGATCTGAATGCGTCACTAAATCCTAATCCCACTAAAAGGAATCCTAAATCCCAATCCATGATGAATGACATGCATGTATATCTGAATAAGCTTATCATCACATATAGAAGCCATCTTTAATATAATATCCAAAAGCTTTCTTATTTAAGTATACATACAAATGTCCTAATCATGGGCTAGGTATAAATGCCAAATTAAAATATCTATTCAAGTTTGATTGCTATATAAAAAATAACATAACAAATTAAAATATCATTTAAAAAAATTCCCCACTAAAATCACACTTTGTTTTTATTGATTACTTGTAAATGAAGTTGTTTCATCATGAGTTAATAACAAAAATTCACATAATTATCATTAAAAAAAAACTATCAAATGCAATAGTGACATGTTACGTAGTGAACATTATAATGTAGTTATATTTTTATAAGGAAACATAGCATCACTATATTATTTATATGGACTATGCTATACTTTTTACCATATGGTGCCACTTTACATAATGAATTCATGCATGAAGGGTTAGCCAACTAATTTAAATATGTTGTAATATATAATTAGCACATATCACATTATCGTGTAAACTATTTAGTGAAATAGTTGGTCTCTCTCTCTCTCTCTCTCTCTCTCTCTCTATATATATATATATATATATATATATATATATAGGGTCATGTTCAGGTGTGGCCGTGCCTTCCCGTGCGGCCGTGCGGTTCACACCGCTCAATGTTACGAAATACACCACTCAATGTTAAGAAACACACCACACAAATATGCACTGTGGTGTGTTTCTTAACATTGTGGTGTGTTTCATTGTGTTTCATTGTGGTGTGTTTCTTAACATTGAGTGGTGTATTTCGTAACATTGAGTGGTGTGTGACCGCACGGCCACACGGGAAAGCATGACCGCATTTGAACCAAAATCTATAATATATATATATATATATATATATATATATATATATATATATATATATAGAATATTAATCAAATGTGGCCGTGCTCTTAGGTGTGGCCGTGCGGTCACACACCACTCAATGTTACGAAATACACCACTCAATGTTAAGAAACACACCACAATGAAAATATACAAAAACACCATAAAACACACCACACACCCAAAATAATGCACCATAACTCCCATGTCCCTAATGGTGCATTTGCTAATACTGTGTGGTGTATATTTGCATACCTAGTGGTGTGTTTTTGGGTGATGCGTCCCTAACGATGCATATTTGTGTGGTGCATTTTCTAACACTGAGTGGTGTATATCTGTATACATAGTGGTGAGGCCGCACTGTTCACACCTAAGAGCACGGCCACACTTGAACATGACCCTATATATATATATAATATATATATATATATATATATATATATATATATAGGGTCATGTTCAAGTGTGGTCGTGCTCTTAGGTGTGAACAGTGCGGCCTCACCACTATGTATACAGATATACACCACTCAGTGTTAGAAAATGCACCACACAAATATGCACCCGTTAGGTACACATCACCAAAAAACACACCACAAGATATGCAAATATACACCACATAGTGTTAGCAAATGCACCATTAGGGGCAGGGGAGTTATGGTGCATTATTTTGGGTGTGTGGTGTGTTTTGTGTATTTTCATTGTGGTGCGTTTTATAACATTGAGTGGTGCATTTTCTAACATTGAGTGGTGTGAACCGCACCGACCGCACGGGAAGGCGCGGCCACATTTGAACAGATTTCTATATATATATATATATATATATATATATATATATAGGGAGAGAAAGAATGAATTATAGTGTGTTTAGAATATAAAGTTCAAATACATCCCTTGCCCTCAAGCTTAAGGTTCTCTAGGGAGGAACAGAATAACAGTTTTGAGAATGATATAAGAGATGTATTTATAAGGATACAAGAGTCCTAGTCAGGATAGGAATGATAAATGGTAATTCTCCTAATAATATAGGGGGAGAGAGAACGAATTCTAGTGTGTATAGAACATAGAGTTCTAATACACCCCCTCAAGCTTAGGGTTCTCTAAAGAGAACATTAAGCTTGTTCTTTAGATCGTTCAATCTTGTTATGGTTAGTGGCTTGGTGACGAAGATGTCTGCTAGCTGGTTTTTTGTAGAGATGAAATTTACTTGTATTTCTTTTTATGCTACTTCGTCACGAACAAAATGGTAAACAATTTCAACATGTTTGGTTCGTGCATAAAACACAGGATACGCACAGATATATGTATGTAGCACCAAGATTATCACATCAGAGTTTAGGTGAGTTTTGCATAGTAAGATCAAACTCTTTAATTAAAGCAACTAACCATATGATTTCTCCTGAAACAACAGTTATGGCCTTGTATTATGCTTCTATTGAAGATCTTGCAACTATCTTTTGTTTACGGCAAGCCTAGGAAATTAGATTTTTGCCAAAACAGACAGCAAAACCACTAGTGGATTTGTGGTCATCAGGACAACTCGCCCAATCGGAGTTCGAGAGTGCATGAATATTGTCTGAATCTGACTTCATAAGCCAAAGTCCATATATAGTCTAGAGTAGCTTTGACGACATATATACCTTAGGACACGTATTAGGGCAATCCAATGATCATTGGTTGGAGACTACATAAATTGACAAAGCTTGTTGACAACAAAAGAGATCGAGATTTGGATAAGTGATGGTGAGATATTGGAGTGTCCCAACTATGTTGTGATACTGTGTTGAATTATCATACAGTTGAGCCACCCGGCACAGGACCAATGGAACTCAGAATGAAGCATAAAGAAAACACCAACTTATTAGCGAAGCCACTCAAATGAAAGTGGGAGAAACAAACTTGTCACCAACGACAAGGAAGAATCAGGCTTGTTACAAAGAACAAGAAACAATTTTTAGCCATTGCTTCTCTTACACATATTTTATTTTGATGTTCAAAAGTCAGTTAGGGATGAGAATGCCTTTATTTTTTAATCAAATCATTTGCATTTGATGGTGGAGAAATAAAAGTATGTAAAACCAAACATCATCATTCTTTTATGGAAAATAAAAAAACTAAATAAGCCCTTAAACTATATATGGGAAACAACAATTAGACTCTTGAATTGACCTATTAAAATTTCACTTAAACACTTCAACTCATCAAATAAATGCAATTGAGTCGATTGGTTAATATAAAAAGGTAACCGATTCCAAAGACCTTGTGGTCAAGTGGCACCCGGTTGTACCCCACATAGGAAGGGGTGGGTCGAGCCTCAATAGAGGCAATATTGGCTCTTTGTGGTGCTTCATTTAGTTGAGAAAGTAGCTATGAACAGATACTAAATTGTAACATAGTCAATAGTATTCCAAAAAATAATAATAAAAAGGTAACCGATTAAAAATTGATGACGTGACACTTTATTTAAATAAATAAATTTAAAAATTCAAACTGAAAAGCTATTGGAGAAGTTATTAATTTTTATATTTTGTAAATTATTTTTAATTTTTTTTTATTTGTACATGGCATCGCCAATTAGGATCACTTTACTTTTAACAAGTTTTTACTTGGTGTTTACTAGTTAATCGCTCAATTGCATTAATTTGACAAGTTATTGGCTCAATTTGAAGAGTTGAAGTGTTTAATTGAAACGTTTTATAATTTAAGGACCTACTTGCAATTTAACGAATTGTTTGACAGCCTATGACACTTTTGGCTTGCTTTATTGGCTATGTTTGGCAAACATAATTGAAAATGTAGCTGAAAGCTGAAAAGTAGCTGAAAACTGAAAAGCTATAAGTTCGAAGCTGAAATTTGAAGAGCTGTTAACCTAGCTGTTATGCTTAAAAGTGTTTGGTAAAATTAGCTTTTTGATAAGCTGATAAATGTAAAAAGACTAAAAAGAACATTTTCATACAATTTAAATAGTTTTAAATTTAAATAGGTTTGTTTATATATTAAAATATAAAATAGTGAAATCAATATATTTTAATAAAATATAAAGCAAGAAAATTGAATCAAGATGAAAAAAATTGTATGAAGATGGAGAAAATCAATGTTCAAACACAAATGTCAAATTGAAATTACAACCAAACATATTGAAGAGAAAAAAAGTCAAAAAGGTTTAGCCAAAAAGGTTTTAATTGGGAATGATAAATGATGTCATTTCTTTAAAATAATAACGTTAAAGATGGAAAAAAAGTTAGTAAGCTACTAGCTTATTTTGAAAAGCTACCTTAGGTAGCGTTCAAAAATAAACTTTTATTTTAAGCTACTAACTTATTTTAGGAACATTACCAAACAGAGCTTATAGTTTATTAGTAGCTTAAAATAAGCTATAAGCTCCTAAATAAGCTTTGCCAAACATAGCCATTATATTTTAGATCATTAATTTTAGGAAAAATTATCAAATAGGCCCTTGAACTTTAGCTAAAAGTCAATTAGCCTCCTAAACTTTTTAAAGATACAATTACACCATCAACAATTTATTTTGATGCAATAAAGTCCAAAAATCGGTTAATGACCTACTATCACAAGTCATTAGGGTTCTACTAACCCACCGTCGAGATTCCGACAAAATTTCATGCAACAAAGTGATCAGCGACCATTCGCGTCCTTCTCGTCGAAGAAAGAAACCGCAATGGTCGTCTTCTCCAGCAAAAGGCGACCTCTGAGGTCGCCTTCTCAAGTTGGAGAAGGCGCACGACCACTGCAATCGCCTTCTTAGGTTGGAGAAGGCGACCACTGCGGTTACCTTCTCCGACTTTAGAAGGGGACCGCAGTGGTCGCCTTCTTTTGGAGAAGGGGATCTAGCGGTCGCCTTCTTTGTGACCGGCGATCGGCGCTTGAAATTTTGCTGAAATTTCACAGTAGGGTTTTCGGAACCCTAATGACATGTGATAGCTATAGCAGGTCATTAATCCGTTTTTGGGCTTCATTGCATCAAAATAAATTGTTGATGAGTGTATTTGCACCTTTAAAAAGTTTAGGGGGAGGAGGGGCTAATTGACTTTTTAGCTAAAATTCGATGACATATTTGACCATTTTCCCCTAATTTTAAGAGATGTTTGAATTTTTTTGAAAAAAATTTCTGTCAATTAGTACATGTTATGTGATGATAATATATACTCTTTGAAGTAAAAATGTTATTTTTCCTTTTTATTCATCTCAAACTTTTCATATGACTATGATAAGGGTTGTATTATTTGTGATACAATTAAAAATACATAGTACAGTGTAAAACATTTCAGGTTAGCAACGTTCTCCTTTAATAATGTGTTCTATCTATCTAATGTACTTTTAATCTATTATATAATTACTAGTATTTCCACCCGTGCATTGCACGGAATGGATTTGTTATAATATGTGAATAATATTTATATCGTAATACAATTGTGTAAACTGTAATATAAATATTATATAATGTAATTGGAGAATTGAGTTTAATTCATTGTGTTTTGTGATGTTATTATTGCTTGAATATGAACAATTTTTTTTTCAAATAACTTGAATATGAACAAATAATTATCAATTAATAACAAACATGTAGATATACACATTTGGTGTTGATACATTAAACAATTTGCATATCAATGTTTAGGATTTGTATTAATTGGTTTAGTTACTTCGTTGTGTAGCAACTCAATTATAGAAATTATATGTACGCAAGATATATGTTTTATATAGATATATAAAAAAATTTGTCATCTTTGTATAAAAAAAAAGAATATATAATATAACTTTTTTGAATTACACATTATTGAAAACTTCTTTGTAGACGACATTGGTAGTAGTAAAAGAAGTTTGTCCATACTCGTCTAGAGCTAAAACTTTCAAACCATCAGGATGAGTTACTCGCGAAAAAGCCACGTACAACTGACCGTGATTAAAGACCGATTTTTTTTAGCAATAACCTAACGTGAGTTAGTGTTTGACCCTGACTTTTGTTGATAGTCATTGCATATGCAAGCATCAACGGAAATTGTTTACGCTGGAACTTGAAGGGTAATCTCGTATCAGATGGGGTGAGAGACATTCGGGCAATAAGAACTTTGGTCCCTTGATGTGTCCCATTAACTATTTTTGCTTGCACAATATGATCTGTCAATCTTGTGACAATGAGGCGCGTACCATTGCAAAGACCAAGAGAGTGATCTATGTTCTGCAATAACATAACAGGTGCACCAACCTTTAATATCAATGAATGATTAGGAAGCCCAAACAATCTCAGACTATTTAAAAATTCAGGAGTGTGTACTTGTGATAGATTTTCGCCGTCTGATTCTGCCTTACACAAAGAGTCACAACTTAAATAAGTTTGACCTTCTGCAGTGTTCGTGTTGCACATGTATTGATTAATTTGATCAAACACATCTAAAGTCGGTGAAAGGATCGCTCGCCCTTCTAGGTCCAACTCATCAATCATGCCATATCTCGCGCTTGGGAATGTGCTTTCCACTATAGTTGCTATGGGATCATGTCCACAGTTTAAGAGAAACCTTGGCGGAATATCGATCTCAGACAAACCATTGTTTACAACCCCTATTATCTCATCTCCTATGTTTGCAATCCATTTTGAAAAACAATCAACCGTCTGCCTATCTTCCTCTGAAGCTAAGCTCCGTAGTCTCAAGTTCTTCGTGAGCCTCAATACCTTGCAATTTGTCCAGAGGTATGAAGAATTAATAGTTGCTCCGACAACTATCGGTCTCGTTGCTTTGGGAATAACTGGAAGAATTTGTCTAAAATCACCGCCCAAAACTACTGTCTTTCCACCAAATGTCTTTTCAGCACTACTCGGTATGGCAAACCTCAATAAATCTCTCATGGTTTTGTCCAAAGCCTCAAAACAGTGTTTGTGAGTCATTGGTGCTTCATCCCATATTATCAATGTGCTCCTAATTATAAGCTCAGCAAGGTCACTACCTTGCGATATATTGCACGTGGAATCTTCATTCAATGAGAGTGGTATAGCAAATCTAGAATGCGCTGTCCTTCCTCCCGATAATAATAAAGATGCTATTCCACTTGAAGCAACATTTAGAACAATATCTCCGCGGCTCCTTATCATTGAGGATAACGTCCTCCACACAAATGTCTTGCCTGCTCCTCCGTAACCATACACAAAGAAGAGTCCACCTCCATTACAATCAATATCATTCATCACAGAGTCGTAAACATTCTTTTGCTCATCTGTCAATTGTGTTACTAATGTTTCATGCTCTATCTTCAACGATTCCTTATCATACGCCAACTCTTCAGCTATCAACATGTTTTCCATAAACCCGATGTTGGTTTCATCTAGAAAGTCTCTCAGACTCTTCCCCCACAAAGATAACAATTTCTCCAACTCCACAAGAGCAAACTGTTTCTTATCGGAATCTGATAACAACAGATCTTGATGGTCGAAAAAAAATGATCAAATAATTTAATTTTATAAATAATAAATTATGATAAGCAAATGAATAAGTGGAATAAATTTTTTGTATGTCGAAATACCTGGATTGTTCATGCGACGTCGATGATGAAACTGTGCATCTTCTGCAAGAAATTCCCAAACAGCATCCCATACGACCTCTGGCCTACTGGTTGTACTTGAACACATAAGCGTAGCAAATAATCGTCTTAAAGTAGACGCGGATGCCCAGTAACTCGAATCAGTTATGTCGTCGATGTATTCCTTGTCATCATCTAATAATCCATATTAATAACACGCATCTCTATATGATTTGTGAATGACTCCAGCAACAGTGCGTATATCATCGTGGCTTGAAGGTCCACGTATTAGATTTAAAAGGCATCTTAGATAGTATAATTCTCCACATCCTGGCGGAACATAGAACAATCGTCCTACGGAAAATCCTCTCTTCCTTGGTTGCCATTCACGCAGATCTTGTCTCCAAACAAACTTACTGGGGAACTCTGCATAAGTGAGAGAACATGCATCTTCGTATTTCTTATTTGCGTCAAACCAAACTGTGAATTGGCTCTGCTTAACTGTTTGGTTCTCCACAATCTCATCGAGTGTCTGATCTTCACCATAGACAACATTCTGTTGGTGCTCTAAGTGAAAATTTAACCTTTCCACAGGTGGCATCCGAAAATGTATCGCATACCCAAAAAGCCTCCACGTTGCTTCACATGCTGATATGTACCGACAATCATAGTACATGTTAATTTCATCAACCACATCACCATTTCGTCCATTTGTAGAACTACTCATGAACTCTGTCGTAACCCTATCATTTCCCTTGTTCACGTATTTGAACAAATATTTAATAGATCTGGATTGGTTGCACCATTCAACGTTAATATGTGCGTGATATTTTAGGAGCGGATGTTTATTATGCGCAACAACATAACGATTATCAAGTTCAATTCCATTCCTAACAATTATACGCCCATTATCACGCCTTCTGTAGATCGGGTAACCATCTTATCCAAACACGCATGAGTAACATATTTTTTTGGAAAAAACTTTGAACATTTACCATTTATCATAAAGGGCGAATTCTTCCGAAGTTGTCCGCACGGTCCGTGCAACATGAATTCACCGACTACGTCATGGTACTTAGTGTCAGCATCTGGGTCAGGAATTTCAGTTGAAATAATAGCATCAATCTCGGCTGCGAAATTCGCCCTGTTTATTTTTTTGGCAAATAGCAATATGTGTGCGTGGGGAAGTCCTCTCTTTTGGAATTCAATAGTGTAGATAACTGAAAATAAATTAAATAAAAATGAAGATTAAAGTTTATACATTTAAATTAGATTTAATTAAGACAAATTCAAATATGTATGATAATGAAATACCTCCACATATGTCGCCAAACGGCTTTTGTGTTTTGATGTCTTCAATCATAGCATCAAGTTTCATTTTAAACACGCGACAAATAATATCGGGTCTATTCTCTGATTTAAGGCCACGATGGGCAACATACCACTCAATATCAGGCCACTTCGGGTTGCAAGTGAATGTTATGAACAAATGTGGATAACCGATTTGTCTGCATATTGCCATTGCATCTTGATAGTTCTGAATCATATACCTGGCTCCACCTGTGAATGATGATGGTAGTATAATTCTTTTACCCCGACCGGTAGGGTCTAATTCTCCCCTTGTTAATGCATCGCTCAATCCTTGATAAGCTTCACAACGCAAAGCCTTCTGATGAGTTCTAATGTAGATCAATCGTGCAGATTCAATCATTGTATATGCATCAACCAAGTATTGTTCAAATAACCTCCTAGAATACAACAATGTATGGTTTTCATTTACTCTCTCATGTATATAGAATGAAAAATACTCTTTAGGACTAATTCTTTTCCTACCACCATGATGTCCTTGGCGCCATGCATCAGAGAATGAAATATCTTCACGGTAACCATCTTCACCGTATGGGAACAACAAAGGGTACTGTAGCGGCAGATACGCAGGGTTTAATTGGTTTACTCTCTTCAACTGCCCAGTCCTGCTCTCTATCAATATGTCTAGATCACCCATTGATGGGTCCAGATCCCTGACAATAAGTGCAGCTACCTCATTAGCGCTTGGTAAATTATATGTCCTTCCATCTTTGCTCCGCCTGCCAATTAAATTCATCTTAATCTCAACAACTGGGTTAGATTGGATCTCGGATTTTGCCATTCTGAAACATTTGACCAAAACATTATTTTGGTCCAACATGTTTTTTAATTTTTCCACAATATCTTCGCGGATATCACCTGAGTTATTATCTCGTCTGCATAAGAAAAAAACGGGACTAAATAAATAATATTTTAATATCTTTATGGATAACGAATGAAAGTTAAAATGAATTTCTTTCGAAAACATACCTGACAGAATTGATGCGATTGTTAATCTCATTATCTGTGTCGTAAATATATAGTTGCGCAAATTTTGGGGTAGACCCTTCTCCTGGAATTAAACTTCCAATGTAGTGATAATTTTGACCACTAATTCTAAACACTGGAGGCGCGTTAACAGTGTTGATTGACCTATCCACTCTACCACCTAGAGATGTGAAGCAAAACATGTTGTTATACCTTTGAATATTATTGAGGAAGTGCGTGCTCTGTTCAGTATCACCAAAGTATAAGCTCTGTAGCACAGGAGGAGGATCATTCATGCGAGATAATGGTATCTTGCCCTCGTAACAACACTGTGTATTTCGGCAATCCGCGTGTAACATTTTGATTTGAGCGCTCTTGGCACCAAAATAAGGCACCACAATAATTACACGAATGAGAAGCATCTCCAAGGTCGAAATACGAATCTAGTAACGTAAATAATTTATAATTAACATATATTATTTGTGTTGTGTAAAAAATGAACAGAAGGAAGTTTTGTAATTTAAAATAAATAATTACCATATCCATTATTATGAGATGCAATTTGTTCGTAATCCGTGTTTAAATTCCTGACATCTGTCCTTGATGACACCTTACTGGAATTTCTCACAGTTGACAACAAAGCTCAATTACATTGAGGATCCAATGCTCTTTCCACTTTTAAAAAACATAATGAATTGTTAATTTAGTGTTAATTAATGGAAAAAGTTGTTAACACAAGCTACGAATACTCAAAAGAAAAAAATATTGAACAATGAAGTTTAAATTACCATTTGATACATCAGCTAATGGTTGGCGTGATGAAGACGTTGAAGTTGACATATTTGACATGTTAAATGAACATTGAGTGAACGGTGAAGATATGTCACGCATATTAACTGCAAAATTTTATAATGAAATATATATAACATGAAATTGACAATATATATTTTACTTTTATTTAAACATATATAACAAAACATTTAGCATAGACAACAGATGAAGAAATAGGTAGTGAATTAATAGATAAAAGTGTTACCATCTGTGATGACAGATAAAGGTGTGACAGGTGGAATTTCAACGTTCAATGCATATGAATTTGGGTTGCTTGCAACTGCAATATTTTTTTTTAAAAAAAATAATAGAAACAAATAAACACTAAAATAATGTTAACACGTAAAATTTAAACAATGATTAAATGACTAAGTACATTAAAAGAAATTAACAAATTACTTTAGTCATGATGAGATATATAATAAATTGAATATAATATATACCATTTGTGATTGAACTTAATGGTGTTCCTCTGGTGGCAACATAATTATCTTCGAATGGACTTGGATGAACATTAACTTCAACAATTTAATAGAATACAGGAATAAAAATTTGAGTATCTTTTAACAAATTATGTTTTATTTTACTTTTGAGTAATAGTACCGTTGCTTAGTCTGTTAATAGGTGTTAATGAAGAGCATCCATTAAATCCACCGTACAATCGTTAATTTTAAAAAACAAATAAATGGAAATGTGTTTATAATAAAATAAAATGTAGAAATTATTAAAATTAAATTAAATGAGAGTTTAATTACCATTGGTAGAAATGTTAATAGGTTTCCTCGTAGAGCACATCATAAATCCACCGTACAATCGTTCACTACCGACCACTGCAATTATTTATATAAACGAAGAAAATTTTAAAATGATTAAGTAAAAGAGCTAGGTAGGGTTTTGATATAACATATTTGTTTACCGTTCACTATGGGATTAACTGGTGTAAATGCAGGTGAACCAACAACTGATTGTAACGATGACTGAGCATTATCAAACAAAATATTCGATTGCAATAACGATGCTTGTGTATTATTATCATTACACAACGGCTCGTTTTCTAAAAAAAAAAAAAGACAGTTAAAGTGATTGTTAAATAATGACCCGTGATTTAAATTTAGAGCAATGACCACAATAAAAAATTAAATATTATATCTTATTTGGATATGTATTTTTATTGTATATTTTTTTTTCCAATTTTGAATTAAATATTGTGTTTAAAATGGCATAACCCAGTGCAACAAAGTCCCAAATTGTAAAAGAAAAAAACATTTTTTTATGAATTCGGTACAATTACACATTTACGTTCAATTAAATACATTATCTTTAATATTACAGAGTAGGAAAACTTATATTGTATATAATAATACATTTAATTAAAATAATGCATATAATAATAAATTTAATTAAAAATAAAATATTAAAAAAATAATTATAATAATAAGTCCTTTAATGTTCAAGATAGACACAGTACTTTTTTCCCGAGGCCAGTCCAGAGGAACTCTCGTCGGTCTTTTAGCTTGACTGCTCTTCTGTAGTTACTGGGTGCGAATCTCATTTCCTTTTTCATCTCTCTTTCTCTCTCTCGCTCTCGCTCTCCGGAATCTCATTTCTCTCTCCATTCCGTAAGATTATATATATTTTCCTTCTCTCATTCTTACTGATTATTGTTATTTTTTGTGTGTTTGTGTGTATCTGGAGGCGTGTATGGGAGTTAAACTGGTTAGGATTTTTTTTTTGAGTTTTGAATTTGTTTATTTATTTGATTTTATTTTTTCGTTGATGATATAGGAGAAGCGGCATTTTATCGATGTAGTCGAAATTTGGTTGGTAAGCCGTGGTTCTCCAAATCGTCAGGTAAGGTTCGTAACGATTTTGTGATTCTTTTTGATTATTTGCATTTCTGATTCGTGGTTTTTGTGTGAAAACCTAATTTTTCGTTTCATGAAGGAGTAATTAGAGATGAGGTTGTTAAAATTTATAATTTACGTTTTTGTGATTTTATTTCTTCGCATATTCCTAATTTCTAAGAAGTGAGAATTAGAATCAAAGTTAAAAAAAAAACTGAAATTTTCAGAAATGTGCCAAGTAAACATATTCTTTGTTTTCTTCTAAAATTTTAAACAACTCAAAGCAAAAATAATAAGTCCGTGAATATTATATATGTTTATAACTCACTGTATATGTTCATGTTTGTGTTTCAAAATATATGGTTTGATCAATTTCATTAATCTAAAATAGGGTTCTAACATTTTATATCTTGATTTGTGTGACTCTAAATATATAGATAACATATAGATAATAAGTAAAGCAATGATTCAAACACTATATATTTGAGATTGAATTTGGGACTTACCTTTGTTTGTGGTTTTTTGTTTCTTGCTGCCCCTAAGAATTGTTGACCCTGTGAGTTTCTTCATTATGTTGTTTGTTTGAATTGTGAGAAACTGATGCAAGAAAAAAAATAGTTAAAACTAATATTTAATTGTTTATTTATATGATCAATAGTATTGAATTTGGAGTGAATAATTATAATATTATTATTTCTTTCCTTTATTAGATGTCTAAAATTATTACAATCAATAGTCATAATAGGTAATTTGGAGTATAATTGTAGTTTTGATTTATTTCTTTGATTGAATTAAAAAAAAATAGCATTCTGTTCTGAACTTTCTTTAGAAGTTGGGTCATTAGTTCTTGCATATCTGGAAGATATATGATATCGAATTGAATGAACATTTCCTCTTGCAGCTCAGGTTGAAAATGGCATCGTATGCGTTTAGATCCTTACTCCTGAAACTAACACCCAGCAGTCTTCCATGGCTTCCACCCTAATGAAAGAGGCTCCTCCCCACTCTCCAGGGCCATCTCAGGAGAAAAAGCCTCAGGTTTCTGCTTCACCTAGCCATGGTGTTGCCCCTGCAGCAAAGTAATGTTTTTCTCCTTACTTTATCATCCAAGAAAATTACTTTCAAGCACCCCATCACTCCCAGCTTTGTGTTAATTTCAATCAAAGTAAGTTTGTATCTCTTCCTTTTGTATCCCCTATTATATGTATCCTAAATCTATGTTGAACATGTCTGAAATACAGAATCATCTACTCCAGATACTACTTAATACTTACGCCTTGATTCCAATGAATTCAATTTTTAAGATGGTTGTATCTTGTGCCCCTCCACATCTACCTTGCACTTGTATCTCTGTTATAAAGCATTGTCAGCAAAATAAGGGTTTGGTAAAGTTTGCATATTACCTTTTAAGAAGTTTTAAGACCAAATAAAATGATCATATATTCATATCCCATATGCAATTATGCATTTCCCCTCCATATCCAATTCATCTTAATTTTAAAAGTTAAATGTCTGATGTGTGTTATGGAAAGTTCGAAAATGAAATATTGTTAAGTTGTGCAAAACAGTGGCAGCATTTTGAAGATTGTTTAAAAGAATAATACAAAAACATAACAACAAATTATAGCATGTATTAAACAAAAGTGTAAAACTTAACAAAATAAATCATCTGTTAAGTGGTAAGTCTATTCAAAGTAATAAAAACACCAAATGAAATGCATATTGTTCATGCTTATACAGCTCCAAAATAACAAAGGCTAGCATGGGTTGGGCTCATTCTTAGGCTTTTTCAAAGTCTTTGAAGATGATGAACAATCCATGTTTGTTCTCTTCAAAGATTGCTGGTCAGGAGTGCTTTCATCAAGAATGATTACTTCTGAATTAGACGAAGGTATAATTTCTAGTGGTTTAATGCCCTGATTCAAAAAAATAATAAACATTAGCATAAAAGAATTTAAAACATTATTTAAAAACATGTTAAATAGTACAAACTTGTCCAAAATTTTCATTGAATTCTTTTTCCTCAGCAAGCTTCCTAATCACACTGTCTTGTTCTCCCTTTTTGAAAGAATTGCTTATTGCTTCGTCAGCTTGCACTCCTAAAATAGTAAAAGCAGCATTTCCTCTGTACTTATTGATCCTCTTTTGTAACTATCATGAACTTCATGGTCTTTCCAATTAATCCCTCAATCTCATTGTGCATACAACCCTCCTATTCCAACCAAATAAACATTAAATAGTATAAAACGGATAATATTATTAACATGCTAAAAAACAAAGTCACTAACCTCAGAATATTTCCCCTTTAACTCGCTAGCAGTGATCCCTAATAGAGGCGAACACACATTATCCCAAAGAATTAGTTGTCCATCTTGCTCATCATCAAGTATATCAATAACCAATTTATACTTGATTATTTCGTTAAGACTCTGTTGGTCACATGACTTACAATACATTTGATCATTAATTTCTTGAAGTTTCTTCCCACAAACCTTATTCGCACATGCAATGAAGTACCAATCGCGTTGAATATCTGAAATTTCTCCAACAACCCAAAATGCGTTAGAAATTGAGCAATTGAATATTGAAATGAATTTAATATAAATTGAGTATAAATGTTTTTGACCTTCTTATCATCATAAATATCCATTAAAGAAGTCACTGTGATATTCTCATTTGACATAGTTTCCAACGATCCGGATCCCGTGTTTCTGGATCTTGAGCTTATACTCCGTATTGGAGTCAAGAACCTAGGCAAACTACTTAAAATAACTTGTAATTATAAAAGATATTACCAAAAACATATTATACGGTGTGACTAAAGTAAATTGTATTTATACCTATCCTTGAAAGCAAAAAGCTCGGGGCATTCATAGTTGAACAAAACCCTAGTTGCAGTATATGAACTGGAAATCCTAATCTCACAATCTAATATACAAAAAGTATTTGTAAATAAGTATATCTCAGACAAATAAAATAAAATATACCATTATGTTATTATTCACCATCAGTGACCCTAGCTCTACATAATTGTAGTATAACAATTAATGGGTCTGTTAAAGCACCATTAAAAAAGGGCAAAACGGAATCCACATGCTCGTCCCATAAGGTTACGGTCAATCGACTTTCCCTGAATAAAAACAAATTAATTTTGTAATAAAGGATATATGTTTACACATGTCTGGATATCATGCTTAATGCAATCGACTTTCACTGAACATTGTAAATTGGATATTATGCTTAATGTAACCTTTAATATTATTTACAAAAGAATGTTTACGGTCAATATATTATTTTTGTATTTTGAAATAAAATAATACGGCATAACAAATTACAAAAGTGCATACCTACAATCCTCAATAACAAAATCAATCAACCTTTGGAAATTTTGTTTAACTTGAATATCTTTTAGCTGATGAAAGGAAACGACACGACCAATCAAATATGTGAAAATAATAAATACATTAACATACATAGGATTTGTATAACATTAAATATAAAACGACATTGGAATGGTAACTTACCAATTAACTGGTTACAATCAACACCTCCTGGAGCCTTTAAGGATCCAAAATCCTTAAATTGGAACATGTTTTTCGGAAAAATTGAATCATCTTGATCCCAAAAACTGATCACCGTATCATTGTTTGCTTTCAGGATGTATTTGTGCTCGCATGTCTTAAACCTCATGCGAGATGTATGCACAATGAAATTCTGAACGTCATAAACCTTTCCTTCCCTCAAAAGAGTACTGAATTTTTGAACATATTCTTTTGGAATTTGTAAATGGATGCAAATTCCCTATGAGAATCATTCAATTTTTAAAATTATTATGTAGATATTCAATAAAAGAGAAAATTTTGTTGTTTAAATAATGTATAATGCAATACATACCTTATAGTCATGAAATAAGCACTCTAGAGTTTGGTGGTTCAGTGGTGTGCGTTGATATTCTTTAGAAAAATAATAACGCATTAAACGAAGGCATATGGATGTTTTTCTTGTCCTAAGAGAGAGTTAAGGTGCAGAAAGAAGACTTGAATCCATACTTTATTGTTGAATAGAATGACAGTAGAATGACAATACAAAGAAAAAATAATATGTATGTAAATTGATCATGGGGTGTAGCATATATATATATATGAATAAAAAGGAGTAAGATTGACCACTTTAGTAGGATATTACCATTTGAAATTTGGTTATAAATGGTTATAAATTAAAATGTAATAAACTTGAATATTTGACTCATAATAAAGAGATAAATAATCTTACGTAATCTATCTTCTATCTATTAATAAAAGCATTATCCTCCTTCTAAAGTTTCCCGCTCAAAGTTAGGGTCATTTTGGTAAACTCGGTTATTTTATTTATTTATTTTATTTATTAATTAATTTAATAATAATTAATTTATTATGGTTAAATGTTGGTGATTCAATAATTGGATTTATTAATTAATTAAAATGTTAAATAGGTAATATAAAAATGGTAATATTAATTGGTGATTGAATAATTGATGATATAATTGGTGATTTGGTGATATATTTGTAATTTCGATTAAGTTATTTCAATCAAATAAAATTTAATACATAATTTCAAGATGTATTCTTCATCTAGTACATTAATAATTTTCCTAATCTTATATATATTTATGTACCTAAAAAGCTACATGAATTTCCTAATCTTATACATAGTTATATATATTATATACTATGCTATACATGATTTTTTTTTATTATCATCATAATTGTCTTTCCTAATATATTTTCTTTATATATATATCATCTTATATATATATATATATATATATATATATATATATATATATATATATATATATATATGCACAAAGGGAAATTTAACGGAAATTATTGACTGATTTAAATATGTTAATCTTTTGACTGATGTATATATGCACAACTAAATATTTGTCTTTCTATCACATTATGAGTTTTTGATAACTGCCATCTAGGAGGAAGTGATAAACCAGCAAAAGACTAGAGAATTGGAAAGGTAAGGATTAGACTATCAACTCTATTAATTTTTCATGTTTTTATTTTCGCCAATTGAATCTGTTTTCCTATTCATCAAAATCTATTTCTCCCGGTTTTTCCTGGAAAATCAAGAACCATGGGGACTCTACAAACGGTTGGTTACCGGATTGGCGATGCGGTGGAGGTGACGAGCAACGATGAAGGCTTCGTGGGATCCTACTACGAGGCGACGGTGGTGGGTCAATTGACCACCGGCAATGTCTACATAGTTCAATACAAGAATATGATGACGGGCGACTTTTCCGCCCCACTGACGGAGAGCGTTCCCCTCGCACAAATCCGGCCGCAGCCGCCGCAAGTGCAGTCCACCTTTTTCAACATATACCAGGTAGTGGACGCATTCGACAATGACGGTTGGTGGGTCGGTCAAATCACCGGGAAAATCAGGAACCGTTATTATGTCTATTTCGAGAATTTCCGCCCTACTGACGGAGAACGTTCCTGTATTGAATCTTTGTGATAAAGAATCTCCTCGCCAAAATTCTCGAAGTAGACATAATAACGGTTCCTGATTTTCCCGATGATTTGACTGACCCACCAACCGTCATTGTCGAAGGCGTCCACTACCTGGTACATGTTGAAAAAGATGGACTGCATTTGCGGTGGCTGCGACCGGATTTGTGCGAGGGGAACGCTCTCCGTCAGTGGGGCGGAAAAGTCGTCCGTCATCAGATTCTTGTATTGAACTATGTAGACATTGCCGGTGGTCAATTAACCCACCACCGTCGCCTCGTAGTAGGATCCCACGAAGCCTTCATCGTTGCTCGCCACCTCCACCGCATCGCCAATCCGGTAACCAACCGTTTGTAGAGTCCCCATGGTTCTTGATTTTCCAGGAAAAACCGGGAGAAATAGATTTTGATGAATA
>CP025652.1:10875899-10925361 GCA_003576665.1 Ipomoea trifida | reverse complement strand
TTAGGAAAATTATTAATGTACCAGATGAAGAATACATCTTGAAATTATGTATTAAATTTTATTTGATTGAAATAACTTAATCGAAATTACAAATATATCACCAAATCACCAATTATATCATCAATTATTCAATCACCAATTAATATTACCATTTTTATATTACCTATTTAACATTTTAATTAATTAATTAATAAATCTAATTATTGAATCGCCAACATTTAACCATAATAAATTAATAATTATTAAATTAATTAATAAATAAATTAATCAATAAATAAAATAACTTAGTTTACCAAAATGACCCTAACTTTGAGCGGGAAACTTTAGAAAGAGGATAATGCTTTTATTAATAGATAGATTTCGTGATAATGTTAGACAAATTTAAAATAGTTAAAGAGTAATTAATATTAAAAGTTACAAAAATTTATACAAGTCATAACATTTGAAACAAGATATAATAATGTGAGTACTCTTACAATTCATTGTCATTATGGACATTATTATTGTAACGTATGTAACGGTTATGTAATCATTGCATCCATTTAATAACTTTTGTATATATATGTATGTGTATCCTTTGGTTGTAGTAGCAATAAATAAGATCACAACTTTGCTTTTCTTGCTTTATCTCTTTACTTCTCTTTTCTTCTCTACAACTATTATGTAATCTATAGTATACAAGCTAATAGGCTTTCCTATCACAACACGTTATTAGCACGCTCAGTACACCGTGGTGAACGGTAATTTTATAAGTTTTTTTTAATGCCTAAATTGCATATGTATGCCTGTGAATTTTGATAATATGCTAGTATGCATTCTGGTATCTATATTCTGGTAGTATACATATATGAACCAATTGCATATATTTTTTATGTGCATTTTGTTTATCTACGTGAATTAAGTGTGTATGAATATATTTTTCAGTATGCTAGAAATAAAGATGTTACTATTCTAACAAAAGTGTTGAGAAGAAGGGTTAACTGTATCCTTAATTATTTACTGATTAAGGTTCATAGTTGTTCAAGTTGTCTATATGTATATATTTTAATACTGATTGTGTTGTTATGTTCCAATGCAATGCATACATATCCATGTTTATATATATTAATATTATTCATAATACATTTTTTCAAAAATTAATAAGAGCGATATATAAGATATTCTGAACACCAAGTTTTTTTTCAAAATACGCAAATAATACAGTATATTATTTTTATTATACAAAATCTATTATTTTTCGAAATATATGAATTTTTTCGAAAATATATATAGATCTGCAACATATGGAGTAATACATACTGGTTTCAATATATATTGGGTTGATATACATATTATGTATTTTGTATACTTCTATTTTCAGAATGTATGAAAAAAATTCGAAAGCTATTTTTTTTCAAAATATACAATTTTTTTCGAAAAAAAGATTGGAGAATACCTTCCGGATGGTTGCCGGAGTTCGGAATGTTTAGTCTGTTGCGACGTCACCGGTGGCCGACTCCGTTCGGTGGTAGATGAAGGGCGGGCAGCAGATGGGTTGAACGGCGGCTCTGGAGGAAATAGCAGATGGAAGGATCAATGGTAATCACTGTTATTATCATTTATTTAATATTGATTTATTGATCAGAATACCTATTTTGTTAATCATTTATAATGGTAATTGCCATATTTTTTGGACTATTTTTATGGTAATTGAGATTAGCATTATATTCTTTTAAAATATTGAACCTGATTATTAGAAATTACCATTATCATTATATATTTTTCCAAATCATGTTTATGGATGAAAGATTGCAATACCTACTATACGTTTTCTTTTTGGTATTTAATTGTCAAATATTAAGAGCATTTATACATACAATCAGTTTTATACCTACAACCTTTTAAATCACAATTATCATTTTATTATTAATGGTAATTATGATTTTTATATAGAGATGGTTATTATCTTGTTTAATTGAAATGTTCTATTATGATATTCTCTTTTCAAATTACCATATATTATTATATGGGTATTTTGAGGCAGTTTGCATCTTATTGGTTGCTGGAAGATGTATTTCAATAATGAAAAGGTTCATTCTGAATTGATTTAAATTGATAATTCAATCTTATGTCAGTACGTCTATAATGTTTTAGAGTTTTTTTTAGGAACTCTAAAATTAACAATTGATACAATTTGTTTAATTGCATTATTTATCACAATACAATCTATGATATTTTTGGCTAGCCCTGGCCTGCCAATTAGAAATTTGTGAAAATGTGACTTTGACAATTACCATTTACCAACATCATATAAAGACCAGCGATGACCATACAATTGCTCGACAAACATACTGAAGATTCCAGATAAGTATTTTTTTAAAGAGGATCTTTTATAATTATCTTATATTGACAATTGTGTGCATTTATATAATGTGATATTTAAATTGTCTAAAAGAATATATGGCATGTATCGAAATTGATACTCATTTTTTTTAGAAAGCATGATTGATCGATGCAAATAGTGATAAGATCACTCCATATGACGTTGTATGTTGATAACCCTAATCACAATCATGAAACAGATTATTTGAGATAGACAATAAAATATCCTATTTTTAACTAGAGCTTTAAAATCTTAATAGAGTTTTGCCTGGAAGGCATATTAAGTAATTATGGAGGAAAATTATCTATTTTGGGGACCTCCAAAAATTTAGAAACCACTACATATCACAAACACATAGTGCATGGTTCAAACTCGCATTTCCCTATCTGCGTTAAGTTTTTCAATATCAGTATGCAGTCCTCTCTTTTCTTAGAGCCATGAAATACTTAAGAATCTATAATAAGGATTACTAGAGACGCTGACTGCATACTCTATTATAAGATCGTTTCTCGGCATTAGGGGGGGATTTGACCAAACTTTTTATAGAATGCCGAGAAAATTTCATAAAATGAAAAGATCTTCAAACCCATGTATTAGTTTTTTTGAACCAGAAGATTCAGAAATTGAACAAAAATCTGCTAGAAATATCAAGGAGTGACTATGTCCATAGAAATATTATTGAAATCCCCAAATAGGACTAAACTTTTCTACCGATTTTCTTTATGCCAGAAACATTAGAAATATTATCGGTTTCATAATTTGCAAAAACTAGATCTAGTGTAAAAATTTCGTCACTCCTAGAACATAAAATTTTATCCTGAAAATATTCGTCTGGAAAACGAAAATCCCTAGTAAAATTGTAGGTGCACCAAATAAATAAAATACTGGGGAAGCAGAACAACCAAATTCAAAATACTATTGGAAAATGCCATCTATTTGGTTGATAAAAATGTCATGTGTATAAAAATATTTGCGAAATAGTTACAGTTGTCGACAACATATTTTGCCTCTATTGCTAATGAATACTTAAAATCTGGATCCAGAAATTAAAACAATAGTTTAACGCCCGAAGCGTGCTAACTGTTTTAGAAAAGAGCAATTAAGGCATACAAATCAAAACTCGCTAAAGAAATATATACACCAGAGGGTGTTATGAAAATTCAATGTAAGGCGAGTTGAGGGTTTTCGCAGAGACCCAATAATGGTCATGACATTATATTCCGCTATTCAAATAAAACTAGTAGTAAATAAATTAGATATGTAGTCAATATACACAATTATCACATATTCTATATAGATAAGTCGGTTACTAATATCCATTTTTCTCAAAAGGTGATAAAATCACAAAATGAGTACATCACTAAATTAAACTATGATCTTTTCTACAAAGTCAAACTGACTGAAAAGGATTTTCTCCCCAAGAAGAAATGATAAAAATATATGAATTGCTCCGTTGACAAATCTGAGTATTCATTGAAATCCCTACCTACAAAAACAATTAAGATCGATATGCGTAGGTTAATTTCAGGGGGAGTAACAAAAAATAATTAATTTCATCAGTCCATATGATCATTAAGAATATGATCAAATTCTAAAGACAATCCTGAAGATTGTGTCATATCTCTTCTCTACAACTTATTGAAAACCATGCATATAGAACTTGAAGATTATTATCTTCAGGGGGAGATGAAGAATAAATTTACTTAAGACAAATCCTGAAGATTGGATCTTGAGAGGAATATCAGTTGTACTCTTTTGGAATATATGAATATATGCATACCATGTACTCTTTTCCTCACTAGATTTTTTCCCACAGGGTTTTTCTAGTGTGATTTTAACGAGGCATGGGTATGACATAGTAACATTTATAAGGGGAGACATTGCAAATAAATACCTAAATGGTCCAACCCCTAAATCCTGAAGATTATGCCTTGAAGGCTTATGGTTGTACTCTTTTTCCCTTAACTAAGTTTTTCCCATAGGGTTTTCTTAAGTTAAGGTTTTTAATGAGGCAACTAGTACAATATATGATTTGACAAATATCATGTACTCTTTTCTTCAACTAGGTTTTTTCCACGTGGTTTTCCTAGTTAAGTTTTTAACGAGGCATGAATGTATTTTATACTGTACCTTGCGCTATTTTCTTGTATAGGTTTTTACCCACAGGGTTTTTCCTAGCAAGTTTTTAACGAGGCACGGTTGTGATCAAATAATGTCCAAGGTGGAGTGTTACAATTCATTGTCATTATGGACATTATTATTGTAACGTATGTAACTGTATCCATTTAATAACTTTTGTATATATATGTATGTGTATCCTTTGGTTGTAGTAGCAATAAATAAGATCACAACTTTGCTTTTCTTTCTTGCTTGATCTCTTTACTTCTCTTTTCTTCTCTACAACTATTATGTAATCTAATAGTATACAAGGTAATAGGCTTTCCTATTACAACAAATACTATTTTTTTCATAAATAAATGATACCGTTCAACGATGGAAAGATCGATATAACAATAATTAATGCCATGACCAACTCATTGAATGGGTTTACACATCTGGGGTATAGCTTTAGTAGATTCAATTCACAAACTAAATTGCTAGTGGACTAGCTAGTGGAGGTATTAGGTATTAGTTGTAACACGGTTGGTTAGGAAAACTTTCCAAAAGCGACAATAAATTTTCAGTGTAATGCTACAGCCCCTCCTATATTTTCTCTACAAATTTTCCCTACATCATTTGATTTGATAGTTTATTTTATTTATTAGTTATTGATGGATTAACCAATTTATTGTCAATTCAAGCACCTTGTGCTCAAATGGCATATAGTACGTGATTCTCCCATATGAGAAGTTATGAGATCGAGCCTCAGTGGAGACGTTGTTGGCTCTTTGTGCTTCAATAGATTGAGAAATTATAGATGAGACAACATCTATGCACATAGACTACAGTGTGTGCATTCATGTTGTGTCACTTAAACTACATTAGTCTATATATACATATATATGTATTTGTGTCACTTAAACATTAGTCTATATATACATATAACCTACTCTTGTTATAAAAGTACTAGTTATTTCAAATTTGGGGTCAACACCTAACCAAATAGGTCGGACAGTAGATTTGGTAATTAGAGAATTCAAAGTTTGACTCCGTATGGGAGATGTTTGTTGCCCTTTTTGGTTTGAGCATGTCTTCTGTGAACACCTAGACTAGCATACCTCATTGTGATCTTTTATAGGCTAAGATCACAATGTGAGTTTCATCCAAAGAACACTTTAGGTAATGACTTCAAGCTTTCACGTAAATCAAAGTTATTCAAAATTCTATTTGTATTAGCTATTTAAATTAATTATATAATAGAATATATAATTATCTCATTTTATTTTATGTGTCTAGTTCAATTAACAATGTTTTAATCATGTTACTTTTTTTGTTTGTGACAAAAAAAAAAGAAAAAAAAATTGCAGCAACTACTTAATAGTATGCACGGGGTAAATTATACTTTTGTATAATAGTCTATAAATCACATAAGAGATATAAGTCGTAGTAGAAAGACTTTGTGTGGCATACTTGATAAAAAATGCATGTTAAATTTGTCCAACAGGACTTAGCTCAATAGTTCAAAGATCAGTGGGTTACCTAGGTGATTGAGCTTCAGCGGTAGATTGAAAATTTGATTCTCACTGAAAACAAAGGAGGTCACTGAGAGACCCAAAGTCTAAAAATTGATCAGTAGTGATGATGACTCTTTTGTGTGCAGAGTGTACAAGTAGGAGTGAAAATTGAGGATTAACTGGGTGATTCACAATTTACATCTTCCAAAGCCCTTGATAGAAGTTTTAAAGACAGCCCGCACGGGCTTAGCTCAAAATGTTTTAATAAGTAGTATTTAGAAGAAGAAATTTTGAAGACTTAGAATTAATCTAGGTATGTGTGTGTATAAGTGTTAATTTTATTTTTGTTTTTAAAGAATATTTGCAGGTGGGTATCCCGCGCATAATAGCATATGCAAACCGTCCACGTGCGGCCACTATATATACATTTAAACACGTCTTTGGTCAACTAATTTCAATGCCTTTCACGTTCTAACTTCTAAATTTGAGTGCCTGGCTTCCACGTGCTTTAATTGACGGAAAAAATCCCTTTTGCACAATACATAAAAACCGCAAACTTGCCAATCATTAAAATATTAAATAATTATTTCATGAACTTACATGCATTTAGGTCATCTCCGATTCAAATTAAAATATCAAATTATGCACTAAATTTGACGAAATATACAATATATTCTTACATTAATTTTTTTTTCATGTACAACTTATTTACACCAAAATTTTACACTTAAGTTTTATTCCATCACTAAAATAATTTATATTATCATTAATTAAAACTTTATATAAATACTTTAATTATTTTAATATAAAATATAATTATAATGTATATAATATATTTATTCCACAATAATATAGCATATACCATCAATTACATTTTTATTTAATCTATATTCATATTAGTCTTGTTTTAATTGTCTTGATGAGATCTTTCAAATGATATAATTTATTTTTAATAATATACTCCGTACCATATATGTCTAAGTATTTAACAAAATATGTAAATATAACCCTAAACAAAAATGATACAAAATGAATTAATAAAAAAAGAGTTAATTCTATTTTTTGTCCTAAATTTATATGTGGTAATTCATTTTTTTTTAAAACCGTGATAATCTACTTTTAGTCCTTTTTAAGAATATCTCCTTTGGTCACAGTGTTATTGTGGCATGACCATTATATTTTTTGTCATTCGTCAACAAAATCGTTGAAATTTTGTAAAATACAAGGCATTTATGTCTTCAATTATGATTTTTTTCTAGAAAATAAAAATAAATATATAGAAGGTCAACATTTCAACGATTTTGTTGACTGAGAACCAAAAAATGGGCATGCCATAATAATACTATGACCAAATGGGAATGTTTGAAAATAAATTATTAAAAGTGGATTTCAACCTATAAATCTATGAAAAAAAATAAAACAAGGGCAAAACAGCAAAAAAAAAAAAAATTATTAAAAATTAAAAATTTTGCCATTTGATGAACAGTACTACGCCAAATAGGGAAAAATTTTGTCATTTTTTAGTGTTCATTCGAGGTCAATTGTGTAAAATTTTTTGCCTAAATGCCGATTGTCGTCTTCTTTGGATCGCAGATGGTCTTAGGCATCCATATTTTTCTCTTTAATTTTCTTAATTCAAATTTATTTTTCTTTTTATACAAATAAAATTAATGTATAAAAAGTATATTACCCCCTCCATCCCATTTTATGTGTCGGGTTCGGTTAATGAGACTTGATTGAAGTTATTTACAATTTATTTTTTCATAATATTATGTGTAGAATTAGTATGTAAAATTTATATATTTAGAAATTACGTTAAAAGTACTATTAAACACAAAAAAAAAAAATTTAAAATTATAAGAATATGCTAATAGAAATAAGCGAAAAAGAAAGAGTTGGTTTGACCAATAAATAGTAATATGATAGATAGCATGAGACAAAAGGAGTATTAAAAACTATATATGATGGAGGTCTTTTAAATGACATCAATATTAATATATATTTTTTGTAAATAAACAAAAATAAATGTATTGGTACATAAAATCATTACTTTAGGGTGTGTTTGGAAAGCAGGAATTGAAAATGACTCCTGGAAAATGAGTCATTTTCCGGAAAATAGTTTGATTTCCAGTGTTTGGTTGCATTCTAGAAAACTGTCTTTGTCTGTTTGGTTCATTTTCCGGAAAATGAGTAGAAATGTATATTTATATATTTTTTATTATTTTATTTAAAATATAAAAATATATAAATTAATAATATTTATAGGTCTCTAGCTAATTAGGTGAGAACTTGTGGTCAAATCCAAACTACGAATCTAGTAGATCTAACGGTTCAAAATAAACACAACTTTGTAATATTTATGAAAAAATCCACTCATTTTAATAATTTTTAATATTTATGAAAATGACCCTGCTCATTTTTTACTTGATTTCTCATCCATCAGATCTTGCAAATCAAAGGTTTGGATTTGTCCACAAGTTCTCAACTAGGGATTGGCTCTCATATATGATTCGAATTATACATACATACATACATACATACATACATACATACAATATACATACATACACACATACATACATACATACATACATACATACATACATACATACATACATACATACATATATATATATATATATATATATATATATATATATATATATATATATAAAATTATTTTTTATACTAATATTTTTGTGGAACTACTTGGTTAGTAAACCTTTTATATATTATGGAAACACTATGTATTTTTAGAAATGTTTAACTTAAAATCGTATAACCCATGGATACTCAAAACCTAATTATTTACCTCATAATCCGTGAAATATGCTATGTAAATGTATTTTATTGTTAATTTTTAATATTTATGATATGTGTGGTGTCTTGATACCTATTTGTTGTGGGAATGTTGCCTTGTTGATGTTGAGTGTTGTTAAGGTGTTGGGGGTCTGTTAATGAAAGTTTTCTGGAAGTGGAAGTGGAGATGGCCCGGGCCGAGAGGCCTCCGCGGTAGCCCTGCGTGTGTGTGGCAGCCATCAGGTGGCAGGGCATGGACCCCTGCCACCTGAGGGCCGTGAACCCCGCGGGGATATCACGGAAAGGCTTCAAGCTCTGACGTGATGCTTGGTTAGGTCATGGGGCCTACACGGCGGTCAAGTGTGTTCTGCCCAGTTGGGTCCGGCTACCTTTCTGAGCCCAGGCACGGTGAATTTGATCTGAGAGCTATTTATTTGTCTATGTGCTATTGTGTGAGACCATTTTCTCAACTAATTTAAGGCATGATTTCCCTATTGGTCTATTTGAGATTCAAGCATGACTTGTATTATATTTGGTATGATAATTATGAGATAGAAACATGGTTAGTATGATGATCCTTATGGGCATTTGATGAGGAATGATGATTATTATCTAAGTATATGATTTGATTATTTGGTTATTGTTTATGGGTACATGAGTATATATGCATCAATAGATATATACGTATATACATATATGTGAGCATTTGTTGGATTGTTATGCTAAGAAAGATTTATGTGTGAATATATATACTTTTATAGTGGGGTGGAGAATGAGGGTAAAATAGACAATTTTGCACGCAAAAATTTCAGATCTACGACTTCTAGATGCGTCGAGACATTATAATGCCAAAAACTTGGCTTTCTGCCAACTCTCGATACGTCAAGAATCCTCCTACAATACTGGTCTGACTTGTAGGCTGATTTTGTTCCTTTTCCCTTCCAATCTATAATTTGATGTATTCAAAATAGTTGTAGACCTTCAAGTTTTCTTTCCAATGGCTCAAGAATCATCTCATTTGGATATTTGTAGGTTGATATATGGTCCAATTACCGAGGTGTCGCCATATTTAGATAGAATTACAACTCTTTGATCTTTTGACCATTTTTCCTTTCGATCTACACTTTGATGTCTTGATAAAAGTTGTAGCCCTTTAAGTCTTCTTTTCAATGGCTCAAGAATCACCTCATTTTGATATTCATAGGCTGATATATGGTCAAATTACCGAGATGTTGTCATGTTTTGCGAGAATTACAACTTTTTGGTCTTTTGCACCACTTTTCCCTTGTTTTGTTCTTGTGCTCAAATCCATTGAAAGTGCCACTCTTTGGCTCCTTTGGAAGTATTTTAGTCACCCTCTTAGCTTCACCTTGGCTCCCATTCACGCGAGATTCATTCAAAATGCCCCGAAAAGCATGCATTGTCTTCAATTCAACAATTTATGCACCTAAGTATATAAACAAATTAATTAAGGCACATTTTGCATAAAACTAAAGTATTTATCACTCAAAATAGATTTATATATGGGGTCAAAACATGGACATAAATACACTTATCAATATACATATATATAATATTTGTTTTGAGGAGTACTATAAATTAAAATGAAAATTATTATGACACCTTAATCTGATTGACAACTTAAAAGAAGAAAGACTAGTCCATCAATGTTGGCCGGATAATCTAAACAAATTCTCCTACCATATTCATCATACTAAAACATTATGGTATAAAACATTATAAGATTGAATACGAATTAACTTGATGAAACCTGGAAAAATTAAATTACGATAATGATAAACATGCTTCCCAGAATAACCTATCTCTGTCATTTTCACTCATCATCTCTAAATTACACACCTTGATTCACCTCTTCTTCTTCTTCATCACTGTCATCATCCTCCTCCATCTCATTGCCACCGCCTACGACGTTGCAAATGTCATCGCCGTACTCGTAATTTTCCTCGAAGCTTAAACACCTGGAAGCGCGTTTAACCTTGTTGGTATCATTGACCTCCCCGAAAACACCACCACTGCACAATTGTGCATCGTCATCGCCCCATTCATGATCCGCCGAATCCTTTTTGAGCACCGAAGACTGAACCTCCGACAAATCACTGGTGGCCTTCGACAAACCCTCGAAAAAAACAAATTCATCTTCAACCATGGAAGAAGAAGGCTAGCTAATAAAAAGACCAGTTTAGCCCCTAACCTAACGCCTAACTAACTGAAGTTAAACAGAAGGACCATTGTTAGAATAAATTTGAAAGTCAAGTGTCTTTTTCGTCCAAATTAAAAGACGACGACCAATTTTGAAAAATCAGAATAGTCGGAGGACCATGGCTGGAAGTAACTCGTTTACCCGATATACTTATTATAAACCTATTTTTATGAGAATATAATGAGCATGTTTTGAGAACTACTATTACTACCCTTTGCAAGAATTATCCATATGATAGTATATGGATTTATGTGTGACTATGGTCGTTCCCTTATAATAGTGTGTAATGTCTATTGAGCATGCTATCTTCTTGTTTACATCCTTACATTCTTATACATATGGGTGTGAGTTACTACTATACTTATATATGTGTATACCTATATGTATGTATGTATGTATGTATACCAAGAGGGGGACATGGACCTGGTATGGGCCGAATGTAGGAGGCAGGTCAACTGAACGAGGCAGTTAGCATGTGTCGTGGCTGGTATAATAGGTTGACTGCTGAGGGCGAATGGCTTGGGACAAAGCGGTTCGTGTACATGAACTAGGAAACATTTGATGCTGTGTGGTGCATGTGGCTGGCTAGTTAGGATGAACATGGCTGTTCCTACCCATGTGTGTATATTTGACAATATACAAAATAATTTACTTTCAATACTCAAATAATATATTTTCAAATAATGTACTTTTTATTTGTGATTCACACAGTTGTATGGACCATGGCCAACACAATAATAATTGGGACATGCCCATAGGCTTAGGATTATTTTTGGTAGGATCACCTAAGCTAAGTATTAAAAAAAAATTAATTACGTCTCAATGTCTCATAAGAATTGTCCTAAACTGTGGGAAGTCCCATTTCTCACAGCGATGTTTAGTAAATTTAGTAGTTAATTATTAACGGTAGACTATTTCAATGTTATTACGTTTAGTTTTAAAATTTCTTATATAAGATAGTGCATCATTTGACTTAGCCATATTGTATAGTACAAAATGCCGTACATGTATTGTTTTCATAATAACAATGTAGTTTAGATTCTTTAGGTGAAAAATATTATATTACATGGATCAAATTTTTGTATTAAATTTGGTAAGGTAGGACATAACTAACTTCAATGGATATACCTACTTATAAATATCTAATAATATAAAAAGTTGTGATTTATTACTTGTCACATAATTTAACACAAAAATATATTTCAAACAATTAATTAAGAATTTCTCGTAAAAGTACAATTTACTACACATGAATAAAAACAACAGTCATATTTTTTTGAATGGAAAGTAAAATTAATACTCCGTATTTTATTCCTTTCAAAAAAAATACTCAGTATTTTATTTGTGAGTTTTTACTCATTTTGGTCCCTTGACTATTGCCTTTTCTCAATTTTACATTTTGACTTTTAATTTGACCTAATGTGGTCCCCTGACTTTAAAAAATTACCCTATTTTGGTCCTCCGTTAGGTTGGGCGTGAAGCAAACGTTAAATGTGAGGGTATTTCTGTCACTTTGCTTGCTTGGCGCCTTCGAATACCTTCCTTTGACCGAGTAAACCCAAGTAATCCCCAAATTAAAACATATTCGAAACAAAGAACCCTAATTTCAGAAATTGGTGACGAAGGCAGTGAACAATCGGCGAGGAATTCATGGTGATTCGAAGGGCTGGGAGTGCGAACTTGCCAATATATGGTACGCAATAGCTTTTTACTTCGTTTGTTCTGCTTTTGTGTCTTCGTTTGTTGAAGGTCAGCGTATGCGTGTCTGTGTATTGTTGTGTTTTGTATGTTGTTCAGTTTGTGTCTTTTATAGGGTCAAGTAAACAGGGGACCACTGAGTATTTTTTGGTAGCATATGTATTAGAAAACTGTGCTATGTGTTTGCTTTTTACTTTGTTTTTTCTGCTTTAGCTTTTGGAGGGGACCACTAGAAAGAATTTCAGCATTGTATAATAAAAGTGTGCTATGTGTTTGTAAAACAGGGAACCAAGGGGGACCACTATTGTTCTTTATTTTATTTTTGAACTGCTCTTTGTGTTCTGCATTGGTTGTGTTATCCTTTTGTTTTTTTTTTGTCTGATTCATATGTTTTTTTTTTCTGTTTGTTAATTATTTAAATCATTCAGAGGATGATGAATGCAATAACTTTACACTTAAGGTTAGACATGGTGGGAGGATAGTAATGACTGAACCAGTGTCATATGTGGGAGGACTTATAGATCATTTTGACTATATGGATGTTGATGAATGGGGGTTTATCTCTTCAAGAGACAGTCATTGGGCTAGGGTATGATACTGGTGAATGTAAGATGTATACTGTTGTAGCTGAAGGGTTGTATGAGCTCATTTCAGATAATGAAGTATGGGACTTAATTGATTTTAGTGATAAGGATAGAGAAGTGGAAGTGTGGATAAACATTGGAGACTTAAATGCTGAACAGAGTGATAATGAGGATTCTGATTTTGACCTTGAACTGGAAGAAGAAGAAGAGCATACTGTAGGGGTACAAGTACAAGATGATATTATGTTTGAAAAAGCAGTAGATCCCACTGTGGAATATCATGGGATAGGATCAAGTAAGAGTGTGCAGGCAGGTGAACCTAGTGGTCAAAAAAATGATTACCCTGTTAATTTTTCTGATGAAGAGACACCTCATGGTAGTGATGAGGAAGTAGAGGCTGATATATGGCCAAAATTTAAGACTTGTGACATGGACAACCCTCATTTCAGTGTTGGGATGACATTTGGGCAAAAATCTGAATTTAAAGAAGCCATAGTCAATTATGCTTTCAAAGATGGGAAGGATATAAAGATTGAAAAGAATGACAGAGTTAGGTGTATTGCCAAGTGTAAACAGAGTGGATGCCCTTGGTCAATAACCCTAAGATGGATAAAGGATGTCAACTGTTGGAGGGTTACAACATTCACAGATACACATGATGGTTGCTCTTGGGTGTGGGAGAATCCTACTGTTAGGGCCAGCAGACTAGCTAAGAGGTGGAAAAAGGAAATACGTGGGAATTCAAAATGGACAGTCAGTGAGTTTAGGGAAAGGGTAGCCACTGATGACCACTTCCATATCACCTCAAAGGTTGCCTACAAGGCTATGACAATGGCTAGAGCTTCTATTGATGGTGAGCTGGAGGATTATTTCAAGAAGTTCTGGAATTATTATCTTGAGATTGAAAGATCAAACCCAAAAACAAAAAATATTGTGAAAATGAGTGACTGTGTAGAGGAAGGGGGAAAGAAGATATTTCTAAGATGGTACATTGGCTGGGAAGCTTGTAGGAATGGTTTCCAACATTGTAGGAAAATTATAGGGGTTGATGGATGCCATTTAAGATCCAAATATGGAGGTTATTTGTTGACAGCTACTGGCATGGACCCAAATGATGGGATTTTCCCAATTGCTTATGCAATGGTTGAGGGTGAAACCAAACAATCATGGTCATGGTTTTTAGCTTTGCTCAGACATGATTTAGGAATTGATATTGCAGCACAGAGTGAATTCACATTCATATCTGATAAGCAGAAGGGGTTGCTTCCTGCATTTAATGGGGTCTTTCCAAATGTTGTTCATAGATTCTGTGTGAGGCATTTGTATGCAAATCTTAAGGTAGCAGGTTTTCATGCTACTGGCATGGGCAGCAGCAAGAGCCACCACTGTAAATTCCTTTAAGGATGAATTAAGGAAGATGAAAGAGCTTGACATCAAAGCATTTGAGTGGTTGGCAGACAAACACCCATCAGAATGGTCACGCTCACACTTCACATCTTCTGCCCTGTGTGATATTCTTGTCAATAATGTGAGTGAGTGTTTCAATGCTATGATTGTTAAGGCTAGGGAAGCACCACTGATTAGTTGCCTTGAGACACTTAGGGTGACCTTGATGACAAGATTATTTAAAAACAGACAAGAGGCAAGTGAATGGTTAGGGCCTATTTGTCCAAACATTGTGAAGAAAGTTGCAGCTGAAGAGAAGTTTGCAGGTGGGTATATACCATTACAGTGTGATTTGAACTTTTTTGAAGTGAGGAAATGTCATACTGGTGAGCAACACTAAGTGGATTTGGGGAAGAAGACATGTTCATGCAGGAAATGGGATTTATCTGGAATCCCATGCAGACATGCAATATGTGCCATATGGATGAAAAGACACAATGTGTTGGATTATGTAGACAGCTGCTACTCAGTTGAAAATTACTTGAAAGTGTATGGATGGAGCATCAAACCAATGGCTGGTCCTAATGAGTGGCCTCAATCTGAAAAAAAAGCACCACTGCCACCTGAGTAAAAAGCTAAACCTGGCAGGCCAAGGAAGCTGAGGTTGAGAGGAGCTGATGAAACAACCAAAGGAAAAAATAAAGTCACAACTGATGGGGTTCATATGAGCAGAAAGCATGTGGTTTTACACTGCACCTTGTGTAAACAAAGAGGACACAATAGTAGAAAATGCCCTCTAAAACCTGTAAGTGTTTTCAAATTCTTTTAGTTAATAGCACATGCTTATTTACATGAATTTGAGTCCTTTATATTGTTTCCAGAGAAACCTTCAACCACAAAGGAATAGGACACAGGCCATTCCAATACCAATACAAGAACTTGTTGATGTAAGTTATGCATTTCATTACAGTACACTGAATTTATACCCTTGCCACTGCTGACTTGTCTGACTTATACAAAAAAAATGAAATTAAATAGATTCCAATTGAAGATGTAATTTCAGAAGTTGTTGCAACTGATTTGAATGTTGATGTTGAGTCATTGCATACTGAGGATGAGGCTTTTCACAATGAGGTACATGTTTTTTTTTTTATTTCTTAAGGGTTTAGGTTTGTTTCTTTATTAATTTTTGTTCTTTGTTTTCAAAAGGTCACTGAATCTGCACAAGAAGAGATACTGATGCCTGCTGAGGAAGAAATGCCATTACCTACACAAGAAGATATACCTACACAACCTCACTTTGAAGATGATGAAGGCCATAACAGTGATGAACAAGGGCATGGTGTCCAGGAAAACTTGGCTGTAAATCCCACTCCCAGAATGCCTAAGACACTTGGTCTAACAAAGAAAAGGAAGCCTGTTGCTCAGGGAGTGCAGAGAAAATATAGGACAAGGTCTTCAATGACTTATAAAGGCAAATCTGGAAATGCTAAACAACCAATTGAAATTGATTAAGGGCCAAAATTGCTGAAATATTTTGCTTGGTGCATTTGAAGTTGACTGCTTTTTGATATTTCACCATGATTGAGATGTAATTTGCTACAGTTAATGGTGGTAAATATTTTGGTAGATATTGACATGAACATTATGAATGTCTTTTGTAATCCAATACAATGGTAGACTCATTGTGATACTTTTGTAGGCCCAAAACATGTGGTCTAATGCACTTGTAATCCAATACAATTGCAGTTTATATAATCTGTGATGTAATGCAAGTATAATCAACAGTATTTTGGATACCTGACCTCTGTTTATGAATGTATAATTTTTTCCAATTTACCATTGCTTTATTTTCCAGTGAGTATTACTGTGGGCTTATAAAACAGTGCACTTTTATTCATTAGGACCAGCCATTGGTTTCATGCTTAAAGTATTGCCAGTTTACACATATATTCATTCTTACAGTAGCAATAAAATATATATTCATTCATGGTAAAGATAGTTTAACACTATGACTACCAATTTCATATCTGTTACAGTACAAATAAAACAAACTAGATGCTAAAATAATAAGCACAAACCACTTAATCCTACACCTAAAGCCTCCTACTTTTGCACAATTACAAGTTCTTGGGAGGACACCACCAGAGGAGGACACCACCAGTGCTTTCAACCTCTCAATTTCCTCATCTTTTCTATTCATACTTCTTAATAAGCCAGGGATTATCTTCTTCGAACGGGCACACATGGGAGGATCAAACCATTCCTTGAATCCACATTTGACACCATCCTATCAACAAATTCAAGAATTCTCACAAAGGAGGTCCAATTGAAAAAATTTCCAAAATACAAAATAAGGGAATTAGTGCTCCTTACACAAACCCAAAACCTACGACCTGGATTTTCGCTACTCCAAGACGTTTGAATGCTCCATTCACTGCCACAATTGCAAATTCGCGTCGGGATTGCATCTCCGTAATGGTACCTTTGCCTTGGCGATGATGATGATGATGAACAAGAAAGCTTAGTGCTTTGCCTCCATTGTGTTGACATTGTAACAAATTTTCGCAAATTATAGGAAGAAGAAAGCAAACAAAACTAGGGTTTTTGGTGAGCAGCTGCGGATTGCGGTGACTGGAATGAATATGGCTATACTATACGCTCGGTCAAGGAAGGTATTCGAAGGCGCCAAGCAAGCAAAGTGACAGAAATACCCTCACATTTAACGTTTGCTTCACGCCCAACCTAACGGAGGACCAAAATAGGGTAATTTTTTAAAGTCAGGGGACCACATTAGGTCAAATTAAAAGTCAAAATGTAAAATTGAGAAAAGGCAATAGTCAAGGGACCAAAATGGGTAAAAACTCTTTATTTGTTGACACACATCCATCTATTTATAATAGTAAACACTGTTACTATTGTCTTTTTAGAGTTTATCTTAGAAAAATTAAGAGAAATTTTCATTTTTATTTATTGATTATTGTGATATTGTCACTTTTAGTAATGTTTTTTTAATTTTGTCATATTACATCATTGACTTTTATTTTATTGCGAAAAAAGATATTTGAATGATAAAATGACATTGTTAGTACTCTTTATTAAATGGTAAAATGTCAAAAGTTTAACTCAATGGGGTAGCTTTAAGTGGCAAGTGAACTCTCTTTGTGGGAAGAATTTCGGGTTCCTTGTCGCATAAGTAGTGACCTGCACGAATGGTGTAACGACTGCCCCGCTGTCTCCGACATGGACCCGGTGAAATTGAATTCTCCGTGAAGATGCGGCGTACCAACGGCTAGACGGTAAGACCCTGTGCGCCTTAACTATAGCTTCGCAGTGACAACATTGATCGAATGTGTAGGATAGGTGGGAGGTGGTGACACACAACGACCAATCCTGAAAGACCACTCTTTCGTCTAAGGATGCCTAACAGCCGCACCGATCATTCAGGGGGAGGCGGGACACTGCGAGGTGGGTAGTTTATCTGGGGCGGATGCTTCCTAAAGAGTAACGGAGGTGTGCGAAGGTAGGCTCAAGCTAAGATTATGCTCGTGAGCGTAATGGTATAAGCCTGCCCCACGATTAGTTGTGGCAAATGTAATGAGACAATTTAAAAAATAAAACAAAACGTTCATAATGCACAACTGTGGACACTAATTCAATACACAAAATTTGACTTCATAATGTACATAATTTATGTTCATAATGAATTCTGTACATTATAGAGTCAAATTCTGTGTATTGGATCATGTCCACAGTTATGTGTATGTGTATTATGAACATGAATTCTTTTTTTTAAAGGAATTATGAATACTAATTCTATGCATTATGAGCATGAATTATGTACAATATGAGCCAAGCACCTTGTGCTCAATTGGCATGTAGTGGCCACCCTCAAATGGGAGGTCATGAGTTCGAGTCTCAGTGGTGGAGATCTCGAAATTGACTCTATACTACAATGTAATAGGGTCAGTTGTATTAAAAAAAAAAATGTACAATATGATGTCAAATTCTATATATTGGACCCTGCCCTGTATCCCCAAGTTAAAAAAAAAAAAAAAAAAATTACTCTGTGTAAAAAGGTGGGAGAATTATAAAGGAAATGTGAAAGTAAGGAATAAGAAGCAGAGACGAAACACCGAAACAGAGGCAAAGGAGGTTGAAATGCAACTATAAAAAGCCCACTCCCGCTGCTTCTTCCTCGCTTGCCAACTCCAAACACATACAGCGTTACCATCTCTCTCTCTCTCTCTCTCTCTCTACATTGCACACAATCATCATTCATATATACGGAGTATATATATATACCTGTATTCTCTCTCGGTTTAATGGGAAATTCTACTCGGTGTTCAGTTATCATCGTAGGAGCCGGAATCTCAGGTACCGTATTGCAAATACGCGGACGAAACTGCATTCTGTGTGTAAAAAATGCTGGTGTGTTTATGAGATTAATTTTCAAATTTGGTGTTGTATGTGATAGGGATTGCGGCTGCGAAGGTGTTGGCGGAGAATGGAGTGGACGACGTGGTGATACTGGAGGCGGCGGATAGGATTGGCGGGAGGATAAGGAAGGAGGAATTTGGCGGAGTGAACGTGGAGCTCGGCGCCGGTTGGATCGCCGGCGTCGGCGGCCAGCAATCTAACCCCATTTGGGACCTCGCTACTCAATCCGACCTTCGCACCTGCTTCTCCGACTATAGTTACGCTCCCTGCAATATCTACGATCAAAGGTTTCGTGAATTTCTCTCCCTCCATTTCCTTCTCTGCTATCTCCTTAACTAGCACTCGAAGATTTTATTTATTTATTTTTGTAGTGGGAAGAAATATCCAATTGCTATCGCAACTGACTCATACCAGAAAGCTGTAGACTCGGCGATTCAGGAACTGAATAGCAAAGAGGCTAACCATTGCATCACAGCTGATGAAACGATGCAGTAAGATGAATTCTCATATTTTGAATTATTATACAATATAAGCTGAATTAATGTCCATATTTTGATTTTTTTTTTTTTGAAATTTTGAATTTGGTTTTTGCAGTACTCCTAAAACACCATTAGAGCTAGCAATTGACTTCATTCTTCACGATTTTGAAATGGCAGGTCTATTTTCTACCATTACTCTGCTCCCTGATCCTCTCTCTCTCTCTCTTTTCTATCCACTTTGAATTTTGATTTATTCAGCGTTTTATTCCATTTTTTTTTCTGAATTGCATTTATTAAATGGGGTTTGCACTTGTATTTGAACTTTACAGAGGTGGAACCCATATCAACCTACGTAGATTATGGTGAGAAAGAATTTCTGGTTGCTGATGAAAGAGGCTACGAACATTTGCTTTACGAAATGGCGGAAACTTTTCTGTCTACCTCAGAGGGTAAAATTGTGGACGGTCGTCTCAAATTAAACACGGTATAACTCTCTTTTTGTTCTGCCTATGCGTTCTCTTTTTTAGAAAAACCCCACAATCCTTGGGTCTAGGTAAATCCGGAGGATCACAAAAATGTAAACCAGTCTAACTTATTATAGGCTGACAGACTTAAATCAAAGAATATGAATTTGGTAAGTGAATCTCTTGCCATCTTGATTACGGTTACCCATCTATGTGTTCTCTTGATCTCGCATCTGAATCAGTGCATATCTTTTTGGGATTTCTATTCACACTTCACGGAATTGGGACAGGTTGTTCGGGAAGTGAGGCACTCGAGAAATGGCGTTTCAGTTACCACAGAGGACGGCCAAGTTTTCCAAGGCAATTACATAATATTATCTGCTAGCATTGGCGTTCTGCAAAGTGATCTCATTTCCTTTCAACCACCCTTACCAGTAAGCTTCTACTTCTCAGCTATCACATAATATCTGTATTAATACTCTTATTATTTTCTTTTTGAAAGAATGCTCTAATTTTTTGATTCTTGAATGTTCAAAAGTTTATAAGTAAAATATGAGTCAATAACCCAATTACTCTTTGACTATTAGGATTTGACCACTTTAGTGCTCGACTTCTAAACTTGCTTAATTTCATTTCCAACTATTGTTAACTAAAATGGTCTTCAATAAGGACTATGTTTATTTGAACCAAAGATTATTTTGATTAAAAATTACATAGTTGAAGATGAAATTAAGCAAGTCTAAAAATCGAGAATAAAAGTAGTAAAATTCTAATAATGAAGAGATCAAATCAAGTATTAACTCTGTAAAATAATTACACTGTGGGCCAATTATGTGGTTGTTCACACTGAGACCATGTTAAATATGTCTATTTTAAACTAGCTAAATATTCGGTCAATCCGTCAATGGCTAGCATTGCAGGCTTAAGCATATAACTTTCCAGCTAGGATACAAGTCATCTGCTATAGGTTAGACTACCTAAAGTTGGCCATCTGCAGAATATGGATGTGTGACGATTCTGGACCTAGCTATTAAATTCTAAGACTAAAAGTTAATTCTGTAATCTTTCTCACTTTTAAAATTAAATTTTATTATCATATTATCTACTATTTTCTCTTTATTTATATAATTCTAACTCACATTTAATAATATAATAATAAAATCTAATAATAAATTAATTAAAAAAGAAATAATACAAAAACCTGCTAAAGGACAGTTTTTTTCAAATTTTGCAAAGGGAAAATACTATATAGACTCATATTTTTTACTCTTAACTTGTACGTTTCTCAAAATTTTTTTAGACACTTATCCTAGAATTCACATAATGAAAATCAAAATATCAAATCCTTATTTGTCAAATTATAAAATAGAAGTGAGGGAGTAAAATTTGAAAACACATGTAGAACTCTTAGCTTGCATATGTGGCCTATACTATATTTAAAAAAAAAAAAAAAAAATTTGACATGGCACTTCCATATCTTTATCCAAGTTGGTGCCATTGCAGGGATGTAATTGAATTCCCATTGAGAAGTTTTTTATGAATTTTTGTCAAATTTTAACTTAGGTGGGAGAGATGAAAGAAGAGAGAAAAATTAGCTCCATTTATTAAATTGAGAATTTTTTGTTAAAATTGGAAAAAAAAATTGTGCTACCTTGCAAGCACGCCAAAGTGGTCACCAATAAAATGATTGTCAACTGGTGAGCATCTTGAATTTTAATTTTTTTTCTTTCTTGCTCACCCGGTTGGATAAATTTTTCCCACCAAAATTCAAATAAAAACTCAGATCAATGAGGTTAAAAAGTTAGGCCAGGTATGCAGTGGACTATCCATGTGTGAATTATGTATGGTTTCTTTGATTACCATAGCTAGGTCTACGTGATTGTACGAAACCTGTGGGTATAGTACGTACTTGGGTCATCCATGGTATTGTGTGATTCATTAGTTCATTTGATTGATTTATTACTAGATAGGCCACTGTTGGCTTTTTATTATGGAATCTGAACCTTGTTAATCAGTGACAGCTTGCTAGTTTTCTTGGCTTTTCATGAATTAATGGGGTCTACCAGGATGATATATATTCCTTCAAAGTTCAAATTTGACCTCTAAATTAAAGAGCTAGTGCACATCAGGCATCTTACACTGTAAAGGAACCTAGTTGTCTTTGTTTCATTACTTTGACCAATTCACATGGTCAGTATTAGCAAATAACAAATGAAGTAGTACACGAGATATTTGATCACTTGTTGACTCAATGCCTCTATCTTTCCATACTTATTATAAATTTCTTAAGGCTAACCGCGTAAATTTGAAATTTGAACAGAGGTGGAAGACAGAAGCCATTGAAAATTGTGACATTATAGTGTACACTAAGATATTTCTCAAGTTTCCCAAAAAATTTTGGCCATGTGACCCTGAAAACGAGTTCTTCGTCTATGCCCATGAGCAAAGAGGATACTACACGTTCTGGCAGGTATTATTAATAGACTAACACTGCACTATCATCATCTTCTATTTGCGCTGCTTATCATCTGTTGTCTAATTGATGTGCCCACTATTTTACTGCTTATAATATTAAGTTGTTGCTGGAAACTCCAAATCTCATACTTATTGCATCTGCAGAATATGACATCTTAAAGCGTATCTCCTATTTCTTAATATAAAACCAATTAAAATCTACTTAAAATACATTAAATATAAGTATAGATGCAAATGATGAGAACTAAATTAGTGTTGGAATTGATAAGTTCACATCTCATATTGATAAATTAAGGGAAAATATTGTAGACAATGTGATTTGTTAGCATTATTTTTTCATTAACAAAGAAGTCATTGCCTAATACTTGTGGATCATATGACATCTTTACATATAAAGGATTTGCGGCGGATTACTCTGTCATTTTCATTGGAATCATCATCAAGACATCAAGCAAATTTATTATTAAATATTGCTTTCATGGCAATCTATCCTACGGAGTATTATTTATTAGCCACTAGCTGGTGCCGTACTAATTTAATAGGAAAATAGTTACTTTACAGTGGCTTTCATTTCTTACTTGCTTGCTTCTAGTTGGATATTGGTATAGTGTACTACTTTGCATCTTCTTGGTTAAATCATCTTTCCTTTTAGAGATTCATGATTCATGATGATATCTTTTCCAGTATAAGTCATTTTCTGCACTGTTTTATTTCTTCTGAAAATGACATCCTTTTGCCAATCATAGTGTCATCATTTTCTAGAATTCCACGCCATATAATTTTCAGATTGGGACAGATGGTTCATTATTATACTTTTTTGGTGATTTAGCTACCAGAATTGTTAAAATTGCGGCTTTTGAATTACTCCCACTTTCTATTATTCCTCTTTCATTTTATTGTCAGATTGATTATTCCTTGATTGAAGCAGTAAGTCACTATAGTTGGACCACCCAAAATGAATCTTTGTCAGCCACTGTTTCCAAATCCATATACCAATATAATATACTCTCTGTCCCATTTTATGTGTCAGGTTCGTTTAATCATGTTTGACTGAAGTTATTTACAATTTAATTTTTTCACAATACTAAGTTTAAAATTAGTATGTAAAATTTATATATTTAGAAACTACATTAAAAGTACTATTAAACACAAAAAATTATAAGAAAATGAGCGGAGCTAGAAATTTCTTCTTTGAGTAATTTATATCTATATTATTTATTTATATCTAAACATTTACTATATGTATATATATACAGGGGCAGCTGCCTCCACTATCTCAATACTGGATCTGTCCATGCTAATAAAAATGATCAAATGAACAAAAAAGAAAGAAGAAAGAATTGATTTGACCAATAAATAATAAATAAAACAGATAAAATGAGACAGAGAGTGTAATTTTAAGCTTCTTCATAGTCACTTTCAAATTACTAGAAACTAGAAAGGGTAGGTGCCAATTGACTTTATAATGTGGCGGGTGCGTTTGTGATTATCATAATATAATTTAATATAGCTGCTGATGGATTGTCTACTCATCTTTAACTACATATATACCTACCACCTTGGCTGAACTGTTTTCATGCATCAGCACATGGAAAATGCTTACCCTGGGTCCAATATTCTGGTGGTCACTCTCACGAATGAGGAGTCTAAACGCGTGGAAGCTCAATCAGATGAAGACACGCTAAAAGAAGCCATGGAAGTGCTGAGAAAGATTTTTGGAGCGGACATTCCTGACGCCACACACATCCTTGTGCCACGCTGGTGGAATAATCCCTTCCAGCGTGGCAGTTATAGCAATTACCCCGTCTACGGAAATGCCCAGCTCGCACATGATCTCAAGGTTTGCACTTCATTTGGTTAAACCATTTAATTAGTTAATCTCTGTTGGGCGGAGGCTGATAAGGGTCAAGTCTAGAACCATATGACTAGGGATTGTTGGGCATAGATTGGTGAAGGATTAAGTCCAACACCCTAATACTGGTGTATATAAAAAAAAGAAAATTATGCATTCACTACTAGCTATAGTAAGTTGTAATTAAGCGTTTGATCCTAACCATTTGCAATACGTCGTTATTTCAGGCACCAGTGGGACGGATATTTTTCACCGGAGAACACACTAGTGAGAAATTTAATGGCTATGTCCATGGAGGCTATCTTTCTGGTGAGCAATTAATATATACACAAGCTAAGGAGACATTTGTTGGGCGGAGGTCAGTAAAAGACCAAGTCTAGCACCCGGTGGTTGGGAGATTGATGAGTGGAGATCGATAAAGAGTCAAATCCAATCCCAGTGTCTCGAAAATGTGTGGCGGTATAAGGAAATAAAGTTGTGTCTTTGCAACCAGTTATAGTTGTTGGCATAGTGATAAGCACTTATTGATCCTGACATCATATGGTATTGCCTATTTATTATATTATATTATTGATGAGCAGGCATAGACACTTGCAATGATCTACTTAAAGAAATGAGGAAGGAGGAGGAGGAAAGAAAGCGGAAGAGCGTAGGTGTGCTACTAGAGCCGTTGCTTGCACTCACTGGATCACTGAGACTCAAAAAAGCAGATGCTTTATCAGGTCTCCACAAATGGGATATTCCTAGGCTGCTCTTCCTCAGCAGCAATAAGCTGGGACTTCCAAAGGCCATCTTATGATGACTTTCATTAAAATGGAACCCTACGTAGTACGTACGTGGATAACACTTTGACAACCATAGCAATCTAAACCCTACCTGAAAATTTTGGCCCAAAGAATACACAAGAGAAGGGTACCTGCATTTTTCGTTCGATAGAAATGTTGATTATTGATTCATGCTCTTTTCCTTTTATCCAGAGTGTACAATGTACAATAATCCAATTCTAGTGCCTTATCCAGCTGCTCCTTGGTTCATTCTATCTTCTGTAACTCGCAACAAATATTTATTACCACTGTAAGTAACATTAATACAAATTAAGGGAATTTTACAGTACGTATTGAAAATGGCAATTAATGGATGATGTCATATTTATAAATGATGGTCTTCAATGGATCCGATTTACCATAAAACTGACTTGATATGAAAAAATAGGGAGAGGAAAGCTAATATTATGTTTACAGGGTCCAGCAAAACTCTTAGAGCATTGTAATTGGACTACAATTGAACGAATAAAATAGGAAAATAAGCTGAGGTCCAAATGACCTAACCTTCAAGCCCAACTACACCATTGTAGATTGATGGCATATAAAACCGACTGGGAAGACCAGGCGGTCGGAAGAGTATAAAATACACTAGAGTCTGAGTATCAGTCTGAGTATCTAAAAATGCTATGATTCCAAACCCTCTTTAATCGGACCCTTAAGTCGAGAAGACACTGGAGATGGTCCTACATAACGTGATATACTACTTAGCTCTCAGCCATAAATTGAGCAAAAGACCCAGTCGGACAGACAGAAACCCGGACAAGCGGTCGGGAAGAGAGGCCGACTAATAAAGTGTATCAAACGGTCGGATAACTCCAAAGAACTCTGGAAAAGACTCGGAATATGGAGGGAATCTGGCAGCCGTTAGGAGAAACCGTCACCATTACCACGAAGCCTTTAAATGATTATTATGAGCCTTTATTGCATTAATTACACCAATAAATATGTAACCGCTCAGGCGGGAAGTATATGTAACCCAACGAGAACTTGAATGAGCAGATCGAAATTTTGGGAGAGAGAGGAAACACTTATTTTTTATCAGAAAACCCTAGTTTTCTTGTAATTTTCCGGTAGTGTTGGCCCGCCGGCCGATCGCCTGAAGATCGGGAAACCATCATAGATAATTAGTTACTAGTAAACCATGATGCTCAGAGATCCTCCCTCAACCATATGTTTCCACTAGCTGCAAAACTTTTCCGCCAAGCTACTACATCATGAAACAAAACTCAGAGGACCAACCAACTGCCTAGCCACTCTACCCGACCTTTCCTACATTCAACCATCGCGCCTAGTTGTGGTTTGATGTGACTAGCAAGGTTTGATAAGTGTTAACAATGACATATTTTGTGGGATGTTTTGTAGGCATTTTATGTTATAATTGTGGTCCTTTAAGCGAAGCTAATTTTATGCATTGAATAGCTTAATTTGAGAATAAGGACTAAGTGTGGGCACACTTGTACATTTTAGAGAAATGGAGCTATATCAAGGGTATTCTAGTTATTTTGGAGTTGAAAAGAAAGAGGAGTCCAAGTATGCTGTCTGTACCGAGTGGTTGTAGACTCGTACAAAGGTTTGTACAATGAGAGGCAGAAAGTTGTACACCGACTTGTACGAGCGTATGAAGAGAGAACATGGCGGAGGCAAAAAGTTGTATCAATGCATGTACATTGTACTCGTACTCTCACTCGTACAAGCATGTCCAGAAAGTTGCACGCTTGGAAGTATGAGCGTACGCGAGGGGAACTGGGAAAGCATGATGCATATGAGTGTTTGTACGCTCGTATAGACTCCGAATTACTAGGGTATAAATAGCTTTGTTGAAGGGGATTAGGGAGACTTTTTGCCACTTTGATCAGTTCAAAATTCTATACTTTAACTATTTAGAGAGAGAAATTATCTTAGGGTTCTTAGGTCACCATGCAAATTGACAACTTGTTCATAGGAGCTTGGAGGATTCTCAATCTACAATTATTGAAGACCTTTTGCTTGGATTGCAAGTTAGTTGTAATTGAGTTAAGTGTTCTTGTTAATTGCAATTTCGATTCTCTTATTGATTCTTACATGTGCTCAATTCTTGCTTGCATTTCCATAATGATCACGTGTGGCTAGGTTTTTAGGGATTTGAATTAAGTCTACTTGTGAGCATGTATGAAATGATTTGAATTGCAATTAGGGAGAGATTTGATCCTTGTTGGAATTGAAGTGGAACTTTGTATAGACTCTTGCATAGTTATGACCAAACCATTCAAGAGAACTATGATGTGTGTAATTGCCAAGAGATTGTGACTACACTATTAGGGATGGCAATGGGGCGGGGTGGGTGCGGGGGTCACTCGCCCCCGCACCCGCATTCTCAACCCACTCCCCGCACCCGCACCCGCGCGGATAATGAAATTCCTACCCATCCCCGCCTCCGTGGGGATTTTGCGGGTGCGGGTAATACCCAACCCGCAACTCTAATTATTAATATTACATTATTACACTTAAATCTAATAAATTTTTTTTTACTACAATTCTAATTATCGCATGGATTCTTTTTATAAGTTTGAACATAACTCTAAAATTTAATAAGAGCCAATGATGTTAGTCTTTAATTGAAACTAAAATTGTGTTGGTAGTATAAGTTCTATAAGTGTTTGCTCATTATGTTATTTATGTTGTTCCTTTTCAATTTTCATAAACAAAAAACTAAGACAATGAGATGATAATTCAATTGAATCCTTGAGGCACTAGCTCATAAAGAAGTTTAATTCATAATTCAATTGAATACTTGAGGCACTAGCTCTGTAGCTCATAAAGAAGTTTAATTCATTATTCATTTTTAATTATAAAAGATACATAAACTTATATGATAAATGAATACTAGTAATACAAGTGTGTGGATATAAATAAATAAATAAATAAATATATATATATATATATATATATATATATATATATATATATATATATATATATATATATATATATATATATATATAAGTGCGGGTGCGGGGCGGGGATACCTCCCCCCGCACCCGCCCCCATACCCGCGCGGGTTTACAAAATTCCCCCCATCCCCGCACCCATTACCCAAATTGTGCGGGTATTTTAAAACCCGTAAGGGCGGGGATGCGGGTAACCCATAGGGTGCGGATATAATTGCCATCCCTATACACTATAGACTCTTCCACGTGAAATTCCTACCTTACGTCGAGAGTCGGCGCCCGGAAGAAGATGCGGACGCAACGTGTTTGATAAAAACGACTCGAGTGGTTAAAGTTGCTACAAGGTAGAAATAACTATAACCGCTTGATAGGCCAAATAGACCATGTGTGTGGCTTTGACAATGGAGTAACATCTTCCGAGAATCATGGTTAAAGTATTACACTACTCTCTACCTAGGATCATTCATTGCATTAACGCAAGGAAAGCTTAATCCAACTATCCAAGTCCCCTCTTTGTTCATTGCTTCCTTTACTTGTTTGCCTATTTGTTACTTTACATTGCTTGTTGCTAGTGCTTGTTACTTTGAACATGCTTTCTTTCAAAATGTTGAGATCTAGTTTCCTACTGCTATTACGCCATTGTGCTTAACCACACATTACTCCACTCTTATCGGCCATCCTTGAGAACAACATATGAGAAACACTTTACTCTTGCTCACTTTCCAACTCACCACTTACCACATCTCGTCAGGGTTCTGTTGTGGTACGGTCTAACTAAAGCCATGGTGGTGTGTCGAACGACGGCCGGCAACAAAAGGCTACAATCTATTTGCTACCCTATAACTCAAATACACTTACCTAGTTACTTGGTAATAAGAGCTTGATCTTAGTTGTTAAAACTTGGAGTAGAGAGCTTCCTTTTCTAATACGAGAGAATATTCTAGTGAGATTTAATTTTTAGAGTGCTTCTATGCACGAGTAATCATTCCAAAATAAATTAAAGTACAGGCGAGGGATCAGAGTGATGTGAGGTCTAATCCTAATACTTGGGGAAGGGTAGAAATATGTCCTAGTGAGGTTGATGAGTAGGAATTGAGTCTTGACATGTGCCTCATGATGACTTTGCTAAGATGACCAATGTGATTGAGGTGTTGAATGCTCGAACATATAGAATAATTGAGAGATCGAGATAGAGGACCAAATAATAACAATGAAGGTCAAAATGAGAGGGTAAATGTAGGAGATAATGAGAGAAGGAATGAAGGTAGTACAAGTGAGGAAAATCGTGATATATAGGAGAATAAGGAAAAGGGTTAATAGAAGCAATAAGAGGGATATGGATGAGGAAGATGATGACATTGAGAACATTAGAGAACATATTCCTAACTTTACGAGTAAGAGAGATCTTTATATGCTTATTTAGAATGGGAGAAGAATGTAGATAGAATTTTTGATTGTCTTAACTACTACGGAAGAAAGAAATTAAACTTAATATGGTGATACTAGAATTTAGTGATTTTGCTTAGGCTCAGGACCAATTAATCGGTTAAGAGCCAAGAGACTACATGACTTAGTAGCTGGGTTGGTTTTGGAGCTAATTGAGGTAGAAACTGATTCACCACCTTGTTAGTATGAAGGTAGTGATGATATCATGGTCAATCTGGCGGAAATTCAATTGGTGGGAGTGTAGTTGCAAATTAGCATGGGATATATATGTTTTATGATGTAAGATTTGTTTATGGTGAGTACAAGTGTTATGTCGTCGTTCTCCGTGATTGGAATTTATGACATGTAGTATGCAATTGCAAGCAACTTGTCACTAGCATTAGAAAATTAATATGAAGCTAAGCAATCCGTAACAATTGTGGAGTGTTAATGACCCAACAAAATAAGACAAATATATATATATATATATATATATATATATATATATATATATATATATATATATATAAAATACAAAACTCAATATAGACAACAAACCCTAAAATACCCAATCAATTCCATTTATGCAATACAAATCAAATAGACATCAATAACAAGAAATCAAACCAAATTAAATCCAAACCCTAAATACCTAGCTACTCATACTAGAACAATAAATACACAAATTCAAGGGGTTAAATGAAATCATAAGTGTAAAGTAATAAAATAGACAAACGAAGAAAACTTATCTATTGGAAGTTTTGGAATCCAAGATTACAATGTTCTTGAGCTTGGAGGAACAAGAAATCTATACTAATCTAAGCTAAACTAAAGCTAAAACTAAGTAGGAAATGAAAGAAAATTGAAATGGAATAAAAGGATTGTGAGTTCTCTTCAGGCATTGGCATCGCATGGCCATGGTCGAGCCCATGGCCAAGAAAATAGACATAGGATGTATTGTACGTGTCACAAGCATGCACATAGGCATTGCCACGCATGTGGGCATGCCTACCATCCCAAACAAAATTCCCATTAACCTTATTTGTGTTCTAGGCTATTTTTCATCCTTGAAACCTTTGAATTACTCTTTATGATCTTCATAGAAGTTGTATATTTTTAAGTTAGCTTTACAACGATGCTAAAACCACTCAAATTGGATGTTCCTGCATCGAGTTATGATTGAGATACCGAGAAGACGTCAATTTGGGCGAGAAATGCCACCTTGCTTTCTTTTGCTTTGCTTTTGCATTGAATTGGCTATATCATCAAGACCATTACGAATGAAACAAAAATTTGGCACATGAAAGAGTATTGTTCAATCTCTTTTTCTTCATTTTGCCTCACAAAAATATCCTCATGCTATGATGACTTGAAAACTTGATCAAATAGTTCAATGTTTGGCTCAAAATATCATTTTTCTTGTCAAGTCACCTAAGCACCAACAATAATTCAATAAGTGATAAAATTGACTCAATAGAATAATGAGTAACAAGCAAAAACACCGTTTTTTCCTTTCTTTGTGGTTATTTCTTTTTCCAGAGTTTTCGTTGGCGGATTATGACCAAGATTAAGCTGGGAAATCCTAGAACTCTAGAAGCATATAAGGCTATAACTAGTCTAGCTTACAGTAGAGTTGGTAGATAATCTTTTTTAATGAGTTTGAATCAAAGTCTTGCATAATGCAAGTTGATAATCTTTTTTAATGAGTTTGAATCAAAGTCTTGCATAATGCAAGTTCTCTCTCAATGAGTTCAAACAGAGTCTCCTTCGACTTATCAAGGGATTTACCTTCCTTGTGGCGTCACCTACACTTCTATCGTTCTTCAGCGGATGTGGTGACCTAATTTAGATGATCCCCACCGCACGAGCTTCACTTCGAACCGTGGTTTCTCAACACAATTTTTTGGTTCTATTTCTAAGTTATTTAAGTAGTTTTAGTGTGAATATAGTAGGTGATATAATATATAAAACTAGGTATTCATTTTGTGAGTTTTTTTTTTCCTAATTTAAACATTTTTATCTAAAGAAATGTTTTATAATTATAATTAACATAAGAATAATGAGATTTCACCAACATCTACTACTTAAAAAAGTATAATTTTAAGTAAAACAACTGATATTTTTCATTGCAGTTAATTTTATTTTAAATTTTACACATATTTAGTCACGTGTATTATAATAAAAATAAAAATTGAAATGATGTAAAACTTAAAACATACCAATTATACTTGTAAACATTTAATGAGTTTATCACTAGAAAATTTTTAAATTGCCATCTTAATACATAATTAAAGGGTGTTAAAAAAAACATAATTAAAGGTGATATTAACTCACTCCTTGTAATGAAGCAATTAATTTGACTATTCTTATTCATCTTAAACACTAAAAAGTGTAATTAATCCTTATTAAATTTTCAAAATGACATGGTCAACAAATAATTTTTTATTTTTTATTTTTTATTTAAAAAAAAAAAAAAACATGGCAACTCCAAATAAGATGATCCTAATGTAATTCCTAAAAGTAAAGAGGATCTTCTTAAAGTTTTCAAAAATCTCAAGGATCCAAGAGAAATTATCACTAATTGCTCTACAGCTTTAAACTCACGCGCCATTTCAAGCGAGTGTTCGATGTTTCCCCAGCTTAAATTATTAACAAACAAGAACTGTCGGTGACTGATCTGCAAGTTTAGAAGCAACACAAATTCAGAGAGGTTTAGTCAATCTCCAGGAGCCCTGATTTTCGTTTTACATTGCGGAGCCGAAAGGTGAGACAATCGTACATTTCTATATATATGGGCATAGACACAGTTTAAAACTTGCATTTTTTGTTTGTTTCTTTAATTTTAGTTGCCCTTATAGTCTGAAAATCTGTGTGGGTTTGGGGAAAGGTTGTACTGGTTTAAGGATTTGCATTTACAAACTGAACCAAAAGCCTTGTTGATAGTAACTGATCCAATGATGGTCCAAAACCAACCATCCACTAGACCCTCAAAGCCCCAAATTTTGAAACAAAAACAAGCTGCACTGCTTTCAGAAACTAAGAATCTTGATTTCTCAACATGGGCATCAGAAAACTCTGTCAAAATCCTCATAATTTCACTCCTTACCATCACTGTTGCTGCCCTCTTCTACTTCCACACTTCCTTTACCACCCCCACTACCTTGTTTTGCTCCCAGAGATCACACCATGGTCAACCTCAAAAGCCCGAATTGCCTAAAATCGATCTTGATTCGGTCCAACCCATTGTAGATAAGTCCTCGCCTTACTCTTCGTTCCATTCTGAACAATGGATTGTGGTCTCTGTATCGGATTATCCCTCTGTTTCGCTCCAAAGTCTTGTTAGGATAAAGGGTTGGCAAGTTCTTGCAATAGGAACTTCGAAGACCCCAAAGGATTGGAATCTGAAGGGTGCTATATACTTGTCATTGGAACAACAGGCTGATTTGGGGTTTAGGGTGGTGGATCACCTTCCTTATGATTCTTATCTTAGGAAGAGTGTCGGGTATCTTTTTGCAATCCAGCATGGTGCTAAGAGGATATTTGATTTCGATGATCGTGGGGAAGTGATTGGTGGAGAGATTGGGAAGCATTTTGATTTGGAGTTGGATGGGATGAATGGAAAAGAGGAGAAAATTTTGCAGTATAGTCTAGAAATTGTGAATAGGACTGTTGTGAATCCTTATATACATTTTGGGCAAAGGTCCGTTTGGCCTAGAGGGTTGCCGTTGGAAAATGTGGGTGTAGTTAATCATGAGGAGTTTTACCATGAAGTGTCTGGAGGGAAGCAATATATACAGCAGGGTATCTCAAATGGGTTGCCGGATGTTGATGCAGTTTTTTATTCAACTAGAAAGCGAGGATCAGAAGCATTCGATATTAGGTTTGATGAGCGTGCCCCCAAGGTTGCATTGCCCCAAGGGTTAATGGTTCCGATCAATTCATTCAACACGATGTTCCATTATAATGCATTCTGGGGATTGATGCTCCCCGTTTCTGTCAGCTCAATGGCTTCTGATGTTTTAAGAGGCTATTGGGCACAAAGGTTGTTATGGGAGATTGGTGGTTTCGTAGCTGTATATCCACCTACGGTACACAGAAATGACAAAGTTGAAGGATATCCATTTTCAGAAGAGAGAGATCTACACGTTAATGTGGGTCGTTTGGTAAGGTATTTAGTTTCATGGAGATCCCGTTCCCAAAGTAAAAAATTGTTTGACAAAATTTTGCAATTGAGCTATTCCATGGCACTAGAGGGGTTTTGGAGTGAGAACGATGTGAAGTTCACTGCTGCTTGGTTGCAAGATTTGATTGCAATTGGGTATCAGCAGCCAAGGCTAACGGCAATAAAGTTGGATGGTCGAAAGGCAAATATTGGCCCGGGGGACAGAAAGGAATTTGTCCCGCAAAAGCTGCCTTCTGTACATCTTGGAGTTGAGGAATCGGGTGTGGTGAATTATGAAATTGGGAACTTGATACGGTGGAGGAAGAGATTCGGCAAAGTAGTGCTAATCATGTTTGTCAGTAGTTCTGTGCAGCAAACTGCATTAGAATGGAGACTGCTTTATGGAAGGATATTCAAAACTGTGGTTATTCTGTCAACACAGGCCGATGCTGATTTGGCTGTCGAGCAAGGCCAGTTGGATCAAATATACAAGTACGTATGCAACTTCTCAAAGAAGCTTTTTATTAGTTATTTAATTTAAAGCTGTTTGATTATATTTCGATTTCCCATTTCACATTTTAGCTTTCCATTCTTAAATTCCCTCCTGTATTTATTATCCATGTGTGTTGGCACATTTTATCTGTCTATTGGGTTGTGTCTGTTTATGAATAGGTGCTTAAATTAACATTTATGTGTTTGTATATATATGTACTATGTTTCTTCATTAGAAACATAGAATTATAGTAATATATTGTAATCTTTCAGTATTATATACATTTTCTCATTCCTTGATTCTTCATCTCTGCTTCCGCCTAACTATCGGGTGGTCGTTATTCTCCACCCGCTAGGCATTTGGATCTTTCAAATTCAACAGTAAGGCTGTTTCTAAATTCATTTTAATTGAATGGCAGATACATCCCTGGTATTCTCGAAAGATTTAACGACACCGAAGGGTTCCTCTACCTTCAGGACAACACTATATTGAACTATTGGAATCTGATGCAAGCCGACACATCTAGGCTGTGGATAGCGAATAAGGTAATTTGACATTATCTAAATTGTTTTCTATGATTCTTCAAGAACGGTTTATTTATCTCGCGTGCATTATCCGGTTAGGTGCCCTTGTCCCGAACATCTATTGATGGAAAGGACTCCTCGTGGTTTTCACAACAAGCGGACCTGGTGAAGAAAGTGGTGAGCACAATGCCAGTTCATCTCCAAGTTAACTACAAAGAAAGCGGCCCAAGTGACCAGAACATTGCTCTGTGTGGATCCGAGGTGTTTTACGTTCCTAGACGTTTTACCCAGGACTTCATTGATCTCGTAGACTTAGTGGGTGACCTGCAAATACACCACAAGATTGCGGTGCCCATGTTCTTCATGGCAATGGATGTGCCCCGAAATTTTGACCCTCTGCTGAACAGAATGATTTACAAGACGGGAAAGCCATCTACAAATTCATTGAACATATACTCCGCTCAAGCACCAGCGGTGCATCCATGGATAGTTTCCACCGAGTCTGACTTCATAAAGCTAATACGGCTCATGGCAGAAGGCGATCCCCTCTTAATGGAATTGTTCTAAGGTTTGATACTTTAACACTTGTGAATATTTGGATGCTTTGGAGATTATAAAACCAACAGAAATCATGCAATACCTTTTTCCACATACTTTCTTCAGTTCTTGATTTTTTATTTTTTTTTTTTTTTTGCAGCAATAATCTCTGTTGTATTCTTTCACTTGTCTGTAACCTGTATATACATTGTAACATTGTACCAAGGATTGATTTTGTTTCATTTTGAATCATCAGCATTCATTCCAATGACGGTGCGTTTACATGGGGGGATTTTCATTTTTCTGTGTGTTAAGAGTCCCACGTTTGATAAAATAATAGAGAAGATATGAGTTTATAAGATTATAAGTTAGACTAGTTAATTGATTGGATTTAGTTTTCAGTTGGTTAGAGAGAGCTACATCCATCATTCGACCCACCACTTATTATCTTATTAAATACTACGTAATATTTAAATTACTTACACATAATAAAATTCACTAGTTATATTAAAACATAAAATAATAGAAATATTCAAATATAATAACTAAAAGTTTAATGTTTTTAAAATAAACTAATTAGTTTCGAAGTAAAAATAGTAAAAAATTAGGAAAAGTTTTAGAAATTTGTATAATTAACTACCGTACTTGCTTTCAAAAAAAAAAAACTATAGTACTTATAATATATATATATATATATATATATATATATATATATATATAGACACACATGTATGTATGTATTGGGCTTAATTTTTTAAAACCCGCCCATAACCCACCACCCACTATCACCCAAAGAATCTGATCCACGCAAGGTGGATTCGAGTAAATATCTGCAAGGCGGATTGAAATTGGCATCTCTAGTTATTACATGGTATCAGAGCCCGGTCCGGTCCACATTCAGTCTTAGATTAGAACACTGAGAAAGGAAAATATATCTATTCTCTAATAAATTGGAAAACAAAGAATTGAAATAAACAGATCTTTTACAGCAGTGCTTGTAATGTGCAATTATGATCCCATGGCTCATGTTTTTGCAAAATGATCTTTTATTATGTTTAGATATAGTTCCACACAGTTGTGCAATGCAATTCCAAGCCTCAGCCAAAGTACTTTTGGTACAATGCATTTGCAATAGCTAAAGCATCACCTTGTGCCTTCACTGGGTAAAGCTCTGAGCCTCTCTGCCATTTGTCTGAAAATGCAATCCACTCTTTTCTCCATTCCTCCACCTTGAACTCCACGTTTTCGTTCAAGCTCCTTGACAGATGATTGAAATACATCGAGGCTCGTGGGAGATAGTAGCTTTCCAAGAGTCCACTCCAGAACTTATTCGCTGATTTTCAGCAACCAAGACAAATAGTTTATGTTAATGTAAACTGAGAAGCAGATAAAAAAACGATGAAACTATTGTTTACGTATTTGAAAACAAGCTTACCATAATCATGAAGCTTGCTCTGAACGTAGTTTGTCGTATCAAACCACATTGTCACTTGTGTCCTAGCATTCCATTCATACTAAAAATAGGTAGGATAATTAGTACTTCACAGAACAACATTGCATTGCAGTTTTAACTTTTAATTATACCAGAATCATGAAGCTGCAAAATTGACTAGATGAGTAGATTATTATTTTTTTTTTGTTAGACCACGAGGTGTTCTGAGTAGACCCTAACTATAGGAAGCACCTTTAAACCTGTACCATACTTAGACTAATCCCCTTCGCACCGGACCTGCCCAATTAAGGGGCAAAGTGCATACTTAGACTAATCCCCCTTCGCACCAAACCGGCCCAATTAAGGGGCGAAGTGCTGATTATATTGGTTTTTCCATATGAGAGGGGGTTTTCAACTCCTAACCTCTCTTAAGGAATGAGAGTGCACGACCACTCATGCCAACCAAACTAGTTACTAGAAGAGTAGATTATTGTTTAAACCTGTTTTGTCTCGTTAGAATTTTCTGCCAGGCTTTTCGCACTTTCAAGCCAGGTCCCGAGTAGACAACCATCATCCGCAGCAAGAAGTACGTCAATGTCTTTGATAAGTTGCAGGAACTTCTGACTATGAACACTCAAAGCTTTGGCATCCTTGTTTGTGAAAGCAGCTATTGAATCTAAATAAACCTGGTTTGCGAGCTTGGATAGTGACTGTCTGGTTAAGTCCACCAAATCATACCTATCAGAAGCAAATGCAACATCAAAGTCAATGTAGTTCATGCTGTTAAGAGTTCCACATTGAAATTATAAGAGGGAACATATAAGTTTATAAGGTCATGGGTTAAACTAGCTAATTGAATAGATTCAATTTGGTTTAGCTTATGTGCATTATAGCCCAGTTTAAACATGGTATTAGAATCGCGCACTAGGAGTGCGAAGAATGGTGAAACCCGAGAATTAGATTTAGGGCATGTTTCTTCATTTTACCTATAAGTGAGGCTTCCAGCAAGCTCAGTTCCTGCATCAAGGAATAGTTTCAATGCCTTCAAGACATCCTCGGTGGAATACCATAAGTGTGGTTGAGGCAAAGATGAGCTAGTTTCTAGGAGAAAGAATCTTCGCTTCTGATGTGTCATAAGAAATGCTATTGTATGATCATTTTCGGGCATATCCGATCCTGTAGGATTGGATGGATCCCAGTCGGGAAATTCTACTATGTAGTCTTTGTTGTGGTCCTGCATTAAATTTATTAGTAAAGGATAATATTCTTAGCACATAACAATGAAGAAGCAGAAAAAGAAAAGAGGGGGGGGGGGGGGGGGTGTATATAACATATAGTCTACTCAGTATAATTTCTGAAATGGAAACTTATAAAGAATCCAGTATTCTTAAAGTACAAAATTATTACACATAAGAAGTGTGGTACAAGGAGGTGAAATTTTATATGGCCAAGTGCTTGTGGTCTTCTAGTCGGGTTTTACCTTTGACTCAGTTAAACAAGCTATGTCATCGGAATGGTAATTGCATAGAGATATACTGCTTTTGGATCATTTAATGGGTTCCTTGAGAGCAATACTAGCTAAAGTTTGCCACAAAATTAATTGTAAACTCTATCATAGTAATTTTCACTTCGATAAATGTCTTTCAATTTGTAAAAACAAAGTAATTTTCGATGTTACTTAAACTATAATGGAGTAAGAATAACTTGACAGTTAGCTAAGAGGAAGAACATACAGCAACTCCGTCTGTGCAATTGTATACTGTGTGATAAAGTATCTCCCAAGCAGCTTCGACTTCACTAACTGCTTTACCATATCGCCTACTAGCATAGGATTTCAACCATGCCTATCACAGAAAACAGTACTTTTTTTAGGGTGAGTCTCCTGTGTAAGACTGTTTCACGGATCCTTATCAGTGAGATGGGTCAGGTCAAGATGGAATCATAATACTTATGCTGAAAATTTTAATACTTTTGAGTAGATTGTAATACTTTTAAATCAAAATGTAATATTTAAGAGTTGAACAGTTACTTATGAGAAAAAAAAATACTAATCAGGATAAATTGATTGATTGTTATTTATGAGGAAAAATGTGATACTTTTTATGAAAACGTTTTGTTACCTTAATGTCAAAATTGTCACTCCTGAATGCCATTTCAGACATTTGCTCATACACAACTGGGTTGTGTTCTATCCCTTCCATGCACATGCCGACCCCAACCTGCTCAGAAAGTTGTCAAGTAAGGAACTTCAGAATTGAAGTTTGCTAAAAGGAGTTCAGTAAACATTCTGGTAGAATAAGGGGGTGAAGAATAATTCACAACTTAGCTTAAGATGAACATGGGAACGAGCTTTGAGGTGCACATAAGGGGGGATTTCACTCACCATTGTTGAATTTTCACTAGTACGAGCATCAATAGGGCCCGAGGCAACAGAATCCATCGTGCCATACATTTCAATATTGCCTCCAAAGTTGTGCAGCATACACCTGTTTTATGTAGATGATAGGAAATATCAAACCAGGAATAGAACTAAAATTCGAGCTTCCTGAGGAGTGCCGAGCACTGAATAACTTAAGGATAGGCATGTCCAGTTAACTTCATACGTACCATATGTAAGGAGTGCCATAAAATTGAGAAGAATTTTTCCATATTGGGTGGACATCAGCAAATAAATCAAGAACTATCATCTTCCCGAATGGTACAGAATGTAGAAGTGCCTGCCAGTATGAGCCAACGTTGAAAATGAAGTTCATAAAATCAAAGAGCAATAGTTTTGTTTGGTGGTTTATTTTTTATTCTTTTGTGAGAGGAGGGAAGGGTGGGGTGTAATGTGTAAATCCAGTATACAAGATCCAGATCATCATTGGAACTTTCAACATCCTGGTGATCTTGGCACTTGTTTTTCATTTGGCTTTACATTTAAAAGACAAAAGAATCACTATAGAAGTGCATGTGCTACAAGAGAGCTAAGGTTCATGATTCACTTATAAAGAGAACATATGCATTTATAAGCAATTGTTATACCATGGACATGGACCAGGGTCCATCTTGCATTGTGGACCAAGGTCCAAAAATTATGTGTCATAAGTTAACATATTTTGTACTTCTGAAGGTTATTTTGGTCCAAGGTCCACAATGCAAGGTTGACCCTAGTCCATGGTATAATTTGCCCTTTAAGAATAGTTATACCTTGGGCCCGGGTCCACCTTGGATCCGTGTCCATTTACATATTGAATGTCCACAATTTGAATTGTGAACATTCAGTATATAAATTGTGAACATTCAGTAAATTGTGTATTTTGGACTTTGCCGAAAATGTACCCGTGGATAGCATAATTGATAGATACTACACAAAACAGTCCACTTGACAACGTGGATCAACAAATAAGTAATACTGCACACACACTTGAATACATGATAAATCATCACGAGGGCAAAGACCTCAAAGACGTGAAATTGATAAAAGCTTCTTCCTAATGACATAGCAGCATACCTCCATCTGTGGTGGCTTCCAAAACGAGGAGTCTGAATAAAATAGCCAACCCTGCAGATTGATATATCAATTAGAACTAAATTTTTGCACAACCGAATAAGCAAAGGACAATGAACGCTGCAAGTAAGGTTTATACACATCTATAGGAAGTTTCTCCCCAAGTCTTGAAGTACTAGCAGAATAAAAGAAAAGGAACTGCAGGTAAATGCGCCCCCAATGTGAAAATACAGTTATATCCTTACAATGAGAATTGTACAAGGAAAATATTATTGCAAATTGCAATTGTTTGAACGAGGATACTCTAACAGTCATGTTGATAGTTTTGTGGAGTTAAACTGAATAGAAGGAAACATCTAGTAGAAAAGTGTTCGTAGTCAGAGAAAGCATGAAATAAATGAAGTTGAATTGCTTAATAAAACTAAGGGTGTGTTTGGTTCGCACATGAGAATCGGAATCGGAATGAGAATCAAATACTTGGTAATGGTAATGGGTTTTGGTGAAAGTATTTTGCATGTTTGGTAGTAGGGTGAAATTTGGAATGATTACCAATATTGATGTTTGGTTGTGTATGACTCTATAATGAGAATAAATGTTTTAAAAATACAAAAACAAATAATGACATCCAAAGTATCAGTATGAACAAAAAACAAAACAAAACAAAACAAAAATCTAAAAGTACTAATCCAAAATTAAAAATTAGATTTCCAATAAGATGAAATGATACCCTTTTTTAATTAAGGAATGAGATTTTTAATTGAAGATGTAATCAAATCCCATAGTTATGGAACTCAAAAAAAAAAAAAAAAATCCTATAGTTATGTTTTAAAAAGTTGTCAACCAAACACTGACTATGATTTTGATTCTCATTCCTAATGCGTAAACCCATGAACCAAACACACCCTAAGAGTGGACTAGAAGATAAACATACTTGCATTAGCCACACTGCATCCTTATCTGCTTTGGACATTGCTTTGTAGACCGCAGATCCAAGAGAAGAAATATATGATGGATCGCTTGAAGGTGGAGTGTTCTCATTAAAGGTATCGCTGCATTAAATACTTTCCCGATGTCATAATATAAAGCATAGGAAGAAACATTTTGCGGGAAGCAAAAGAATTGCAACATAGGCACTCCTAGCCATCAAAGTAGCTAAATCATTATGATGAACTATACGACTTCTTTAGTTACACATAATACACTTGAGAAGTTCACACCAACCTCCAATATTTCCAAATATTTTGTTGCTCTGATAAATTGATTATCTAAAAGCAGCTGGTTCATTTCTTAACCGAGTCTAAGGCTATGTATATGTTCACATTCAAAGGTAGAACCGTATATGGAAGATGATAAAGAAGACACCTAACTTGTTCGGGCAATTTGATAGGATGAGTATAAATCAGGCAAAAACAAATTAAGATTGGAATGAAGATAAAATGAAAGTTAGGGACCACCATACACGTAATTGAAGGAGAAAAATTAATAAACTAAAGTTCAAAGAAAGAATACCAGCTGTAAATATTTGTGATGCTTCCGTACTCTGCCAAACAAAGATGTAAACAAGAAATGAACAATTGGAGTGTAGTTAATGAATCTCAACTCATACGCCATACAATAACATATCATAAAACTGTAGAGCACACTATATTTGTAGGACCAACAGATAAGACTTCACAGTTTTCCAGTTTAAATGTTGCTTTTGAAGAGAGAGAGAGAGAGAGAGAGAGAGAGAGAGAGAGAGAGAGAGAGAGAGAGAGAGAGAGAGAGAGAGAGAGAGAGAGATCAAAAGCTTCAAAAAAGAATGGAAATGCTAACACTAAACTAGGACATTTCAAATTTGGAGCTTTAAGTCACCACTACTTAAGCAAACGAAATCCTGTTGTTATTGACTGCATTCAAATATAACACATAAAATCAATAGAGATTAACAAATACGTGACAAGTGACAAGTAAATCACCTTTTAACTGATGGCGAATAAATGCTTCACCAATATCTACAAATAATGGGTCAGAAGAATCTAAAAGGAAAGTACAACACCATCGAGGGTCACCATCAACCGTGTTCCTAAGATCAAAGAGTTTGAAATTTTATCAAATTCGAGCATTCAAACACACACATTTGAGTGGGGTTAATTGACAAGGAAAAAGTTATGATCTAAAATCATTTGACGGGGAAAAATTTAAAACAACAATATAAACAATACAGTACATGCACAATACAGGAGATGGTGAAAGGAAAATGTAAAAGAGTGATTCAGATTTAGAGATGAGTAGTTAGACAAGAAATACCAGTCTCCAAGTCTAGTTATATTTGCAGAGGGAAACATCCTTTTTATTGCAGCTGGTACATTCCCAGAGAATGATGGGAGAACTGGAAAAAAAAAAGAAAAAAAAAAATAAATATCATGGTTGCTGGTCACATATCAGAACATATCCAATAAAATTTTAATGTTTCACCTTAACTTGTTTAAGAAAAACATAAAAACATACTAGCAGGCAGTAGCTGCCAAAGTATATAAAGATTTTATTTTTGGCTCTATAACCACAGATTTTGTACGGTGTAAATGAGCCAGAATGAGAAAAGAGTATTTTAAGTCAAAATGAAAGTGTACCTGGGGTCATGCCCAGCTCTGTCATCCTCTGTAATATCTGCTTCTGCAATGAAAGCTGTTTATCCAACCAGTTTTGGGACAAAGGCCCACCCCATCTATTTTGCAGAGAATGATGAAATGTAAACTCTCTTGGTAAATGTAATATAATTATTCAGTAAAGTAAACAAGCAAGAGCAAGAAAATCCTGACCATAGTTAAAGTGTCCAAGAGAGAAATAGGAAATGCATAAAACTTTGACAAATCAAAATGTTATTTTGGATATATGATACTAAACTTCATTATTCTTTTAGAACTTTTTCTAAAGCATTATTACAACCTGATAATTAGTTTAAAATTTAACTAAACTTTTCAACTAGAAAATAAATGATTTGGTCATAAAAAGGTTCTGCACTGTAATTGAGGAGGCAATCCTTACCCATGTAGATTTGCCATACGAGCCCACGCTAGGAAAGCAGGTCCACCAAAGAAATCATTCAAATCTTGTGCAGTCAAATTAAACTCTTGCTGTCAAACAACAGAAGTTGAAATTCAAGAAAAGAAAATGTTGAAATGAATGTTTTTAATTTACTATTGTCTACTCTTTTATTCTGTATATTCTTCTGTTTTCACTTTTCAGTTTCCTAAATTTATAGGTAGAAATAATTGTTAATAGAGGAATTAGTGTTTGCTTCCTATTCTTCAATTACTAGGTAGTTTGTTACATTTTTTATGTGACCTTCCTTGTCTATAAATTATCGTATCCCTTTCCATTGAAGATGTGTGAATAATATATATATATATCGTACAACTCTCAGGAATGGGGATAAAACTTTGAGACTACTTGTATGGAGTCTTAGGCTTACGCTACTAGACTATGAGGTCCCAGGCAAGAATTTAATATTTATTCCAGCAGCAAGTTCTCAGCTTTAAGCAAAAAAGAAAAAGAAAAAATTGTCTGCTTAATTCATGTAGTGTGGAGAACTATTATGAGAAACTTTATACTGTAATTGCCCTAGAATTGACTATCTGAATGATAAGCAGCAATTGCTATGCTTATTAATAGACTTATCCATGGTAAACAGTAAATAAGCTTTCAAAGCCAAACTAGCAACATAAACTAAGAAGCAAATGTACATACCAAGAAAACCTTTTGCCAGATGGCTTCTTGCCCGGTAAATGCTAGGGGCAGATTAATTCCTTGGAGCGCCATCCAGTCTATCTCTTTCTCCCATCTCTGCCAATCCCACCATACATAGGAATCTGCAATTGAATATTTGAATTGTGCTAAGCTGTGATACCGAGAGCAATAGAATTGCAATAAGAAATAGATGTGTTAAAAAAAAGCTGTTTCAGACAAAAACTAAATAACCAAAGAATTTTAGCTGCTTGGTAGCCGCACTAAGGCAACCCTTCCTGAAAGCCTTAGTAACTTGTTACTTTCAACCCTTTCCCTGTTTTGTTGGCCATGTCTTAGAACTTCAGAAAAGGATTCCACTTTTTTCCAATAGTAGAACTTTATGTCCCAAAACACTTGAAGATTGTTTTCTTAATTCAATAAATAAATGATTGAAAATAGCTTTAGTATGCTAAACTGACTTTGCCCAAAGGCCCCAAACAGTGTTAAACTGAGGTAAAGCAAGAATTTGTTAGGGATAAGTATAGCAGACACATAAAAATTTACTTAAAGATGGAGTAAATAATGAACACAAAAAAAAAAAAATAAATAAATAAATAAATAAATCCAATCCCACAAGCAGAGAAGTGGGCAACTTCCAGAACATAAGACTTTCACTTACCACAGAGCATAAAAGTCCACAACATAAGAGAAAATTAACTAAGACCGAGGTATGTATCTTTTCTCATCATTTTCTTATTCTGGGTGGAGTTAGACCAATTAAGCCAACCAGCATGGCTCCAAAATTTTGAACAGGGAACTAATTTATCTGTTAGACTGAAGCAATGAGTGAAAATGTCACACTTACAGCTAGAAGTGACAACATTTTGGTAGTAGTTCCATGGCACAGGCCGTTGAATCATCACACCCTCTGTATTTACAGAAGGTAGTAATCCTGGCTTGGGAACTGAATTTATTTGTATGCCCCCAGTCTTTTCCCATGAAATGTGAGCACCACACCAATACTTTAAGTACCAATGGAGGCCTGATGTGATTTCAATTGCTGTAGTTCCTTGTATCCTTGGAAAGGAAAAAAGAGAATCAAAATCTAAGGTTAATGTTTCTGCATGTTTCAGACAGTTAAAAGAAGAAACTATTAAGCATTAAGCAATATTATATGCAATCATAATGCACATTGACATGACAATATCAAAAAGGTGTGTCTATCCCTTAAACAAAAAGAAAATGTTGCAAATTATTTAGCTGAGAATGAAAATATTGTCATCTCTGTATAAGGAAAAGAGAAATAACCACCCAAAGACATTGATAACAATGTAGAACTTAAGATCTGTTATTCTTCTATAATCTAAAATTCTGTAATACTTTTGAAAAATCACTTTGAAGAGAAAAGGTTACGTGGATAAGATAGTGTATCAAATCATAGACATCAATTATTCAGAAATGCAACCTCTATATGCAATAGGATTGGGGACAATGCTGTAACTCAGAATTGGGTAAATGTCCCTCTTCTGACCTATTGCATAATACTCTAGAAGGCATGGCTATTTCATTTCTGAAGTCTCCAATAGCACAAGGATTAAAATTTAGGGAGAATTATGTATATAGAAATAAAAGGTAGAAAACACATACAGTATCTGAGGTGAATCTCCACTTGAGCTCTTGTAATTGGTTACTCTAAAGCAGCTCTGCCCACCACAAACATCCTACAACCAGCTTTCAAGCATATGGATTAGAATAACATCAATCCATGCAACCAGATAAAGATAACAATGACACCGAACCTGAGAAATTAAGATATGAAATTTGCATGGTTCAGCTGAAGAATAGCATGTTACACGATGGAGAATAGTTATGTCAAAAGAAACAGTATCTTCCCTAAAAGTTTAAAGAGCAATTGAATCCTGTTTTTTGATTTCTAGTTCTTGCTTGGTGACCTACCTCTCTGTGAGATAATAATTCGAGCCAAAATTGTCTAATAAATGTTCTTCAAAGAAAAGTTGTTCAATATCCCAGGATATGAGATTGCAGACGAATAAACACTTTTCTATTGTGGACAAAAAACCTGACACATCCAAGCAACTATTGTGGTTGCTCTAAAGACACTTCAGCTTAAAGACAACAAGCTAAGTCAGCATTGAGAATGCTGAGAACACATTAAAGTGTCAAAAATCTGAGTCTCACATAAAATTTGGGTACTCTAGACCCAATGAGATGTACTTTTCACCACTATTATCTGCATAACTAAACATTTTTCTCAACTATAATATATTCAAAAACCGATTAGGCATGAATTCAAAGAATAACCAGATAATGAAAATCAACAGCGAAATTATACTAAATGAGAAAGACTATGAATTAGAAATCCAAAGAAAATGGCACTGAGTAGCTTATAAACAACCAGGATTCGAAAGAAACCAGACAGTACAGAATAGTTACAGAAATATGGTACCTTGGACACAATTTTGAGCTGAAAACTTGACAAATGGGTGGGAAGGAGCCTTTGAAGGACACCCTTGGCTGCAGATTCTTGGACTGAATTTGATGGTCTTTTGCTGTCCTGACGGCTTAGCAGGGACTCTATAGCTTCTGATTCTTGCACTGATAGTGAGGATGATGAACACACAAACAAAGTAAGAATCAGAAACGCAAATAAATAATTCAAATCACACCCCATATTCCAGTTTAAGTTTGGATTCCTCATCCTCTGAGGAAAGTATTGTGTGTTTTTGCTGATTCTCTACTCTCTAGCTCTCGACTGGCAAGTCAAAGCTTCTCTTTCGACATTTGTCCTGAATTCCTAATCATTTTGTTTTTGTTTTGTTTGTTCTGTTTTCATCTTCAACTTTCTTTGTTATTTAATGAGGTGGATAAAAATATCGTTTAAGAAAAGAAGTAGAAGAAGTGAATTGCTACTTTCGTATAGTTGTAGTTTAGAGTTTTTGGCTATATGGTACAAATATTAGTACATATTACGGAGTACTCCCTCCGTCCCATTTTGGTTGTCTGGTTCGTTTAACGAGATTTGACTGAAATTATTTTTAATCCAACTTTTCATAATATTAAGTTTAGTATTAATATATAAAATTTATATATTTAGAAACTACATCAAAAGTACTATTAAACACAAAAAATTAAATTTAAAAATAATAAAAAATTACTAAAGAAAATAAGCAATGAAGAAAGAGTTAGTTTGACCAATGAATAGTAAATAGGACAGGTAAAATGGGACGGAGGGAGTATTTTTTAAGAAAAAATTTTTTAGATTTTTTTTTTGAGCTCTACTGACTCAGTTTTGTCAACCTAGTGAAGCACAAAGTTCATAGCTATTTTGTCAACCTAGTGAAGCACAAAGAGTCAACTGAGGCTCGAACCCAATCCCTTCCACATGGGAGTGTACACCGGGTGCCACTTGACCACAAGGTCTTTGAATCCTATCATCTATGAAAAACATAAGCTAGTTGATTTATTTGTGTTTCTTTACTAATTATAGCCATAATGCGGTGTTTATCTAGTGTACATCCTTTAAATAATGAATACAAGTTTTTCTCGTCACCTAAAAAAATTCATGACAACAATGAATAAAATTTTTTTTATTACCATGTAAGATAGTGAAATTGTTTAGCTAATGTAGTTTTATCTTTATTGTATACATTTAATTAATTAATTAAAATTATTTGTTTTTATATTTGTCATACATAGAGCTGCAAAATGGACCGGTGGAGCGAGTCAAAACACCTGCTCTTTGGCGGGCCTAAGTTTTGCTAGCCCACCTCGCCCCTGGCCCACAGGTTAGGCGGGCCCCCTCCACCTGACCTCTGGTTTTTTTTTTTTTTTTTTTTTTGGTTTTCCTTGTTCTAAGTTGTTAGTTCGTTACTTTGTTAAGTTTAATTTTACCATTTGTATACTATAAAAATAATTAAAATAACTTGTTAAGTACTAATTTAAATTTTAAAACATTAAACAATAATTCTAAAGCTCAACAAATATTATATATGTATGTATGTATGTATGTATAATAAATTGGCACTTTGGCGGGTTGGTGGGCTAGCCCACAGGCCAAAAAACTCATTCTTTGGCGGGCTTCTATTTTCAAAACGCACCCTTACCTAAATAGGGAGCAGGTTGGGTCGGGGTAGCGAGCAAAGCCCGTTTTGACCGCTCTAGTCATACACGAAAGTGATCCCACAAAATCAATGGTGGTAACCATTTTAACTGTTGTCACGTTAAAATATAGAAGTTTTTTGGCTGTGTGATTTTTGGAGTTTGTAGGATATGTTTTTGAAGCCTAGTTAATTTGTGTGCTCAAACACCGGTATCGTAGTACGTTTTATCCTGGGAAACCTAGACCGCAACGCTCCAGAACCCCGAGAGGCGGTAAATAAGGTTTTAAAGATAGTGGCAACACGACTCGTGCTCCAACCATCCCGAGATCGTCCGATTTTCGTTCGTTGGCATTTTTTAGGTTTATTCAACCTTTTGTAGGTTTTATTTTCCTGTGTAATTATCCTTCGTGGACATTTTTGTTGTATTTTCCATTTTCTATTGAATTTCGAGAATCATTTTCCTTACATTCAGTAGGGGCTAACCCTTGAGATTGCAATTTGATCATTTTGAGGTATATTTCATAAACTAAAGGTGACAACATATTCTCTCTGCTACTAGGTCATAAAAACTGGGTTCTTTGTATCTCATGGTCACCTGATGGTAAATACCTTGTGAGTGGAAGTAAAACTGGGGAGCTTATATGCTGAGATCCACAGACTGGGAAGCCTTTGGGTAATCCTCTTTCTGTAAGTCTCCATTGTTTAACTGTTGAGATCACTGGTTCCGTTACTCTTTCACCGTTGCACATCCTATTTCTTTTCAAGTTGATATAAGAAATGGATAACTGGTATTTCCTAGGAACCTGTACAATGCTGCTCCATGTCGCCGCTTTGTAAGTGCCAGTAAAGATGGTGATGCACGAATATGGGACGCTACGTTAAGGAAATTAAATGTGTTATTTATTTGTCTTAGTGGTCATACACTTGCTATCACTTGCGTGAAATGGGGTGGAGATGGAGTGATTTATACAGGGTAATAATCTACTTCACCTACCATTTTATTGATGTGTTTTATTATTTATTTATTTTGCATTTTTTATGTTGAAAGGATTTACACTTGTACCAATAGACAGCTAATATTCTTTTGAAGGTTAAACTTATATCAGGCTTTTCTGCAAAAGCACAAATTTCTCTGGGTGCATTTTGTTATTGATCTTTGCAAACATAAAGCTATCATATTATGGTTTGCTCACTTGGTATAAGGCGTTGTATTTCTTCTTTTCCTTTGAATGCTTCAAGGATTCTACTAATTTATATACAGTGAGAATATAATATACCATTTTCCATGTAGCTTGTTTAGATAGAGAAAGATTATTTTCCCAAGTAAAAGAGCTTTACTGATCAAAACTTGTCTCCAAGGTTTTTATTTCATAATATAAATGCAGAGTTTATCTGAACATGTGCCAAAACATACAGTAGCATATATGTTGGTTCATTCCACATTA
>CP025652.1:10854166-10867505 GCA_003576665.1 Ipomoea trifida | reverse complement strand
ATATTAGGGTAACTAGAATAAATAATGGGCCCTTATAAAGAATGGGTCTTGCATTATTCAATATAATACTAGTAAGTATGAAATTGGTCCTTCAAAGATAAATAAATTTGGTCATTACAAAATATTTCTTACTTATAAGAAATATAAGGATCCAATTTAAAGAAATCCCTTATAGGAATCAAATCAAGAATTGGGCCTTAGAATAAATAATTAATTCCGAATAGGAAATATATATATATCAATTAGAAGAATGAAGTCCAATTAATTCAAATAAATTACCCGGTAGAAATAATTACCGGTCTCAAGGCTTGAACGAAATTACGGGGTGTTACAATTGTACTCATTCGAAGTAGAGAGAGTGGCTAAGTCTGGAGTGGCACAGTTGGTAGCTCCTGCGTCCGAAAACCAAGTGTGGGTATTCGGGCTCTCGTCCAAAGGAGAATCTTGATAAACCATATTGGCCTGAGGCTAGTTTCTCGTAAACCATATTACCTCCACTACCTCCACGTTGCCTTCCGTTGCCACCACCGTGTGACTTCCCAAGATATTCACTACCAACATGCAGCTGCTGTTCTGAAAAGTAACTACCTCCACTGCCATACTATTGCACGTGACCAGAAGAGATGCCACCTCTAAATTGCTGCTGTTGTCTGCCAAAGCGATAATTCGAAATGCCTCTCTGCACAGCAAATGTCGTCGACGGGCCTGCATAATCACCACTTTTTCAATAAATTATTGCGCATCGAGGAAATCCGCACGTCCTTGCAAAGTAATCGGTTGTTCGCGGACATTGAGGGATGCCGTAAAAGCTCGAAATTGTGGTCTTAGGCCACGTATAAATTTTCTTCTTCAAGGTTGATTGGCTGGCCAGCTAATGCTAGATCTTCGATGACCACCTTTGCACAGCTAATGTAATCAGCCATGGAATAATCCCCTCACCGCAAGCTTTGTAATTGGCCAATAAGATTGAGTGAGCGAGCCTTAGAAGACGATGCAAGGGACTATTCGATTGCATCCTACACGTCCTTGCTAGTGTGGCATCCAAGAGTAAGAGTCATGACCTCATCGGGGAAGGATGATATCAACATAGGGAGAACGACTTGGTCTTGACGAACCCAAGTTGCGCAATCGAGATTAGGCAACGCTAGTGAGCCCTCGGTAGTGGCAGTAATGTAGGCGGTAGGGCATGGGTTGGAGCCATCAAATCATGACCACGGAGAAAGGGAACAACTTTAGCACGCCAAAACAAGTAATTTTATTTTGTAGGTTAATTTGATGCGAATGAAGTGAGTAGTAGACAAAGAACTTACGGTCGAAGAGATAGCATCATTAGAGACGGTCCGTTCAGAAGAATTAATAGATTTGTCGTCCATGGGAAATAAACCCTATCTAACTGATACTAGATGAGAACTATATATTTGTATTAACTAAACTTAATGATAAGAGTACAAGCATAGGGATATATATACAAGAGAAATCATATGAAGACTAGAATAACTAGTCATAGTCTGACTCAAATCGCAGAGTCCTAATAATCTTAACATTTATTAGATTAATACGAAAAACTACAAAAACTACCGAATAATATAATTGAAGATAAATAAATTGGACCTAATAACAACTCATTAAAAGTTAATTTCATGGAAAACCTAAAAATAAATAAAAGAGGTTTATACAATTAGGGATGATACCAATTTGGATAATATTATGTTTAAATTTGAATATACATAAAATACAAATTTTAAAAAGGAAAAAATTGTAATTTATGCCCCTTCATAATATGTCAATTATCAATGTCACCCCTGAATTATTAATGGTGTAAATATTGCCCCTCAATTTTCAAAACGATACATATATTGTCCCTCCCAAGTGTAAATGTTGTCTCTCAATTTCAAAACGGTACATATATTGCCCTCCCATGCGGTACGGGAGGGGAAATATATGTACCGTTTTGAAAATTGAGGGGCAACATTTACATCACTAATAATTCAGGGGTGACATTGACAATTGACATATTATGAAGGGCATAAATTACAATTTTCCCATTTAAAACTTTTGATATGGTTAATATTATCTTATCATTTTTAGAGTAATTATCTCATCACTTTTTGATTAATATGAAAAACTCTTTTTTTTTAAAAGAAAATAATATAATTAAACTCAATCAATTTGGTCCTAATAGCAAGAAATTAAAATTAATTCTAATCAATTAAACCTAATAGCAGTTATTTGCAAATCAATATCCCCGATGTGATTATACTTTATTAGCAAGCAGATAATATCATTCATACCAATTTAATAAAAGAAAACTTCTTTATTTTCATTGCTATACTTGAATTGACCCACCTAAAAGGAAATTAATACCAATCTTGCCAGCACTTTACCCCTTAATTGGGTTGGCCTGGTGTGAATAGAGATTAATTCGAGTATGGTACGAGATTAAAGGTGCCTCCTACAATTAGGGACGACTCAGGACACCTCGTGGTCGACAAAAAAAAAACGAAATTAATAAAAGAAAATTTTTTTTTTCGTTTTTAAATTTGTACTCTGATATTCAAATCCTAACATTGCATTTGAATCTTTTATATTTATTATCTCTTTATTATTATTTATTCTATAAAAGGAAAACATTTAATAACCAACTAAAAAAAACAAACATAATTAGTTCAATGCCAAGATGGTAATATTCAAAAGTAAATTTAAGCAGTGATCATTGCATCACGCTTAATATAGAATTCACTTATAATTACATAGAAAAAAATCCACTAAAATAGAAATAATCAATCAGATAATAAATATTAAAACAATTTTTTGGTGACAGCTGTAACATTACTTAAAAAGAAAATATAATATGAGTCACCAGTCCAAAATTTTATCCAATTTTCCACACATATGTTGCCTATATAAATCATTTCATCACTGCATAGTACTCAGCACAACAAAAAAAGAAAAAAGAAAAAAAAATACAATTCCTTAGCATTTCTACCTTCTCTCATTTTCAACAATGGCTAGGAGAAGATTAAGATTGACGTATATCGTCAACAAATCTGAAAGAAAAACATCCCACAAAAAAAATGAGGGGATGTTCAAGAAGCTTGATGAGCTCACCGTCCTTTGCGGTATAGCTGCTGATATAATAATGTATGTACAACTGTTTTGAGTTAGGAGTAGTTTTATGGCCATCTGTTGAAGAGGTTCAACATAGAAGTGCTAGGTTTATGAACTTGCCAGATGTGCAATGAGCTCGAAGAATGATGAGCCAGGAAACCTTTGTTGTGGAAAGGATTAAAAAGTTGAGCACTCAACTTCTTAAAGTGCAGAGAGACAATATGGGAGATGGAGATGAAAGCATTGATACATCAGATCTTTATTGGAGAACTGACAATTGATTATCTAAATTTCATGAGTTAAACGACCTTGGTTGGATTTTAAACACTAATTTGGATGAAATTCATAACATGGTTAAAACCCAACCAAGGTCATTTAACTCCGTGAAATTCAGATAATCAATTGTTTGTTCTCCGTAAAGATCAGATGCATCAATGTATTCATTTGCATCTCCTTACAGTCTCTCTTCACTTTCAGAAGCTGAGTGTTCAACTTTTTAATCATTTCCACAACAAAGGTTTCCTAGCTCATCATTTTCAAATTTGTTGCACATTTGGCAAGTTCATGAACCTAGCAATTCTTCGTTGAACCTCTTCAACAGACAGCCATACAACTGGCCCTAACTCAAAAGAGTTGTACATTATTCTTGAAAATCACACTCTTTCTTTTTCGATAGGATGCTTTTCTTTTGGATTTGTTAACGATATTCAACAATCTTAATCTTCTCTTAGCCATTTTTGGAAATTAGAGAATAGGTAGAAATGCTCAGGAATTGTGTTTTTTTTTTCCTTCTTGATCTTGTGTTGAGTATTATGCAGAGATGAAATGATTTATATAGGTAGCATATGTGTGGAAAATCGGATAATAGAATACACAAACACATAAACACACACAAACATATACACACACATACGTATATGTATATGTACTTATATATATACATATACATATACATATATATAAATAATGGTACTATATACATATACATATACATATACAGTTCTTTTCCACCCATTCACTTCCAAAACACTTCTATCTCTCTTCCAACACCCTTCTAATTTTAAATACTTGTTGTGAATGACCAAAGGTACGGTCGTACATCCATTGTATACCATCCAAACATAAAAAATCAAGTTCTAATCCTTTCAAATCATCAGTTCAAGGTAATAATTCTTTGTTATTGTCAATTTGGGAATTTTTGCTTAATCTTTAGGGTTATGAATTTGTGCTTGATTTTGATAAAATTGATGTTGGAAATCCTTGTAATTGTGTTCAAGATTGTAGTTTGTGCATAGAGATTGAATTTCATTGTACATTTGAGTTGAATTCTTCATGTTGTTAGTATGCACATTAGGTGTTTGTGAAAATGCTTGAGTGAAGATTAGAAGAACTATGTGCCTTAATTCAATTCACTCTTTATTCATAGGTTGTTGGTTCATAATTGTGTCCATAAATCATTGTTTCTAGCCATGACTTTGTAAAAAATAATTGATGGAATTTGTTGTATGTTCTTTTATTGATGTTGGTTGAATTTGTATTGTTTGTTTGAAAAAAGAAAGAGAAAAAAAAAAAAGGAAGAACAAACTTTTTTGATAATTGTAGACTATTATTGTGTTGATATTTGTTGAATATCTTTTGTTTAAAATTGAATTTGATTGAAAGAAAGAAAAAATAAAAAGGAAGAAGAAAGAATGATGTGAAGTTGATGGTTTGAGTTTAATTTGTTGAATGCTTGTGAATTGGCCATTTGGTAGAATCCATTGAAAAAATGTGGTTACTTGTGTCTCTTGTTCAATGGTGAGATGAAATGATATTTTTGAATTGAAATGCCAACACTTTGAGCTTTCTTGTGAAAAAAAAATGATGAAATGCAAATACTTGATTTTCTTGAACTAATTTTTGTGGACCCATAAATGTGAATTTTTGTATTATGTTTGGAAAATCTTTTGTTGTATATAAAATGAAAAGAACAAGGTCCACTGCATCCAAAGGAAGAAGGAAAATGGGATAATCAAGTGGACAAGGTGTAAGGGAATGCGTTGAGGCCCTGATGCCACAAGAGGAATTGATTGAAATACAAGTGGGAGCCTGAAGAATTGAGATGAATGCGATAACCTTAGTTCCATCATTTTAGATACAAGCCGATGGCCTGGTGGAACTGCATTGACCCACCTCTCTTGGACTCATTTGGGTGTCGAGTGGAGGTGGAGAGGCCCATGAGCCAACCATTTTGGAGGCAAAATTTTGAGGGAGGAATAACACATATGGACCAGTGGTGCATGAGTTTGTTGCTTGCTTGAAGATCACGGGAAGAGCCAAGGACCTCACAAGTCACACAACAAAGTTTCGTGTCTTCAACACCAATCACCACATTTTGGTAAACACTTTGGGTCAATTGTTGGATTTCTACACCCAAGAGGACCTCACTAGTGGACCTCACTAGTCCTCACATGACAAGTGTAAGGCTAAATAACCAATATAATTCAACTAAACAAAAATCCCAAACCAATAATAATAAATTACGAAAATGTCCAAAAAGAAACAATGTCTAAAAGTGAGTCCAATATAGTAATGTCCTGAAGAACTTATCAAAAATCCTCAAACTATTACACACTTCGCACTCTCCAAATGTCAAAGACTTCCTGTTAACACATAAATTTCAAAACAACACAACAAAACGAAGTTAACAAAATTGCTAAGTAAGAAACAACTCAATATAAAGGATTTGTGCATTTAACATTTTAACATATTTGTCATAAGACTCAATTTCTCAACCATTCCATAGATACAACTAGAGAATAAATGTGTTTGAATTAAATATACTTGAACAACAGATGGTATGCAGTTTTGGGTGGGGGTGAGATGTCAAATACTGCGGATGTGTGTGTAAGAATAAAACGAAGAGTCTATGACTCCCCGAGTGTCGGTCTCGAAGGAGGGACGTGGAGGTGTGTCAAATGCTAATACTTTCGACTAATTGAGTCATGTGATGCATTGAGTATGAGTAGTGAATGCGGTAAATGGTGATTTAAAGGTGCAAGTGTTTATAAGGTAGCTAGTGCAATTTGAAGGTAAAAAGGTATAAGAAAACAAATATAAGAAAACAAGGGATTGGATTGTGTTCATCTATGTTGCATCCTAGTGTGTCTCAGGCAGTGGATAAACGGTGCATTGATGTTGGCAATTCAAGAGTGTGTCTTCTTAGTCCATTTCCACCTCTTGTACTAGGGCTTCTTAGACTTAGGAGTGTCTTTTAGCAACCAAAGTCCTAAGAGACATTTTATCAAACACCTTAGCTACACACTTTCCTACTATTCTTAATATGAATTCCATAGGATCTATGATTGCCACAAAGCTTCAATCTCAACTCTAATCAAAACCATGAAAGAGTCAATAGTTCAATCTCTCATTTAGATTGGCCAAACCCATATAAGATCTCATCAAAACAACAATCAATAGACAATAATAGAAATTCCAACAAACAAAGCAATTGAATCCAAAATAAGACATATGATCATCACACTAGCAACATAGCTTCACACAATCCAAACCCTAGATCAAACTAGTCACACATGATCAAGAATTCAAGAGAAATAGCTAATTCAATCTAAGAACAAGTTAATAAAAATAGATAAGATTGAAATAGAAATCACCTAGTAAATGAAATAGGTTCTTCAATCAAAGCTTCAAGGCTTCATTTATAAGGTGAAATTGCAAGTTTAAACTATCCTAAAAACTAAGGAATGAAGAAGAAAATGGAGAGTAGAACTTGGGAAATTCGGACCTCCTCTGAAATTCTATCAAGTTGCCTTAAATAGTCTCCAAAATTTCGCCCTAAAAACATTTCCGCGCAGTGTTCCATCCACGCCACCTACACGCGTGAAGGCTAGTGTGGACAGCTACTAGAAAATTGCCACGCCACCTTCACGCGTGAATGCACCTTTTCGGGTCCTTTGGGGCTCATGTCTTGCTTGGTTTGCTCGTTTTGCTCGTTCCGTGTTCCTAATGGCTCCCGGGACCTCTGAACTGTCTCAATTTATACCAAGGGTAGCTTTGTGTGTGGTTAATGAATTTAAAGCACCAAATCTCACAAGATTATCACTTAAGGATGCTAGAAATGCTATAAAACACCTGTATTTACACTCAAATATATAGGTGTCTTGGGAGCTTATCAAGTTTCCACACTTTACTTCTTGATTTCCCTCAAGCAAGACAATACACTTCTAAGCATATAAGCTTCCAAGATACCAACTCATATAATACAGAACTCTTTGGTCAATCAAAATATGGATGTTTAAGACTATTAAAGAGGGGGAAATCTTTTGTGTTATCTACAAAGAATGTTGGTTAGATGCCATACAACTCAAGGAATATTTCCGGGATGTAAAAACCCTTCGTAGATAAACAATTAAAACAAGGGGAACACACTTCTCATACTACTCGCAATTCAAGCATGCAATCCCAAATTCGGATTCACCTCTCATTTAATTAGGGCCTCTAGCCGATCCCACTAGTGGGAACGATGTACACTAGTTAATCAACCCTTCCGTCTTAAACGCCAGTGACGTATCCATGATTATTTCTTTTGAGGGGGGGGGGGGGCGAAGAAGCAAATGTAGACTAAATTAAAAATGTTTAAACACAATATTCAAATACAAATATCAAATATGAATAAATTGTTAAATTACAAAATACATTATAAATATTGTTGAATATAGGCGAAAAATAAAACGCATCAAAATTTTATAAAAATATTCATAACACTATGGCTATGTTTAGCAAACCTAGCTGAAAATGTAGTTGAAAGCTAAAAAGTAGCTTAAAACTGAAAAGCTATAAGTTCGAAGCTGAAATCTAAAGAGTTGTTAAGCTAGTTGTTATGCTTAAAAGTGTTTGGTAAAATTAATTTTTTGATAAGCTGATAAATGTAAATAATTAATTTTTTTTTGGGTAAATATAAATAATTAATTTGATAAAATAATTCAAATAGAAAACACATTATAAATTATACATTTTATTATTAATTATTAATATATATATATATATATAGCTAAATATACAATTAAAAGGCTATGGACGCAGGTGCTGAACACAAGCTACGAATGCAACACTTAGGATTTGAACCCTTGTCATTTGACATACAAAACCGCACGCCTACCAACTCTGCAAGCTTATCAACTATTAATTTTTATCTGTTTTTATATATTTATATATAAAACATGTACTATACATACAAAGGCTATATAGGGGGTGGGGGTGGGGTGAGTGGGGGCAGCTGTAACCCCTCGGTTTTTCCGACAAAGTTAAGGTTCTAGAATATAGATATAAATTTTTTAAGCTATGACATTTAAGAGAAGGCTTCTCGGTGTTCGAAAGAATTTTTTTTAGTATAAGATTAGTTATCGATAAGCTGCGAACTACGTACCGGTCATGTACCGTAACATTTTTAAGGATGTAGATTCAGTTCGAATTTTCCTAAAAATTGGATTATTAAGTATCATATGATTAAGCCTGAACTTCTAGTTAGTTCAAGAAAATTTTAAACGGACTGTAAGGGGGTAAAATTGTTACGAACCTCGTACCTATATTTCGCGAGATACCGAAAAATTCCCAATTTTGGTGATTAGCGACGGGATTATTTTTAGGATAATTTTGGTGTTAGAATTTTCCCGAATTAAGTTATAATCCCCCGAGCTTTCATCTGATTTAACCATAAACTGGCCAAATAAATTGTGATCTTCCTAGAGACTCCATAGGGTGATGACATGTGGCAACCAAATCTAGCCTAAGATTGATCATTTAATGCTAGCATTAATGAGGTATGGTGCAATTGCACTTGATTTCTTAGTCTTCAAGCTAGAGCTCACATCATCATCTCTCTCATCCTACTCCATCCCATTTTCGTAGATCACCCAAGGAAGAAGAAGAAAATAAAATTGTTTAGTCTTCCATTGTGATCAAAGAGCTCCCAAGCATTTTTCAAACTCAAGTGTCTAAGTGTAGGTAAGATTTTAGACTTTGTTTGGTTGAAACCTTCTTAGAATTTAAGTGTAAACTAAAGGTGCATGGAAATGTTGTTGTTATGGTGATATTTTTAGGATCTTGGACTCAAAGGAAGGAAAACAACAATTTCTACCGTTTTTTTTAGGATCTTCCAAAAGAGGTAAGGAATCCCTTTATTTGGTTGAGGTTGTTTGAAACTAGATAATTGATAGTAAATGATGAGATTAGGAGTTTTATGAATATGTTTTTATACATGATAATGGCTGAAAATGCATGTACATATTATATTTATGCCCATATAGGCTTGTGAAAATATTGACAAGAAATTTAGCTAGTCTCTGGCAGTGACTTTCGAGAATTTCTGGGAAAAATCGGTAAGGTATTTTGATCCAATTTTTTTTAGACATGTAGTTCTATAAGTGTAGAAGCTGCATATAAAATTTCATAATTATCGGAGTAGTATAAGTATGGTTTCCGGAATTTTTACCAAAACTGGTCCAGAGAAGGAAAGATGCTGGACAGCACACTGCCAAGGGCAAAAATGGAATTTTCTGTGTTAATTCGTGAACCAAAATGACCCAAACTTTTTATGGACATCAAGTACTATGAGTTAGGGTTCTACCATAAAAATTTCAAGTGAAAAAGAGTTCGGGAACTATAGTTACCGGCTTAATCTTTCGGACTGCGCCATGCTGAAAATTTCTGGACAGAATCGGTTATAAACAGTTTTTACAAAATATCTTTGTAACAAAATTAGTGACGAAATTTTGGGATGTTACAACCATATTGGAAGAATTAAATTATTTTGAAAATGCTATTTGATTCCAGGAAAGAAAAGAAAATGTTTTCAAACCTTAATTCTAGTAAAAGTGGTGAAGGATCTTGTTAACCACGGAATAAAGATGAGCTTAAAGTGCCTATTCCGCATGGTAATTATGTGTATGATCAATCATACTGTGGGCGAAGTCTATTCGCCGAGTACTATATCACCCGGAAGGAAAAGGACTCCTACGGGGGTGTGCACACTTAAGTATAGTCACTCTATGTTCGGGTAGGTGTCGTTCTTATGAACCTAGTGAGGCTAGCTAGGAATCATTCCAACGCTCCTATAAGTCCAGGGGATCAGTATTAGACCGGGCGATGACCACTGAACCCGAGTTCAACGATCCAAGTGGTCAAAAGTGGAGAAAGGACTCCAAAGGCTTCACACTTTCTATCTAGAACTAAGTGGAATTTTGAAATATGAATGTAGTTACTCCGTAACTACGGGAAAGAGAAATGTGACAAGTATTTAAGTACCCAAAGGTGTGGGTGATCCCTCTTTTTGAAAAGTGAAAAATGATGAGCATTTCATTATGATGGAAATGTTTTTCTACTAAAGTGATTACAAGCAAGATGTGTGATTTATGTTTTCTGCTACTTATTAGTATGCTTAATTGTTTAATAATATATTATTGGGTATGAAAATGATTATCAAATGACCTTGTCAAGAGGGAAAATGACCTGAGACGTTATTGAATTTTGCTCATAGTGTATGCAAGTTGCTCTTTATAACTGTTGCAGGTAGAATCTTTGCAGATGAGTAAGGTATAGGGTTTTCTATGTAACAATTTTTACAAAACCTTTATTTAGTTTTGAATAACCCATGGATATCCTTACTTAGCCGTCGCGCTAACCACACTTCACCGTGTCTCTTATCAGATGTTGTCTAGTGTGGGCTCTTGTAGCCCGATGAGCGCTGAGAGCTCATCTAAGTTGTGTTTCCAGCGTTGGACTATGATGATTATGTGCAGTTCCTGCTTGATGATGACTCCTACGCTCCTCCTGCTCCGCCCTCTCCGAAGTATACTGTTTAGAACGACTCCTTCCTTTTGTTGTGTGAAATCTTTTGTAGCCTAGTATGGCTAACAAGCTGTGAACAACTTAAACTTTCATGTTTTTGGACCCAATGGGTCGATCCTTGTATATATAGTAGTAGCTAACCTAGCTACCTTCCTTTTTTTTCCGCTGCAATATATACGTAAAGCTTTTGTCAAGTAGAAAGCGTGTGAAACAGTTTTCCTTCCTTAGCCTGTGCACCTAGAGTGAACTCTTTATGGTTGATTGAGTTCAGTCTAGGTGTGGCGGTAACCACTCCGGACGTACGGTATAGCCGATTCGGGGTGTTACAGCAGCTGCCCCCACTTCCCCCAGGGTAGTTCCGTCCCTGCTAAATGCCAAAGCCCAACGATAAAATAAATGAGGGTAGGGGCATGGACCACTCACTGCCAATAGCTTGGGGTGGTCCCTCTTTCTTCTCACTTCTTAGGATAACGCCATCGAGCGACCCGACTTCACATGGAGCTTCATGTTTTTTCGAAGACAGTGCAATGAGTGCCAGAATCCTAGCGAAGCGGCTCACCTCTTCTCTATTTTCTCATTTCCTGGGAACATTTTATGTGGACGACTGACTCCAGGTATAGCTTTTTTCTTATCGAAGACTATGGTTGAACACAACCCAGTGAAGTGGCTTTCCTCAATTTTTATCTCAATGATTGGCCTTTTTGCCTTTTCTACTATTTCTCCATGCAACCCCTCATGCCTTATTCTTTTGGGATTAAGGGATTTTTCACTCTTAAGCTCACCAATAGGCTCACCTTTTGCCCCCTGCCCTACCAAGATTAGTTCAATTCCGGGCCACGCTAAAAATTATCTTTCTCAAATTAAAAAGTGCACACTCCCACTTCGAGAGATCCTTAACTAAGATCCTACGTAAATAAGAGGTGAACATCATGCAAGCAGACAAAAATATAAACTTATCTGGCTCTAAACACTCTCATGGGTGCGAAAAGTAACTTCCTCAAAGATATTTAAAGAATAAAAATTTTTGGCATCTAGTCAAAATTCTCTCTAGATAACACAAACTATAACTCACTCTTCAATTTGCAAACACACCCGTTTATCATGCCCAAGAGACTAACTTTCACTCTAAGCAAATAAACATTAAGCACAAAGTGCGTCCTTTCCACACTTTAAAATGAACATCGTCCTCGATGTTACCTCGGATCACGGGGTAAAGGAAAACAAAGTGTGTTTAGTAAATACATTCTCAACTAAGGGTTTTTTTTTTTTTTTTTTTTTTTTTTTTTTTTTTTTTTTTTTTTGTGACGATGGAAAGCACAACCACTACTTGAAGAATGAAGATATGCACTCCCACTCATGTGTATTAGTATGCAAACCACACAAGATAGATAAATCGCATTAGAAAACTTTGTGTGATGGACTCGAATAAGACAATGTGGAATGTGTTTTCGACTTTATAAGTTGTAACGTATATGCAATAATATTAATTAGTTTGTATAATAGTTGACTCGGTGTCAATTTGTCATGTCTAGAAGCGTAACATATGTAACTATTATATTTACTTTAACGTACATGCATGTAATAATTAGTTTTGGATGTAATCTTATTTAATGCATTCCAAGTCCTTCAATATAAAAAAAAAAAAAAAAAGAAGTATGTTTTCATTACCAATTTTGAAAATGTGAAAAAAGTAAAGTGTATAAACTACTTGAATTTTACTATGTATTAAATGTCGAGCATTTTTTTTAATCAAGTTTTATAATATGTAATCCGGGGATAACTTGAATATGACTAATTTGAAATTAATTGATTGCATTCACTATTTGTTCCATTCTTGTAATTTCACAACTCACCAACATCACATACTCACATTAGAGTGGGTGTACGTTTAATAAATTTACTTCCGCTCCATTGAGTGTGAATACTAACTAAATAATTAAACAATATATAACAAAAATACTCAAATTAAAGTTTATTAGGATCCATATATATAATAAAAGTAAATATAATTTAAATTTTATTTGTCATTATTGTAATTCACAACTCACCATAACACCAGTGAGTGCACATTTTAAAATTTTATTTCACTTCTATTGTGTGAATACAAACTACTTTTCACCGTATTAATAAAAAATTCAAATAATATAAAATAAACAAACAAATTAAAGTTTAGAATTTATTATATAAAAATTAATATAATATAAATATTATAACATAATAACTTAATTTCAAAATTTTTAAAGGTAAATAAATCTTTACCAAATTTTTAAATAAATTTCGTTCATCTAATATTAAAGCTAATAGTTAAAATATATATTAAGTAGACCGAATATGTGATAATATGTACAAATTTTAAAATCTACTCCAATTTACCACTTATTATTAT
>CP025652.1:10830549-10848793 GCA_003576665.1 Ipomoea trifida | reverse complement strand
AAGCAAAGAATCCATAAAACAACTGTATTTGCCTTACTTCATCCTGTCACACGTATCACAATAACACGAAAGGAATACATCATTATTGGTCCAACCGTGACGTTTTTAACTTAGAATTTTTAAAAAAAATAAAAAATTGAAAGGATAGATAATGACACTTTTTAAAAAATGATAAAATAAGTTTGAAATTAATTTTTGAAAATTTAATATTACTTAAAGAAAATATCACACTTCAATGAAGACATATATAGGATTATGTAATCTATACTATCTATACTATTAATAAAAATAAAATCCTCCATTTTAACCTTCGCCCAAAATACTCCTATGCTATTAAGGTTTGCGTAATATTGTAAAATATGGTAATACAATTCCTATTTGTACTACATACAATTGTACATTAAAATATGGTAATACAATTCATAATAAAATATATTCTTTCATACTTTCCTATTCCTAATCAATTATAGATTAAAATTACTAATCGTAATAATACTATACATATACTTCTCTGCAATGTAATAATGTAAAATATGGTAATACAATTCCTATTCGTACTGCAATTATACATTAAATTAAATTACTACTAATAATAAGAAAAAAACATGAAAATTACTACTAATTTTTATAGCAATCATTTTTTTACTAAACTTGGAGGACCATTGGAGGTCACATTTAAAAGTCGAGGGACCAGAACTAGTAAATCGCTAATACTTGAGGACCATTGGATGCATTAAAGATTAGAAGTATAAAAGGAAAATTGGAAAAGGATCCGTAATTCACTTAATAATAATAATAATAATAATAATAATAATAATAATGCACAAAAGTCAACAATTGCCTCCACTGAGCCTCGAACCCACTCCCATCATCCATATTAATTGAATTAATTTCTGTTAATTGAATTAAACACAAATTGAACTAATGAGGTAAGTTTTATTTAAAGCATACTCTTATTGACGTTAAATAGTGAAATCTAAGTATATTTTAGTATGATAAATTTTATTAGGTGAAATCGCTTACATTTGGAATGTTCAGTGGCCTAATTGCACTTCTTCTCCTTTTTTTTTTGTTCAGTGGCCTAATTGCATTTTCAGGTTACATTCAGTGACTTATCCCTATCCGGTATTATCAGTATCAATGTTCACCATTATCGTAGAAAATTCATCATTCATAAATATAGTGAGAAAAAATAGCGTTCATGAACACAACTGAAAATTACCAATTATAATACAGGGTAAAATAAAATTTTGTAATGGCGGGATATTAGTCGTTGACTCAGTGCTAAATGTGTGTTTTTTTTTTCTTTTTGTTGTTGTGATGATGACAACCCACAACCACTACTCGAAGATATGCACCCTCACTCATGTGTACTAGCCCGCAAACCACACAAGAGAGATAAATCACATTAGAAAGACTTTCTGTGTCGAACTAGAGGAGAAGACAATGTGAAATTGTTTTCATCTTTATAAATTTTAACATATATCTAATAATTAGTTTTGTATATTAGTTGACTCGGTGCCAATTTGTCGTGCATGTCTAGAAGTGTAACGTATGTAATTATTACATTTACTTTAATGTACTATACGTGTAATAATTAGTTTTAGATGTAACCTTATTTAATGCATTCCAAGTCTTTCGATATTAAAAAAATGTATGTTTTCATTACAATTTTTGACAATGTGAAAAAAAAAGTGTATAAACTACTTAAATTTTATTATGTATTAAATGTATACTAAGTCTTAAGTTTGTTATACGAGAGCCAAGTTCCTAATAAGTCATACACTCATACTAAAGTTATTGAAATGCTTTTAGAATTGAAGAATCTAGAGGCTAAGAAGTGAAAAATAATGTTGTGAAATTGATTTTGATATAATAAAAAGAATAAATTGTGAATTTCCTACTTTACCCCTCAAATTTAATTTTCTTTCCCTTTAAATTTAACCGCTAGGGACTAAATGTTACTCACCACTTAGCAAATAACTGAGGAACTAAACTCGAATATGACCATAACTTAGGGACTAGGTCGTCACTACCATTATTACTCAGGGACTAAAGATGCAATTTTCCCTAAAAAATTCAAATAATATATAATAAATAAACAAATTAAAGTTTAGATTCCATTATAAAATTTAATAATATTATGATATAAATATTATAACATAATATCATTTTTTGAATACTATTTGACTCTATTATTGAGATTTGATCATGTGACATTCCCACAAAAAATGTAGTGAGAAAATGTAGTATTCATGAATACAGTTAAAAATAACCATTTATAATGTAAAGTAAATGTCTATAGTTGTTCGCGTTTGATATTAGTTGGTAGCTTGATGCTAAACAATAAATGATTGGAAAAAGGATCAAATAGACCCCTAAACTTTACACCAAAAGTTAATTAGGCACTTAAACTTTTAAAAAGTGCAATTAAACCATTTAACATGCCAAAATGAGTCAAAGAAGCCCAAGAATTGGTAAACGACCTGTAATTTTAAGGTTCAGGTGGGTGAATCCGGCGACCGACCGTCCGCCGGTCGACGGATTCTTCCGCCTGAACCTTAAATGACCTGTAATAATAGGTCATTTACCGTTCTTGTGCTTCATTGACTCAATTTGACATGTTAAAGGATTTAATTGCTATTTTAAAAGTTTGTGCCTAATTAACTTTTGGTGTAAAGTTTAGGGGCATATTTGACCATTTTCCTTAAATGATTCTAAATCTTGTCCTAATTAATGCAATCTGAACCCGTTGACATTAAAAATGTTCTCATTACCACATTTTTTTATAACTAAAATTTTTTGACTTCATCGGGCTATATCCTAGACCCCATGAACCCACCCTTAGACCCATGAAGAGGTAAATCGAACTAATCTAACTTTGATACTCAATATCAAATTATACATTACTCTGTCATTAATACCACATTTGACAATGTGACAAAGCAATGTATGTGTAATAAAAGACTTGAATTTTACTTTATAGTAAATGCAGGGCAATATTTTTTTTAATATATAGTGTTTTATTATGTGTAATCTAGCGATAGCCTTGATTAGTTTGAGATTAATTGATTGCATTCATTTTTTGTTTCATTGTTGTAATTTCACAATTTAACATACCTTAGTGAGTGGATCACATTTTAAAAAATCGGCAAAATACGCGTACAATAATATTTTTTTTATATCTTAATAAATAATTCAAAAAGTATAAAGTAAATACACATTAAAAATCAAAACCCATAATACAACTAAATATAAATACATAAATACTATAGCATAATATAACTTAATTGTTAATTTTTTTTAAAGGCAAATAAATATATATCAAAACTTTAAATAAGTCTTATTCGTCTAAAATTAAAAATAAGAGTTAATTCCACCAGAGGTCCCTTGTCGTTGGTGGTAATTCCAAATTTAGTCCCAAACTATCATTTTTGTCATTTAACATTTCAGACTATTATTTTTGGAAATTTGTAGTCATTCTCATGACTTTTCCTATTTTTAGTAAGGACATTTTTGTCTTTTCATATTTTTCTTTTGTTATTTTTTTGATTTCAACGGGTTTAATTGGTTTAGGACTTTAGGTAATATCCACCGCTTTTTAGTAGTCTTGAACCCGGTTGAAACCGAAAAATAACAAAAGAAAATATGAAAAGACAAAGGTACTCTTACTAAAAATAGGAAAAGTCATGAGAATGACTAAAAGTGTCAAAAAAATAATAGTGGATTAAGAAATGAGCTGACTAATTTCCACAAATAGGACCTTTGGTGAATGATCTAATATGTATGTGAGACAAATTATATGATTTAACATGTTACAAAAGTATTGAAAATTAACTGTTGTAAACATCTCACTAGGTTTTTTTTTTTTTTTTTTTTTTGTACTGGAAGCACACTACTGAAGTTCATCCATAGTCTAGTCGAACCACAAAGATAGATAAATCGGATTAGAAAACTTTGTGTGATCAGATAATGGACTCGATAAGACAGTGTGGAATTGAAAGTTGCATTTTTAGTGGTTGAATTTAGTTATTGTCGTCCTCTAGGAATGGCTAGGAGGGATTTGAGTAGCAAGGGATTAAACACGAGTTCCTCGAGTGTTTGAAAGCTAACAAAAATGATATATTTGATTGCATGAGATAATGATAAAAACAAGTAATTGAATTGAGAAATAAGCAATGACAAAGAGGAGGATTTAAATCAAATAGCAATGCACAAATGCTTTTATAATATTCTAAGGTTCTAGGCTAAACAATGCTAAACAATGAAGCGAGGGAATTGATTCAGTGCCAATGCCACTCTCGTGGACATTGGCTATCACCAAAGTTCTAATCCCATTCTCATAGCAATTAGACTAGGTGAGGCATTTAATCAAACACATTGTGGGCATAATCCCTTCCAACTTCCCTTTCTCAAGAACAAGTTAGAATTGTGAAAGGGGTGGCCATGGTGGATCCCTATTCTCATAGGTGAAACACCAATTCCGTATATTTCTTGCATAATTTGGCCACAATCAAACAAGAATCAAATAATCCCCTAAAATCACAATCACATTCATATTAAAAGCAATGCAAAACCTAGAGTTAAGAATTCAATTCATATAAGCATTCATGCATAGCAATTCAATCTAAATCCCTAAAGGATTTAACTATCCATAAGGGAATTGATAATTAAAGCAATTGGAATAATAAGCAAGGAATTAAATGCAAAAGCAATTTAAGAATTGAAAGACTAAAAAGTTGAAATTCTTACTTGAAGGAATATATAATATTTGAATATGAACTTGTAGTGAAATTGAAGTTTACAAAGGATAATTCTTCTCTAAATCTTCTCCAAAACTAATGGAATTGCAATGGATTTATGTTCTAAGGTGTTTGTAGAGAGAAAATCTAAAGGAAGACTTAGAAAAATTGAAAGATAGGTTCAAAATAAAGGCTAACCTTATTTATACTATGACATTTGCGCCAAAATAACTACCTTCAGGATGCCTGGTCACGATGGAGGTCACGGTGTGACCTTCATCGTGACAAGACTTGTGCCTTGCGGGTTCCAGGTCGTCACGCTGCATGTCACGGCGTGACCTTCAGCGTGACGCCTTGAATCCGCAAAGTGGCCTGCAGGTCACGATGGAGGTCACGGCGTGACCTTCATCGTGACCACACAGGCCACTTTCAGATGGTGATGGTCACGCTGCAGGTCACGGCGTGACCTGTAGCGTGACACACCATCTAAAAGATAACCATGGTGTCACGTTGTAGGTCACACCGTGACCTCCAGCGTGACACCCTCCCGGTGGTGTTATCTGGCTTTTCCTTTGCTCCAATTCTCCGTTGAACTTGCTATGGTTTTGACCCTTCATTCTTGACCAATTTTTGCCTTGAATTCATCCCGAAATGTCTTCATTTTACGCTTCATCATGCCTAGGGCTCGGTTTCCAATCATTGTGCCATAAACACCTGAAATATACTTCGTTCTTGCAAAAACACATAAAATTCACTTAAAAGTTAGTACAATTAAAGCATATTTATAGGTTAATTCACGGCTTATCAGGAATGTGTTTTCGACTTTATAAGTTGTAACGTATATGCAATAATTAGTTTGATATAATAGTTGACTCGGTGCCAATTTGTCATGTCTAGAAGCGTAACATATGTAATTATTATATTTATTTTAACATACATGTAATAATTAATTTTGGATGTAATCTTATTTAATGCATTCCAAGTCCTTCAATATTAAAAAAAAAAAAAAAGAAGTATGTTTTCATTACCACTTTCGAAAATGTGAAAAAAGTAAAGTGTATAAACTACTTGAATTTTACTATGTATTAAATGTCGAGCATTTTTTTAATAAAGTTTTATAATATGTAATCCGGGGATAACTTGAATATGACTAATTTGAAATTAATTGATTGCATTCACTATTTGTTCCTTTCTTGTAATTTCACAACTCACCAACATCACATACTCACATTAGAGTGGGTGTACGTTTAATAAATTTACTTCCGCTCCATTGAGTGTGAATACTAACTAAATAATTAAACAATATATAACAAAAATACTCAAATTAAAGTTTAGGATCCATATATATAATAAAAATAAATATAATTTAAATTTTATTTGTCATTATTGTAATTCACAACTCACCATAACACCAGTGAGTGCACATTTTAAAATTTTATTTCACTTCTATTGTGTGAATACAAACTATTTTTCACCGTCTTAATAAAAAATTCAAATAATATAAAATAAACAAACAAATTAATGTTTATAATTTATTATAAAAATTAATATAATATAAATATTATAACATAATAACTTAATTTCAAAATTTTTAAAGGTAAATAAATCTTTACCAAATTTTTAAATAAATTTCGTTCATCTAATATTAAAGTTAATAGTTAAAATATTAAGTAGACCGAATATGTGATATGTACAAATTTTAAAATTTACTCCAATTTACCACTTATTATTATGTTAAAAAAAAAAATCATCTAAGCGAGTTGGATTTAGTGAATGTGTTAGGTTTATATTTCTTTCTTTTATTGTTATTCAAAAATATAGTGAGAAAATGTAGTCTTTTATTGTCTTGAATTATGATTGCTGAGTTATTAATAATATAATTAAATATTTTACTAAATGGGGTTACAAAATAAAAATAAATAACTTAAATAAGTGATAATCTTACCTGCAACAACTCCAAAATAGGTAGTAGCTTAGCTAGATGCATACCTAGCTACATTGGCTTGGATATAAACAAATTAAATCTAACGGAATACGAAGGACGACATAAGAATCTGCTCTACAAATCTGCTCCGATGTCTTCAGTTTAACTGATTTACAGAACCCGGTAAATCGATGGGAGTGGGGTTTGATATTCCCCCTTGCATTGAACTCCTTGAGGAGTATAATTGAGCGGTGAGTTGGAAGGTGAGAAAGAGGGAAGTCTTCATCGAGTTGTCGTTCTCAAAGGACGGCCACTGGGAATGGAGTAATGCATGGTCGATCACAAAAGTGTACTAACGATAGGAAGCTAGATCTCAACATTGGAAAAGTGTGCATGATCAAAGTAACAAGTAACAAGCTGTAACAAACAATGTCAAGTGGGCAGTCAAGAAATCAACAAGTAAAGTGAGCAATGAACAAAAGAGGGAGGGGGGACTTGGATTAATTAAGCTTCCTGGTTTGGATGCAATGAATGATCCTAGTTAGGGAGTAGAGTGATATATTAACCATGATCCTTAGCAGACATTATCCAATGCCAAAGTATAAAACATGGTCCATTATTTGGCCTATCAAATGGTTAAAGTCTTACCTTGTAGCAAATTTAACCACTCGAGCCATTTTATCAAATACCTTGCATCCATATCTTCTTTCAAATTCCGTCTCTCAAGGTAAGGTGGGATGGAATTGCAAGTGAAAAAGGCTATAGTGTAGTCTCAATCTCTTGGTAACTACACACCTTCTAGTTTTCTTGCATGGTTGGGCCCGAACCATGCAAGAGTCCATACAAAGTTTCACTTCCAACAAGAATCACGCTATGCATCAAATCACTCCCTATCTGCAATTGAAATCAAATCATGAATCCTCACAAGTAATCCTAATCCAATTCTCTAAAAGCCTAGCCAAGCATAATCACTATGGAAATGCAAGACATAATTGAGGACATGTAGGAATAAATTATGGAAATGGAATTGAAATTAGCAAGAACACTTAGCTCAATTACAAGTTGCAATCGAAGCAAAAGATCTTCAACAATGTAAAAAGAGGATCATACAAGCTTAGCTTTTTAGGAACAAGTGTTCAATTTGACCTAATAACCCTAAAAGAACTTTCATTATTAAAAGCGATTGATAATTTTTAAGTGACAATTCTATTTTGTAAAATAGTTCATTATATTGCAAAAACTTATGTGGAACGGTTTCATGGGTCTTATTAATCTGCGATACGGGTCCAAGTCAACATAATTTGGGTCATGGTTAGTATTAAGAGTTGGTCTATGGTTGGTTTGTTGTGCCCTAAATTATGTTGATTCGATCCGTCTCACGGATTGAAACTCGTGAGACGGTCTTACACAAGTGTCACAAAAGTAATTCTCTGATCTGCAACAAAATTACCAGAACAATCAACAAGTAAATTCAAGATGAAAAACATAGATTATAGAAAATGGGAAATGGATAAATCAAAATTAAATTAATTACTAGGCCAACTAAAAACATCAAAGCAACAAAGAGGAAAATGAAAATTAGGCAGGAAAAAACTACAGGGTATTAAAGGCTGAAAAAGTATTCCTAGAATCACACACCAAGCGAAATAAAGAACGTACAATCAAACACCAATGGAATAAATTAGAGCAAAAACTAGAAAAAGTTCAATCTCAAATGAAAATGAGTACTCACAAAAACACTGCCCTTTAAGCAAATAATGGCAACGAGGTTGTCTCTCCTCTAAGGCAGAACAATGAAGTTTGATCAAGGAAAGCTATATATAAGAAGTCAATAGCGAGATGATGTGGTGGTGCTTAGAATTGAAACGGTTTGATGTTACGTTTCAATTCACTTTTTAATTTGTGGTGACGACACTTAGAAACGGTTTGACGTTACATTTCAATTCACTTTTTAATTACTTATTTGGGTCTCTATTTTACTATATGCGGAGGTAACTAAATAAAAGTTTAAGGAAAGTGTATTATTATGCAAATAGCGGCTAGCTGTATCAGACATTGTCTTTTCCCTACACTATTTCACTTTAAATTTTTTTTCCAAATTAAAGATTTGTACAGAGGCCAAGCACCTTGTGCTCAATTGGCATGTAGTGGCCACCCTTAGATGTGAGGTCATGAGTTCGAGTCTCAGTGGTGGAGATCTCGAAATTGACTCTTTGTGCTTCAACAGGTTGAGAAAAGTATAGATGAACAGATACTACAATGTAATAGGGTCAGTTGTATTCAAAAAAAGATTTGTACAGAGAAATAGGATATGTTTTCCTATTTATAAGTTTAAGAATTAATAGGAAATTAATTAATATATTCAAATGAATTTAATTTGGAATATACCAACGAAAATATGCACCAATTATTAAAAGAAAGGCCATATATGTATTTGTGTGTGTATTTATACACACACACACTCAAAGATTATTTACTATAAAAATTAAATTATAAATAATTTGAATTAATTTCTATTTTTTTTAGTACTACTGACTCTGTTACAATGTAGTATCTGTTCATAGCTACTTTTTCAACCTACTGAAGCACAAAGAGTCAACAATTGCCTCCACTGAGCCTCGAACCCACTCCCATCATCCATATTAATTGAATTAATTTCTGTTAATTGAATTAAACACAAATTGAACTAATGAGGTAAGTTTTATTTAAAGCATACTCTTATTGACGTTAAATAGTGAAATCTAAGTATATTTTAGTATGATAAAATTTTATTAGGTGAAATCGCTTACATTTGGAATGTTCAGTGGCCTAATTGCACTTCTTCTCCTTTTTTTTTTTGTTCAGTGGCCTAATTGCATTTTCAGGTTACATTCAGTGACTTTATCCCTATCCGGTATTATCAGTATCAATGTTCACCATTATCGTAGAAAATTCATCATTCATAAATATAGTGAGAAAAAATAGCGTTCATGAACACAACTGAAAATTACCAATTATAATACAGGGTAAAATAAAATTTTGTAATGGCGGGATATTAGTCGTTGACTCAGTGCTAAATGTGTGGTTTTTTTTTCTTTTTGTTGTTGTGATGATGACAACCCACAACCACTACTCGAAGATATGCACCCTCACTCATGTGTACTAGCCCGCAAATCACACAAGAGAGATAAATCACACATGTGAAATTGTTTTCATCTTTATAAATTTTAACATATATCTAATAATTAGTTTTGTATATTAGTTGACTCGGTGCCAATTTGTCGTGCATGTCTAGAAGTGTAACGTATGTAATTATTACATTTACTTTAATGTACTATACGTGTAATAATTAGTTTTAGATGTAACCTTATTTAATGCATTCCAAGTCTTTCGATATTAAAAAAAGGTATGTTTTCATTACAATTTTTGACAATGTGAAAAAAAAAGTGTATAAACTACTTAAATTTTATTATGTATTAAATGTATACTAAGTCTTAAGTTTGTTATACGAGAGCCAAGTTCCTAATAAGTCATACACTCATACTAAAGTTATTGAAATGCTTTTAGAATTGAAGAATCTAGAGGCTAAGAAGTGAAAAATAATGTTGTGAAATTGATTTTGATATAATAAAAAGAATAAATTGTGAATTTCCTACTTTACCCCTCAAATTTAATTTTCTTTCCCTTTAAATTTAACCGCTAGGGACTAAATGTTACTCACCACTTAGCAAATAACTGAGGAACTAAACTCGAATATGACCATAACTTAGGGACTGGGTCGTCACTACCATTATTACTCAGGGACTAAAGATGCAATTTTCCCTAAAAAATTCAAATAATATATAATAAATAAACAAATTAAAGTTTAGATTCCATTATAAAATTTAATAATATTATGATATAAATATTATAACATAATATCATTTTTTGAATAGTATTTGACTCTATTATTGAGATTTGATCATGTGACATTCCCACAAAAAATGTAGTGAGAAAATGTAGTATTCATGAATACAGTTAAAAATAACCATTTATAATGTAAAGTAAATGTGTATAGTTGTTCGCGTTTGATATTAGTTGGTAGCTTGATGCTAAACAATAAATGATTGGAAAAAGGATCAAATAGACCCCTAAACTTTACACCAAAAGTTAATTAGGCACTTAAACTTTTAAAAAGTGCAATTAAACCATTTAACATGCCAAAATGAGTCAAAGAAGCCCAAGAATTGGTAAACGACCTGTAATTTTAAGGTTCAGGTGGGTGAATCCGGCGACCGACCGTCCGCCGGTCGACGGATTCTTCCGCCTGAACCTTAAATGACCTGTAATAATAGGTCATTTACCTGTTCTTGTGCTTCATTGACTCAATTTGACATGTTAAAGGATTTAATTGCTATTTTAAAAGTTTGTGCCTAATTAACTTTTGGTGTAAAGTTTAGGGGCATATTTGACCATTTTCCTTAAATGATTCGAAATCTTGTCCTAATTAATGCAATCTGAACCCGTTGACATTAAAAATGTTCTCATTACCACATTTTTTTATAACTAAAATTTTTTGACTTCATCGGGCTATATCCTAGACCCCATGAACCCACCCTTAGACCCATGAAGAGGTAAATCGAACTAATCTAACTTTGATACTCAAGATCAAATTATACATTACTCTGTCATTAATACCACATTTGACAATTAATGTGACAAAGCAATGTATGTGTAATAAAAGACTTGAATTTTACTTTATAGTAAATGCAGGGCAATATTTTTTTTAATATATAGTGTTTTATTATGTGTAATCTAGCGATAGCCTTGATTAGTTTGAGATTAATTGATTGCATTCATTTTTTGTTTCATTGTTGTAATTTCACAATTTACAAGAGAAATGGTACGTGTGACTCAAGGAGAAGGAAGTTCCCGTCAAAGAAGAGAGGAATTTGTTGATCTTAACTTACCTAGTCAAGGAGGAACAAATCTAGAAGTTGTTGGTGTTACCGAAGAGTTTAGAGTTGATATTGTTGAAGGTGCTTGTGTTGCCGAATTGGAAGAGCCGAGAACTACTTTGAGTCAAGTACTAGAAAGTGTTGGTCTTAACACTCCTAGTGAAGGTTTGGTTCGTGGAAATGAAGAGGATGTTGAGGAGGAGCAAGGAAACTTTCATGTGCACTTTGAGGAGAATGTCGAAACTGGAGAAGAAATTCCACCTTTTGAGAATATTGTTGAACCATCTTTGGAGCAAGTTGGAGAGCAACTTGGAGAGGAACCTATGGAGCAAGATGGAGAGCAACATGTGGAGCATGTTGTAGAGGAAATTGGCATTCAAGTGGGAAGCTCAAGTGCCGTACACAGTGACAATCTTGAAAGTTTGAGGAATGAATTGGAACAACAATTTGAGCTTATAAAGGATGGTTTTGAAGAGTTCAATGAAAAGTTTGAAAGTTCTACCAAGGCTACAAATGACAAAATTCAAGCTGTGAATGACAAACTGAATGAAATGGACAAGAAAGTTGTAAGGATCAACCCGGTACTACGTGATGAGGTCACGGCACTCAAGGCTGAATGGAGTGTAAATTTTCAAAAAGATAAAGCCGCCATGACCGAAATAGTCCAAGCGCAAAAAGGAGAAGTTTCCATTTTGAAAGGGATGTACACGCATCAGATGAAACAGCTAGAAGAAATAAGGAAAATTGTTGACAATTTCTGTAAGGTTCAAAATGAAGAGGTCCAGAAAGTAAGGGAAGAAAATGCAACAATCTATGGGACTTGTAACTCATTGGTTGATCTTTTACATGATATGGCTAAGGATATCAAGGATCTGAAAGGGAAGCAGGAGGAGTCTTTGTCTCTTGATCGTGAAATACGGGTGCAACAGAAAGCAGATGCTTACTTTTTCCCACGAATTTTAGATGCTGCCAAAACAGGGGGAAGAAGAATGGTCAATCAATTTGGCCAAGTTGGTTCGAGTTCCACCGCCGCAACACAAGGGGAACGAACACAGGGGGAAGGAGTACAATCAAGTTTTAAAATTTTTGCTAACCCCGCAGGAAATGCTTTTTCTACCTTTACAGCCCCGAGGCAGCCGAGCCAACCTAGCACACCCGCATTGACTGACCAGGAGCGTGAAGATAGATTGGTTGATCTATTTGCCGACCATTTTGGAGTGACACACGATGCAGTCTTGGATCAAGAAGAAAGAAATCCGAGAGAATGTGCAAGATGGTATTTGCGTGGAGTCTTTCCCGCAAATGACTTACGTGAGGCCGCAGAATGCTACAAGATTGGTAGAGTTTTTCAAAAATTCTATCACCTGGAAGACAAGGATAACTTTGGTAAGCTAAGGAAAAGAATAAATGATATGTTGGGTATTTGATTTTATTCCTAGCTTATTTTGATTCATGATAATATCTTGACATGTTGGTAATTCGAATTATTGTGTAATGGTTCGAATTTATGATGGGTCTTATGCTATATATTATCTTTCTTTATTAGTTTTGTGTGTTATGGCTTTAATTTGACTTAATATTTTGTTACATGCATGTTGGTACAAAATTAAAATTCAAATAATGAATTAACCCAACTAAGCATGATCTTTCGTTCAAGTCAAAATAATTAAAGCCGTAGGTCAAAATTTTTTTATGAAAACTCATCGTAGTGGCTAGTCGCAATAAAAGTGAAAAATAAAATCAGTTGATTTCTAGACTAAGCCAAATATGATTGAGTATAGGTTTTGGCATCATCAAAAAGGGGAAATTGTTAGGAATAAAATTGTAATAGTTTTGATGAGCCAATTTGTAATTTTAGAAATCCCCTATTTTTTTTTAGAGTGTAGAGTTTGGACCCGGAAGGCAAGTCTTGACAATAGTTTGGTTCGAATTATTGTCTTATAGAGTTCATTTGGTTATGACTCTTGTAAGTCATTTGCTTCCACTATACACATGAGTATACATGATCCAATGGACAAGGCGTGTTCATTGTTGCTAGAAGACTCAAGTTCGAATCCTATGGAAGACTTTTTAAGCGTTTAAGAGGAAGGATTGGAGCTAGTAGTATCACGGCTAAAAGGTCAAGTTTTAGTCAATGGAGATGGAGCAACTCATGGAGGAAGTTTGGTCAATGAGGAAGTTAAGTCAAGATGGAGAAGAACTTCAAGATTACTATCTCTACGTCTTACTCCATGGCATACGAAAAAGGATCAAATATATTTATTTGATGGATAAGACCGAATGAGCTGAAATGGAGAAATGGTGAAAGACTTAGGCAATATACACGGAGGTCCAGCGTTCGAATCCTACTTGCTACATTTTAATACAAAGGAGGAAGCTCTTGGAGCTAGTTACACGGCCAAAGTGGAGTAATTTTGGTCAATAAACTCTCAATGGAGCTAGTTTGGTCAATGGAGCAAGTGATGGAGGAAGTCAAAGTCAACATGGAGGAACTTTGCATGGATTACACACGCATGAACCATACACACGTAAATGTTACTCTAAAACAATTTGGAGCAACTTTTGGAGCAACCTAAAGTGGAATTATACTTAACCATTTTTGCATGGTTCAAGTTATTCCAGTACGTGATAATACAAACCAGAAGAAATCTGAAGATGGTGATTTTCTGAAGATCATTGTTTATACTCAAGCAAGAATCACCCGGAAATATTTTTGAAAGATCAACTTGCCCAAGATCAAAAATCAAGAGCACAACAAAGTCAAAAATATCAAGCTCTGAAGGATACACAGTCTGCAATATCAAGCTGAGAAGGCAACAAAGTCAAGATTGGAGGCTACAAGTTTCAAGAATCAATCAAGCCGTAAAAGAAGACTTTGTGAGCAATTACAGAGGTAAAATGTCAAAAGTTACCAGCGACATTAAATGTGCAGATCAAATTGGAGATTTCATCAGATCAATTTGGCAAGTTATCAGATCAACGGTATGGTCATTAAATGAAGGTATGGCCATCAAGATCAGATTGGAATGCCAATCAGATCAAGTGAACGTTCAAATTTGAATGTTCATAACGGGCAAATAATTCTTTGAATTATAAGAAGCCCAAGAAGACTTGAAGACAAGCAAAGAGCACATAGACGAGAGATACAACGAAAATATAAAGTGCTGAGATATTGAGCTATACACGAGAGAATTCAAGTCTTAGAAAAGAAATCTTTATTTCTTTAAACATATTGTATCTCTACCGAGGGTAGAAAGGAGTGTAGCTGGGTGCGTAACACTCGGGTGAACTAAGTGCAGCTTTGTGCGTACCACTTAGTTGGGAACGTAGCTTTGTGCGTAGCGTTCGGGGAGCGTAGCTTTGTGCGTAGCGCTCGTGAGCTTAGCTGGGTGCGAAGAGCTCGTGGTTGAGTGTAGCTTTGTGCGTAGCACTCGGGAGTTTCACTATTGTATCTGGGTGATTGAAGATAGTGGAAACCTTCCTTGGAGCAAGGAAGAAGTGGACTAGGAGAATTACACCATCTCCGAACCACTATAAATCTCTGCCTCTCATTTACTTTACAGCACTTTACATATTTGCATGTTTTAACATACTAACCCTTTACGTACTGTGTTGAGCATATCTTCTGGGTTTGTGTGTTCCCACGTTCGCATGCTGCTCAAACTTTGCATACTTGTTCTTTGAGCTGTTCTGAGTATTTCCAACGTTTTGCATGCGAGTTATCTCTTCAGTTTTACGTAGTTTCGTCCTATAGCACTTTTACCGTACGATATTCCGCTGCGGATTTCAAGTTGAATTTATTCACTTGGGATCACTCTGGTTGAAGTGTTATAAAGTTTTTAATTGTTTGAAAAGTCTATTCACCCCCCCCTCTAGACTTTTCCCACCCTATCGGGACCAACAAGTGGTATCAGAGCGGTTGTCTATTGAGTCAATATTTTGACTGCTAGGCAGATCTCATAACCTTCAAGATGAAGAGAGACTTAGCTCCGAACCTATTATTCTCATTGGATAAATTTGATGATTGGAAAATACGTATGCAGGTACATCTATCTGCGCTACATGATGAGATGTGGGAAGTCATTACCAGCGGTCCTATCAAAATTCTGAAAGCCAATACCGCAACCGAACAAACGAGTACAACACCGCAAAACATTCCTAAACCCAAAGAGGAATGGACTCCTGAAGATAGACAACGAAACAACTTGGACAACATTGCCAAGGATATTCTATTCAAAGCTATCGACGATGCAACGTTTCCAAAGGTCCGAAAATGCAAAACCGCAAAAGATGTTTGGCAAACACTAGTCAAAATGGGCGAAGGAGACGAGCAAGAAAAGGAGAACAAACTCACAATAGCATTAAAGAAATTTGAGGATTTCAAGATGCTGAATGGTGAAAGCATAGCCGAAATGGAAGCAAGATTTATTAAAATCTTGGGAGAAATTACTGATCTTGAAAAGGAGATTGATCAGAAGGAAATATCACTCAAAATCCTACGTGGACTACCGTCAAATTGGGACATGAAGGTCACAGCCATGCGAGACCATAGGGATCTCAAAACTCTTACCACCGACAAGCTCTTTAGTGATCTAAAAGCTTATGAGTTTGAGATGAAGTCAAGAAAAGAAGAAGAACGCGAAGAAAGAAATACCGCGCTAGTCACCGAACAACCGTCTACATCGAGGTCAGTAGATAATAGTGAATTTTTATCTGACGAAAATTTTGCTTTGTTTGTTAGGAAATTTAAGAAGTTCATGAGGAAAAAGAACAACAAAAATTATCCTCAAGCCAGCACACCCAGATGGACGAAAAAGGAAGTGCCAGATGCAAACTTGTGTTACAATTGCAGAAAGCCAGGACATTTTATGGCAGAATGTCCTTATCCAAGAGTGAGCAAAAACCAAGGTGATAATGCTCAGGAGGACACCAAGGCAAAAGAAAGAAGATTCAAGAAAGACAAAAGAAAAGCATTAATTAGTGACCCACTTGAGACAAGTGATAGTGATGAGTCATCTAGTGGAGAAAGTGACACCTCAAAGGATGACAATGCTTTATTCTGCATGGATGCCTTAAGTAGTTCATCAACTCAAGACTTATGCTTAATGGCGCATGAAGTTGAAGAAAATGAGGTAACATCTAATTCTTTCGATTCTGCAAGTACTTCTTTTTCTAGAGAGTCCTTCTCTCAATTTATGAGAGATTGTCAGACCGTTATGGACACTCATTCTCAACTCGAAGAGCGCAATAAATTTTTGATTCTTGAAAAAGATGAAATAAATGAAAAATTGCAAAATGCTCTGTCCGAGGTAAAAGAATTGAAGGCTAAAATTATTTACCTTCAAAAGAGTGTAAATCAAGAGAAGTGAGAGAACACAACCTCAGGGGAGTAATAGCCACATTTACTCATTCATCCAAAATAATGGATAAAATGGTAAATATGCAGAAACCCTCAGGAGATAAAACCGGTTTGGGTTATGATCCATCGTGTTCTCAAGCCTCTCAGAAGTTGACCAATTCTACTACGACTTTAGATAATAAAGTGCAAGTGGTGAAATTTGTCAAAGGTCAAGATTGCACAGTGAGACAAGGAATTGGTTATCAAAAAATTGCCAAAAATAATACTGTTGGGCCGAAGCCTCATTTGCGAAATATTTCGCCCAGTCAGTTCAAAAGGCAAAGTTTTGTTTCCTTAAGAAAATATCCCAATGAGTTTAGTGCAAAACAACATTTGAAAAAGGGGAGATTTTCGAATGGTGGGCCAGGGAGATTTTATCCCTCTGAGCAATATTACAAAAGAAATTAAACCATGGGTAAAATCAAGGTTTAATTCCTTTAAGGTCTCTTCCCAAGTGCCTAAACATCGAGTCAGTTTTCAAAACCGGCACCAAAAGTCTTTTCCAAAATTAGTTATGATTATAAAGTCAACAATGGTTACAAATCACCTTTACTTGGTTCAGTAAGGACAAGGTGGATTTGGGTACCAAAAATCACTAACCCCAAGGACCCAAGCAAGTCTGGGTACCTAAAAACGTTTAATTTGTTTACAGGAAGTTTGGTACTTCGATAGTGGATGTTCGCATCACATGACTGGAAATAAATCTAGTCTAGTGAATTTTAAGAATATCGAAGGACCAAAAGTAGTTTTTGGAGGAAAAGATCGATACGGCCAAACCAAAGGAATCGGAACAGTTGAACGCAACGGATTAAAAATCGAAGACGTATCTTACGTGGAAGGTCTAAAATTATAGCCTTATTCTTTTGGGATTAAGGGATTTTTCACTCTTAAGCTCACCAATAGGCTCACCTTTTGCCTCCTGCCCTACCAAGATTAGTTCAATTCCGGGCCACGCTAAAAATTATCTTTCTCAAATTAAAAAGTGCACACTCCCACTTCGAGAGATCCTTGACTAAGGTCCTACGTAAATAAGAGGTGAACATCATGCAAGCAGGCAAAAATATAAACTTATTTGGCTCTAAACACTCTCATGGGTGCGAAAAGTAACTTCCTCAAAGATATTTAAAGAATAAAAAATTTTGGCATCTAGTCAAAATTCTCTCTAGATAACACAAACTATAACTCACTCTTCAATTTGCAAACACACCCGTTTATCATGCCCAAGAGACTAACTTTCACTCTAAGCAAATAAACATTAAGCACA
>CP025652.1:10817720-10830186 GCA_003576665.1 Ipomoea trifida | reverse complement strand
ACTCAGTGCCATTTTCTTTGGATTTCTAATTCATGGTCTTTCTCATTTAGTATAATTTTGCTGTTGATTTTCATTATCTGGTTATTCTTTGAATTCATGCCTAATCGGTTTTAGAATATATTATAGTTGAGAAAATGTTTAGTTATGCAGATAATAGTGGAGAAAGGTACATCTCATTGGGTCTAGAGTACCCAAATTTTATGTGAGACTCAGATTTTTGATCCTTTAATGGGTTCTCAGCATTCTCAATGCTGACTTAGCTTCTTGTCTTTAGCTGAAGTGTCTTTAGAGCAACCACAATAGTTGCTTGAAGCTTATAAACAACCAGGATTTCCAAACAAACCAGACAGTACAGAATAGTTACAGAAATATGGTACCTTGGACACAATTTTGAGCTGAAAACTTGACAAATGGGTGGGAAGGAGCCTTTGAAGGACACCCTTGGCTGCAGATTCTTGGACTGAATTTGATGGTCTTTTGCTGTCCTGACGGCTTAGCAGGGACTCTATAGCTCCTGATTCTTGCACTGATAGTGAGGATGATGAACACACAAACAAAGTAAGAATCAGAAACGCAGAGAAATAATTCAAATCACACCCCATATTCCAGTTTAAGTTTGGATTCCTCATCCTCTGAGGAAAGTATTGTGTGTTTTTGCTGATTCTCTACTCTCTAGCTCTCGACTGGCAAGTCAAAGCTTCTCTTTCGACATTTGTCCTGAATTCCTCATCATTTTGTTTTTGTTTTGTTCGTTCTGTTTTCATCTTCAACTTTCTTTTTTATTTAATGAGGTGGATAAAAATATCGTTTAAGAAAAGACGTAGAAGAAGTGAATTGTTACTTTGGTAAAGTTGTAGTTTAGAGTTTTTGGCTATGGTACAAATATTAGTACATATTACGGAGTATTTTTTAAGAACATGGTCAAAATATTTTACTATTTGACCTATTAATTTGAGTATATTTATTTTTGGAGACATGACGTTTTTGGTCTTTAAATTGTTTTGCTATTGGAAATTTGGTCCTTGTCAATTGATTTTAACAAACTTAGTCCCTCAATTGTTCATAATGTGACACATTTAGTTCTTAATGCTATATAATTAAAAATTTTGTTAATAAAATTTTATTTTATAAGGTTATAATTGTAAATTACTCTCCACCATTAAACTTCATTCTCTCTCGTTAACGTACGCCATCCGTGTTCTACGTAAACTTAGTGAGATTCCAGAGAACTCAGGGATAGAGCCGTTGGGGAGGTTATTGATGATATTAAGCATTTGAAGTTTCAGCAAACAACCAAAGCTCGCCGGAATTTCTTAGGAAAAATTGTTCCCACTAAGGTAAGCGTGGTGAGGTTCGTGAACTCCGTCAGAAACTCCGGCAGGTCTCCAACAAACAAATTCAAAGACAAGTCCAAACTCTCTAGATGCGAGCACACAGCGATGGAATCCAGCTAGATAAAATCCCCGAAGTTATTATTGGTAGGATTGTTACAAATCAAATTAAATGTTTGAGGAAGATGACATTAAAAATTAAAAAGAGGGAAGAGAGTTTAATGTTGGAGAGTAATTGACAATTATAACCTTATCAAATAAAATTTTATTAACAAAATTTTTAATTATATAGCATCAAGGACTAATTTTGTTACATTATGAACAATTGAAGGACTAAGTTTGTTCAAATCAATTGACATGGGGCAAATTTCTAATAGCAATACAATTCAGGGACCAAAAACGTCGTTTTCCCTTTATTTTTTTTAGATTTTAGTCTTATCATCTATGAAAAACATAAGCTAGTTGACTTATTTGTGTTTCTTTACCAATTATAGCCACAATGTGGTGTTTATTTAGCGTACATCCTTTAAATAATGAATACAAGTTTTTCTCGTCACCTAAAAAAATTCATGATAACAATGAATAATTTTTTTTATTACCATGCAAGATAGTGAGCAAAGCCGGTTTTGACCGCTCTAAAGTTCATCAAATATTTTATATATGTATGTATGTATGTATAATAAATTGGCACTTTGGAGGGTTGGCGGGCCATCCCACAAGCCAAAAAACCCCACTCTTTGGCGGGCTTCTATTTTCAAAACCCGACCACCTTTAACTAAATAGGGAATGGGTTGGGTCGGGGCAGCGAGCAAAGCCCGTTTTGACCGCTCTAGTCATACACGAAAGTGATCTCACAAAACCAATGGTGGTAACCATTTTAACTGCTGTCACGTTAAAATATAGGAGTTGTTTGGCTGTGTGATTTTTGGAGTTTGTAGGATATGTTTTTGAAGCCTAGGACGATGGCTTGCCTTTACATTATATGGCTTTGTAAGTTGCACCCTCTGACATTTCTTATATTTAGGATGAAAAATTGCCTTATGCATTTTATATCTCAGACCAAGAGCTGGTGGTGCATCTTGGGTAATATTTAGAAAAGAAAAAAGGTAATTGGATCCCAGAGTGAACTATTCAAACTTAATCCTTGTTTTAAGAAACGTTATTAGCATTATAATCTAAAATAATGAAACCTTCTTTTAATGAATATATTTGCAGTTTCTGTGGAGAAAGTCTTGACTATAGTATATCAACCTCAAGCAGTTTTCCGGATCCGTCCAGAGATACAATCTAAAGATCTTTGTACATTAAGCTATCATCAAAATCCAACTCTTAACCTAATTAGTGCATTTGAAATCATCACTTGCCTCTTGCATGCAGGTTACATACTATATATAACAATGTAGCTTCATTTTTGAATGAATTACCTCTTTATTTTCATTATACAGGTTTGGGATATTCGGACAAAAAAGTTGAAACAAGACCTTCCTGGCCATGCAGATGAGGTAAGGTCTACTCCTTCCCGGGTGAAAAACGGCATAGTTAAACTTGGAGTACTTTTCACTATATAGTATGGTACTATGGTATATGAATTTATTTTAACTTTTTGAAGGTCTTTGCTGTTGACTGGAGTCCAGATGGTGAGAAAGTTGCCTCGGGTGGCAAAGACAGAGTTTTAAAGCTTTGGATGGGTTAATCTGCCACTTATGGCTATGGAAGATAGATAACAGTGTGTATACAATACAATATACCATTTTCCATGTAGCTAGCTAGTTTAGATAGAGGAAGATTATTGTCCCAAGTAAAAGAGCTTTACTGATCAAAACTTGTCTCCAAGGTTTTTATTTCATAATATAAATGCAGAGTTTATCTGAACATGTGCCAAAACATACAGTAGCATATATGTTGGTTCATTCCACATTAACTACTCACTTGAATGCTCCTGTGGAAGAATTGAAGATTTAGAAGCTGAGGAGGTTATGCTCCCTAAAACTTTCCACAGTGTCTTTGAGGGTGATTTCGAGGGGCGTGAAACTAACACCCAAGGCTTCCGCCCTTTCCTTCGAGACTTGATAGGGTGCGACGAATGGCAACTCCTGTTTTCCTCTGAATTCCAAACAACATCTTCAAGGTTAGAAGAAAACAACTTTCCCGAATGAGAATATACACTCAAAGACGCATTCTAAATCTATAATGCAACTTACTTGTCAGGAATCGGAAGAGAAGGGAAAAGCTTGTGTACAATGTTGAGAGCTACATGAGAGTATGTCACTACCTCAACAAAACAGTATCTCCCGCTAGCCGAAGGATTCTCAAATGCTTTGATATGTGCAAGTGCGACATCTCTAACATCAACGAACCTATATATTCCGTTAGGCAGTGCTTCCTTTCCTATATCAGATTATAGTCAATGCTATTGTTAAGATAGAATGCTTGGAGAACAAGACACATCAAACATAACCCCTGTTACTTGGAGAAACCCTTAAGACCCGTTTACTAACCAGAGAATTTCAGAAAACTGGAGAAATAGAGAATAGAAAACAGAAAACATGTTTACTAGTATAATTTTCCATTTTGAAAACTGAAACATTTTCTAATTTTTTAGAGAACTTGAGAACTTCTAAAAATTGTTTTCTAAATGGAAAAACATAATCATCTATCATTTATTTAGCTATATATTATTATAACCACATTTTCACCCTTATCTACTTATCATATTCGTTTACTTATCACCATTTTCTATCATTTCTACTCGCATTTACTTGTATAAGCGTAACTTATTTGCTTACGCTTAAAGTTAGACATTATTCATATTATCAAAATTAGAAAACAGAGAACAGTTTCCTGAAGTAAACAGGCCTTACATACCTTCTTTTATAATGTTAAAAATTGCCTCCGAAGACAAACTAAGAGTTGGATGCAAGATAGGACCAATGACTAATCCTGGATGCAGTGTCACCAATTCAATCCCATTCTCTTTTGTGAATCTCTGTGCAGCTTCCTCTGCCAAGGTTTTGGAAAGTGCATACCATTGCTTTGAACGAGAACAGTTCTAGTTAGAAGAGAAAACTTTTCCCAAGAAAAAACATAGGGAACAGATTCAATTAAAATCACTTTGAATGCGCCACTCTTCTGAGAAAGGGATTAAGGAAACAAAATCTCTGTAAAATCATATTTTGACGATGATTTGCACTTGTGATAAGCGACTTATTCACCGTTCTCTACTTGCCTAAAGAAAGAAAACTCTAACAAAACAGCAAACTTCAGGTCCAAGGGCTTAATACTTTCTTCCCAATCTCTTTGGAAAACAAAATACCTATCTCAACCTAAGAATTTGTTTTCCTTTCCTTTTGGAAAGTCAAATTCCATGGAAAACAACATAATAACTCATTTTTCTCAACTTTTTGGAAAATCTTTTCCATTGAATTGATTTTCCATCCAACCAAACATGCCATTAGTGTGCACTCACCTTAGTCTCCTCACAATGTTTAGGGTCTGAAAACCAAGTTTCATCCATTATAACATCTGGGCTTACAGGTTTTCCAGTGACCATAATTGTAGCCATAGAAGAAGTTATCACAACCCGTTTGACAGAAGATGCTTTTGCGCATGATCTAAGAACATTAAGCGTTCCTTTCACTGCAGGATCAACTAGTTCTTCCTGAAACATGGAAGAAACTCTTGGCATAAACAAAATAAGAGAATAAGAAACACAAATACACTGGCTAAGTTACCCTTATCATTTCCGTGGTTCCCCATGAGTATCAGCCATATATTTAAGTTCAAAATCACACTACTCGAACTGCTTTTATAAAATGCCTCAAGCACGCTAGAAATTCAACATGGTTTACTCGGATGATTCATAATGTGGAAGCAGATCAAAGCGGGAAAAGTTAAATAATTGACCTTAGTAGCAGTAAGGGATACAGGCGATGCTGTGTGGAAAACACATTCACAACCATCAATTGCGGGGTCAAAAGATTGTTCTTCAAGTAAGTTAGCTTCAAACAGATGTAGCCTTTCTTTGGCTCCGTCAAGTGCAAGGAGGTGTGCAACCTTATTCGGATTATCTGCCAAATATAATACAGACACAGATTGAGCAATGTAAGAGTTACCAAGTTGAAGTGAAACATGACCATAATGAAGCACACATTAAACAAACCTTGAGATAGAAATAACACTATTTCATTGCTTCCTACTATTTCATTGCTCCACCTCACCTTATTTCTAGAAGGCCATGGAATAAATTCTATGGTATTATGATTACACATGTAGCTTTAAGAGCATGTTTGGTTGGATGGAAAAAAAATTTCAAAGGAAAAAATTTTCCAAAAAATTTGACTAAAATGGAAATTTTCTCGGTTTAGTTCATGGTTCCTTAGTTTTGAGGAAAAAGTTATCCAAGAGGAGGGTGGTATTTTGTTTTCAAAGTATCACTAGGAAAATAATATCTCATGGTTGGACAATTTTGCCCTTATTATTTTTATTATCATTATCATTGTGTATGAACAGTATGATTGTATGTGCATTTTAATTTTTATACTAGTTATTCCTTACCATTCCAATAGAACCAAACATCAGAATCAATATTCCAATAATTTTTTTTCCACCCACCAATCAGTGGAATCAATCTTCCTATTAATTTCTTTTTTTTTTTTCTTTTTTTTTTTGGAATTTCAATTTTATTTCCTACAAATATTTTTGGCGAACCATACTGGGTCTAAGTCCGTAATACATCAATTTGGTAAAGCAAATGAAGCAAAATTCAAAACCCAGAAATGGAAATTCCTAAATCAGATGCTGGAAGCTAAAACTTCAAGAAAGGAAAGGTAAATACTACAAATACATAGAAACACAGAGAGAGAGAGAAGAAGGAGACTGACTGAGGTTGCGAACAGTGGCCTTGACAGTGTAACCATGTTCAAGTAAAAGCTTAACGAGCCAAGAAGCAATGTAGCCGGAGGCACCAGTAACGCACACAACCTTCCCCTTTCCACTCATCTTCTTTGTTCTGTAATATCAGCTCCAAAGATTTTTGAACGAATTGGATAGGATTGATTGACTGAATCACTTTCAGAGCTTTGATATGGTGAAGATTAGAAGAAGGTGCCGGCAAATGGAGAACGACGTTTTTAGAGAAAAGAATAATGAAACTGGTTACTGTTCGGCTCGTCATATTTTTATCGCTTTGTAATACATTCGCGAGCATAGATTCTAGATTCATTGTATTAGAGCATCCTTATCAATTAAGTTTATTTGCCATTTTTGGAGAGTTTTTGTAGGTGTAATTAGGAACAAGAAAATCGAAGGAGATGGAAAAAAATTGATTTAAAAAATTAAAATAAAAATAGACGTGTCAGACGTGCCTAAGGCGTGCACTGCACGCACCCGCTTGGCGCCATACGCGCACAACACTACTTCTTCGACTTCCGCAAAAGTAAATACTGTTCCAATAACTTGAATTAAAGTTGTGTTTGGTAACCCGAAAAATGATTTTCGAAAATCATTTTCCGGGCATTTGGTGTTTGGCAACATTCGGAAAATGTGGTAAATGGAAAGAGCTCATTTATTTGGAAAATGACTTCCGAAAAAAAATTTCGGAAGTCATTTTTCGGATGCGATATTTTTTGTAAAAAAAAATTATTTCTAATTTTTAATAAATATTATTAGTTTATATATTTTTATATTTTAGATAAATAATAAAAATATATAATTATACATTTCTATTCATTTTCCGGAAAATGAACCAAACACACATAAACAATTTTCCAAAGTACATCCAAACACCGAAAATAAACTCATTTTCCGGAAAATGACTCTCCTCCAATTATTATTGTATTGACCATGGTCCACACAGCTGTGTGGACCATAAATAAAAAGTACGAAGTATATTTTTAATATACTAAAAGTACATTATTTTAGAGTACATTATTTAAGTACTGAAAGTACATTATTTTATATATACTATGAAATAATGTACATTCTGTACAAAAATAATGTACTTATAATATAATAAAAATGTACATTATATTCATGGTCCACGTAGTTATGTCGATCATGGTCCACACAATAATTTTCCGTGCTTCCTTTTTCTCTCAACAACAACTCAAACTATAGCGGAAGCGATTTAAATCTTATAGGGTATCATGCCACATCTAGGTAAAAATACAGCCTAGATGCACATGCTATCCAAAACCAAAACATAAATCCTCAAAACATCATAGTAACAATCTAGTCAAAGTACATAACCCAAAACAAAGGCACACAAGCCCGAAAGGAGTCTCAAACATAATCTAGTCTAAGCAAAGCATCATAACGATATAGCTCTAGCGCGCTCATGGCTTAGACAACTCCATACCTGAAAAACATGTAGAAAACCATTAACAAAAGAATGCTAAGCAACCACCACTCGTACTCGTGAGAACGTACATATATAATATGATTGTAAAATAGGTTTACACACCCGTATAGAATATACACACCAACGAACTGTTCTTTAGTTAAAACGGAGACTCAACAACAACACGTTGAATAAGCCATAAACTAAGGACTCTCCAAGTAAAACCAATATCCAATATGAATGTACAAGACAACAAGTCCATAACGGAATACCAACTGAATCATAACCTCAACAGATTACTCACAAAGAAACCACCGAACCGCAATAAATCAAGGAAGAACGGATAACAAACGAGATACAACTCAACTAAAGAACCATAAGGAACCAAGCAAACATCATACCAAAGATAAGCACCAAACCATACCTTCCAACCACAATACTATCCCTCATACCAACCACTAAACCCAAGTTAGTACACAGAGGCTTAAAGCCCAACCATAGAGGCAAATGATGCCCATAACCAAAGAGGCAAATGATGCCCATAACCACAGAGGCAAATGATGCCCATACACAGAGGCAAATGATGCCCACAGTTAGCTCACCCTCAACAATCCAAAAGGTACCCAGAGATTCACAACCCCACATCAAATCTCAGACTCAACCCCAAGGATTATCCACCAACAGTGTTCATCTCAGATTATGAACACAACATACACACAGGGAATATAACCAAGGATTCAACCAACCAATAGACCAAGAGAATGAATCAAAAGACATAAATAACAACTCCAGAACCTAGGTGAAACACTCAACAAAATATCCAAAAAAGTTCCAGAATCATAGAAGAATCAACAAGACAACAGATCACAAAATAGCCATTGGAACTAGAATTCCCGATAAACTAGCGGAACTTAGTGGTGGAACACCCAGCTCTGCCACACTCCTCCACAAGAAGGAGGCGGACTCCCTTGGCGGAAGACCTCCCTCCGCCATCCCCCACCGCTACACACTTGCGGAAGACCCTAACGGGGCACATTATACCGTCAGAGTGCACCACAAGAGTAATCCCAACGTACAACTCCCAAACTCGAATCAGAATAAGAAATGTTCATTCCAGAATGCAAAAATATGATCAGATTGCCCAGATTACATATCTCAGAAGCCAAATAAACATAGAATCCATAACAATAAACACCCATAATCATCAAGATGCAAAGGATCAAGAACACAAGTTCAATAACTCATCAAAATAGATCACAAATCATCAAGAACAAAGGCTAGATCAAGAAAATTCCACAGGATTCCAAATCACCAAGTATTATACATAGATCAAGAGTGTAAAATAGGTTTTAGTGAGACATGATGGTTACCTCTTGTAGCACAACTTCAAACCAAGCGAACACCTTCATCTTCACAAGCCACTCCCACCCACTTGATCATCTTTTCCCAAAGAGAGATCCCAAAAGAACACCATAAGAACTTATAAAAAGATCATGAAAATAAGATGATACAAAGATAAATAAATTGGGTCATTACAAAATATTTCTTATAAGGATCCAATTTAAAGAAATCCCTTATAGGAATTAAATCAAGAATTGGGCCTTAGAATAAATAATTAATTCCGAATAGGAAATATATATATATATATATATATATATATATATATATATATATATCAATTAGAAGAATGAAACCCAATTAATTCAAATAAATTACCCGGTAGAAATAATTACCGGTCTCAAGGCTTGAACGAAATTACGGGGTGTTACAATTGTACTCATTCGAAGTCTGGAGTGGCACAGTTGGTAGCTCCTGCGTCCGAAAACCAAGTGTGGGTATTCGGGCTCTCGTCCAAAGGAGAATCTTGATAAACCATATTGGCCTGAGGCTAGTTTCTCGTAAACTTATAGCAATTAAGAGCAGTGTGACCTAGTGTGCCCCACAGTTGACACTTAGGATGCTAGTTGCCACCACGACTGTCACGTCCCCTATTACCTGGCCTCCACTACCTTCACATTGCCTTCCGTTGCCACCACCGTGTGACTTCCCAAGATATTCACTACCAACATGCAGCTGCTGTTCTGAAAAGTAACCACCTCCACTGCCATACTATTGCACGTGACCAGAAGAGATGCCACCTCTAAATTGCTGCTGTTGTCTGCCAAAGCGATAATTCGAAATGCCTCTCTGCACAGCAAATGTCGTCGACGGGCCTGCATAATCACCACTTTTTCAATAAATTCTTGCGCATCGAGGAAATCCGCACGTCCTTGCAAAGTAATCGGTTGTTCGCGGACATTGAGGGATGCCGTAAAAGCTCGAAATTCTGGTCTTAGGCCACGAAATACGTATAAATTTTCTTCTTCAAGGTTGACTGGCTGGCCAGCTAATGCTAGATCTTCGATGACCACCTTTGCACAGCTAATGTAATCAGCCATGGAATAATCCCCTCACCGCAAGCTTTGTAATTGGCCAATAAGATTGAGTGAGCGAGCCTTAGAAGACGATGCAAGGGACTATTCGATTGCATCCTACACGTCCTTGCTAGTGTGGCATCCAAGAGCAAGAGTCATGACCTCATCGGGGAAGGATGATATCAACATAGGGAGAACGACTTGGTCTTGACGAACCCAAGTTGTGCAATCGAGATTAGGCAACGCTAGTGAGCCCTCGGTAGTGGCAGTAATGTAGGCGGTAGGGCATGGGTTGGAGCCATCAACAAACCCCATCAAATCATGACCACGGAGAAAGGGAACAACTTTAGCACGCCAAAATAAGTAATTTTATTTTGTAGGTTAATTTGATGCAAATGAAGTGAGTAGACAAAGAACTTACGGTCGAAGAGATAGCATCATTAGAGACGGTCCGTTCAGAAGAATTAATAGATCTGTCTTCCATGGGAAAGAAACCCTATATATCTAACTGATACGATGAGAACTATATATTTGTATTAACTAAACTTAATGATAAGAGTACAAGCATTATATATACAAGAGAAATCATATGAAGACTAGAATAACTAGTCATAGTCTGACTCAAATTGTAGAGTCCTAATAATCTTAACATTTATTAGATTAATACGAAAAACTACAAAAACTACCAAATAATATAATTGAAGATAAATAAATTGGACCTAATAACAACTCATTAAAAGTTAATTTCATGGAAAACCTAAAAATAAATAAAAGAGGTTTATACAATTAGGGATGATTATACCAATTTGGATAATATTATGTTTAAATTTGAATATACATAAAATACAAATTTTAAAAAGGAAAAAATTGTAATTTATGCCCCTTCATAATATGTCAATTATCAATGTCACCCCTGAATTATTAGTGGTGTAAATATTGCCCCTCAATTTTCAAAACGATACATATATTGTCCCTCCCAAGTGTAAATGTTGTCTCTCAATTTCAAAACGGTACATATATTGCCCTCCCATGCGGTACGGGAAGGAAAATATATGTACCGTTTTGAAAATTGAGGGGCAACATTTACATCACTAATAATTCAAGGGTGACATTGACAATTGACATATTATGGAGGGCATAAATTACAATTTTCCCATTTAAAACTTTTGATATGGTTAATATTATCTTATCATTTTTAGAGTAATTATCTCATCATTTTTTGATTAATATGAAAAACTCTTTTTTTTTAAAAAAAAGAAAATAATATAATTAAACTCAATCAATTTGGTCCTAATAGCAAGAAATTAAAATTAATTCTAATCAATTAAACCTAATAGCAGTTATTTGCAAATCAATATCCCCGATGTGATTATACTTTATTAGCAAGCAGATAATATCATTCATACCAATTTAATAAAAGAAAACTTCTTTATTTTCATTGCTATACTTGAATTGACCCACCTAAAAGGAAATTAATACCAATTTTGCCAGCACTTTACCCCTTAATTGGGTTGGCCTGGTGTGAATAGAGATTAATTCGAGTATGGTACGAGATTAAAGGTGCCTCCTACAGTTAGGGATGACTCAGGACACCTCGTGGTCGACAAAAAAAAAAAACAAAATTAATAAAAGGAAATTTTATTTTTTCGTTTTTAAATTTGTACTCTGATATTCAAATCCTAACATTGCATTTGAATCTTTTATATTTATTATCTCTTTATTATTATTTATTCTATAAAAGGAAAACATTTAATAACCAACTAAAAAAAACAAACATAATTAGTTCAATGCTAAGATGGTAATATTAAAAAGTAAATTTAAGCAGTGATCATTGCATCACGCTTAATATAGAATTCACTTATAATTACATAGAAAAAAATCCACTAAAATAGAAATAATCAATCAGATAATAAATATTAAAACAATTTTTTGGTGACAGCTGTAACATTACTTAAAAAGAAAATATAATGAGTCACCAGTCCAAAATTTTATCCAATTTTCCACACATATGTTGCCTATATAACTCATTTCATCACTGCATAGTACTCAGCACAACAAAAAAAGAAAAAAGAAAAAAAAAATACAATTCCTGAGCATTTCTACCTTCTCTCATTTTCAACAATGGCTAGGAGAAGATTAAGATTGACGTATATCGTCAACAAATCTGAAAGAAAAACATCCCACAAAAAAAAAATGAGGGGATGTTCAAGAAGCTTGATGAGCTCACCGTCCTTTGCGGTGTAGCTGCTGATATAATAATGTATGTACAACTGTTTTGAGTTAGGAGTAGTTTTATGGCCATCTGTTGAAGAGGTTCAACATAGAAGTGCTAGGTTCATGAACTTGCCAGATGTGCAATGAGCTCGAAGAATGATGAGCCAGGA
>CP025652.1:10787860-10815369 GCA_003576665.1 Ipomoea trifida | reverse complement strand
ACTAAACAAAAATCCCAAACTATTACACACTTCGCACTCTCCAAATGTCAAAGACTTCCTGTTAACACATAAATTTCAAAACAACACAACAAAACGAAGTTAGCAAAATTGCTAAGTAAGAAACAAGTCAATATAAAGGATTTGTGCATTTAACATTTTAACATATTTGTCATAAGACTCAATTTCTCAACCATTCCATAGATACAACTAGAGAATAAATGTGTTGTCAAATACTGCGGATGTGTGTGTAAGAATAAAACGAAGAGTCTATGACTCCCCGAGTGTCGGTCTCGAAGGAGGGACGTGGAGGTGTGTCAAATGCTAATACTTTCGACTAATTGAGTCATGTGATGCATTGAGTATGGGTAGTGAATGCGGTAAATGGTGATTTAAAGGTGCAAGTGTTTATAAGGTAGTGCAATTTGAAGGTAAAAATGTATAAGAAAACAAATATAAGAAAACAAGGGATTGGATTGTGTTCATCTATGTTGCATCCTAGTGTGTCTCAGGCAGTGGATAAACGGTGCAATGATGTTGGCAATTCAAGAGTGTGTCTTCTTAGTCCTTTTCCACCTCTTGTACTAGGGCTTCTTAGACTTAGGAGTGTCTTTTAGCTACCAAAGTCCTAAGAGACATTTTATCAAACACCTTAGCTACACACTTTCTTACTATTCTTAATATGAATTCCATAGGATCTATGATTGCCACAAAGCTTCAATCTCAACTCTAATCAAAACCATGAAAGAGTCAAGAGTTCAATCTCTCATTTAGATTGGCCAAACCCATATAAGATCTCATCAAAACAACAATCAATAGACAATAATAGAAATTCCAACAAACAAAGCAATTGAATCCAAAATAAAACATAGGATCATCACACTAGCAACATAGCTTCACACAATCCAAACCCTAGATCAAACTAGTCACACATGATCAAGAATTCAAGAGAAATAGCTAATTCAATCTAAGAACAAGTTAATAAAAATAGATAAGATTGAAATACAAATCACCTAGTAAATGAAATAGGTTCTTCAATCCAAGCTTCAAGGCTTCATTTATAAGGTGAAATTGCAAGTCTAAACTATCCTAAAAACTAAGAAATGAAGAAGAAAATGGAGAGTAGAACTTGGGAAATTCGGACCTCCTCTGAAATTCTATCAAGTTGTCTTAAAAAGTCTCCAAAATTTTGCCCTAAAAACATTTGCGCGCAGTGTTCCATTCACGCCACCTACACCCGTGAAGGCTAGTGTGGACAGCTACTAGAAAATTGCCACGCCACCTTCACGCGTGAATGCACCTTTTCGGGTCCTTTGGGGCTCCTGTCTTGCTTGGTTTGCTCGTTTTGCTCGTTTCGTGTTCCTAATGGCTCCCGGGACCTTTGAACTGTCTCAATTTATACCAAGGGTAGCTTTGTGTGTGGTTAATGAATTTAAAGCACAAAATCTCACAAGATTATCACTTAAGGATGTTAGAAATGCTATAAAACACCCGTATTTACACTCAAATATATAGGTGTCTTGGGAGCTTATCAAGTTTCCACACTTTACTTCTTGATTTCCCTTAAGCAAGACAATACACTTCTAAGCATATAAGCTTCCAAGATACCAACTCATATAATACAGAACTCTTTGGTCAATCAAAATATGGATATTTAAGACTATTAAAGAGGGGGAAATCTTTTGTGTTATCTACAAAGAATGTTGGTTAGATGCCATACAACTCAAGGAATATTTCCGGGAAGTAAAAATCCTTCGTAGATAAACAATTAAAACAAGGGGAACACACTTCTCATACTACTCGCAATTCAAGCATGTAATCCCAAATTTGGATTCACCTCTCATTTAATTAGGGCCTCTAGCCGATCCCACTAGTGGGAACGATGTACACTAGTTAATCAACCCTTCCGTCCTAAATGCCAGTGACGTATCCAGGATTTCTTTTTCAAGGGGGGGGGGGGGGGCGAAGAAGCAAATGTAGACTAAATTAAAAATGTTTAAACACAATATTCAAATACAAATATCAAATATGAATAAATTGTTAAATTACAAAATACATTATAAATATTGTTGAATATAGGTGAAAAATAAAACGCATCAAAATTTTATAAAAATATTCATAACACTATGGCTATGTTTAGCAAACCTAGCTGAAAATGTAGTTGAAAGCTGAAAAGTAGCTTAAAACTGAAAAGCTATAAGTTCGAAGCTGAAATCTAAAGAGTTGTTAAGCTAGTTGTTATGCTTTTTGGTAAAATTAATTTTTTGATAAGCTGATAAATGTAAATAATTATTTTTTTTGGGGTAAATATAAATAATTAATTTGATAAAATAATTCAAATAAAAGGCTATGGACGCAGGTGCTGAACACAAGCTACGAATGCAACACTTAGGATTCGAACCCTTGTCATTTGACATACAAAACAACACACCTACCATCTCTGCAAGCTTATCAACTATTAATTTTTATCTGTTTTTATATATTTATATATAAAACATGTACTATACATACAAAGGCTATATAGGGGGTGGGGGTGGGGGTGGGGTGAGTGGGGGCAGCTACCCCCACTGCCCCCAGGGTGGTTCCGTCCCTGCTAAACGCCAAAGCCCAACGATAAAATAAGTGAGGGTAGGGGCATAGACCACTCACTGCCAATAGCTTGGGGTGGTCCCTCTTTCTTCTCACTTCCTAGGATAACGCCATCGAGCGACCCGACTTCACATGGAGCTTCATGTTTTTTCGAAGACAGTGCAATGAGTGCCCGAATCCTAGCGAAGCGGCTCACCTCTTCTCTATTTTCTCATTTCCTGGGAACATTTTATGTGGACTACTGACTCCAGGTATAGCTTTTTTCTTATCGAAGACTATGGTTGAACACAACCCAGTGAAGTGGCTTTCCTCAATTTTAATTTATCTCAATGATTGGCCTTTTTGCCTTTTCTACTATTTCTCCATGCAACCCCTCATGCCTTATTCTTTTGGATTAAGGGATTTTTCACTCTTAAGCTCACCAATAGGCTCACCTTTTGCCCCCTGCCCTACCAAGATTAGTTCAATTCCGGGCCACGCTAAAAATTATCTTTCTCAAATTAAAAAGTGCACACTCCCACTTCGAGAGATCCTTGACTAAGGTCCTACGTAAATAAGAGGTGAACATCATGCAAGCAGGCAAAAATATAAACTTATTTGGCTCTAAACACTCTCATGGGTGCGAAAAGTAACTTCCTCAAAGATATTTAAAGAATAAAAATTTTTAGCATCTAGTCAAAATTCTCTCTAGATAACACAAACTATAACTCACTCTTCAATTTGCAAACACACCCGTTTATCATGCCCAAGAGACTAACTTTCACTCTAAGCAAATAAACATTAAGCACAAAGTGCGTCCTTTCCACACTTTAAAATGAACATCGTCCTCGATGTTACCTCGGATCACGGGGTAAAGGAAAACAAAGTGTGTTTAGTAAATACATTCTCAACTAAGGGGGTTTTTTTTTTCTTCTTTTTTGTGACGATGGAAAGCACAACCACTACTTGAAGAATGAAGATATGCACTCCCACTCATGTGTACTAGTCTGCAAACCACACAAGATAGATAAATCGCATTAGAAAACTTTGTGTGATGGACTCGAATAAGACAGTGTGGAATGTGTTTTCGACTTTATAAGTTGTAACGTATATGCAATAATATTAATTAGATTGGTATAATATTTGACTTGGTGTCAATTTGTCATGGCTAGAAGCGTAACATATGTAACTATTATATTTACTTTAACGTACATGCATGTAATAATTAGTTTTGGATGTAATCTTATTTAATGCATTCCAAGTCCTTCAATATTAAAAAAAAAAAAGAAGTATGTTTTCATTACCAATTTTGAAAATGTGAAAAAAGTAAAGTGTATAAACTACTTGAATTTTACTATGTATTAAATGTCGAGCATTTTTTTTAATAAAGTTTTATAATATGTAATCCAGGGATAACTTGAATATGACTAATTTGAAATTAATTGATTGCATTCACTATCTGTTCCATTCTTGTAATTTCACAACTCACCAACATCACATACTCACATGAGAGTGGGTGTACGTTTAAGAAATTTACTTCCGCTCCATTGAGTGTGAATACTAACTAAATAATTAAACAATATATAACAAAAATACTCAAATTAAAGTTTAGGATCCATATATATAATAAAACTAAATATAATTTAAATTTTATTTGTCATTATTGTAATTCACAACTCACCATAACACCAGTGCACATTTTAAAATTTTATTTCACTTCTATTGTGTGAATACAAACTATTTTTCACCGTCTTAATGAAAAATTCAAATAATATAAAACAAACAAACAAATTAAAGTTTACAATTTATTATAAAAATTAATATAATATAAATATTATAACATAATAACTTAATTTCAAAATTTTTAAAGGTAAATAAATCTTTACCAAATTTTTAAACAAATTTCGTTCATCTAATACTAAAGCTAATAGTTAAAATATATATTAAGTAGACCGAATATGTGATATGTACAAATTTTAAAATCTACTCCAATTTACCACTTATTATTATGTAAAAAAAAAAAAATCATCTAAGCGAGTTGGATTTAGTGAATATTCATGGTTTGAATTATACCACACATGTGTTAGGTTTATATTTCTTTCTTTTATTGTTATTAAAAAATATAGTGAGAAAATGTAGTCTTTTATTGTCTTGAATTATGATTGCTGAGTTATTAATAATATAATTAAATATTTTACTAAATGGGGTTACAAAATAAAAATAAATAACTTAAATAAGTGATAATCTTACCTGCAACAACTCCAAAATAGGTAGTAGCTTAGCTAGATGCATACCTAGCTACATTGGCTTGGATATAAACAAATCTAACGGAATACGAAGGACGACATAAGAATATGGCCCGAATGGAAATTCAGGCATGGAGCTTGGAACTGTCAGGACTACTGCCATTCGCAGGCGATTTGATTGTGAGGGTGAGATCGATAGAGACTTTGGCAAATAATCAGTCTATCAGTCAACGGCCACCAGACATCAGCTCTAGTGTCACATTGGTCCTGTTTGGTAATAATAATCAGTCTATCAGTCAATTTTGGCTTATTTGATCACTATTAGTTGTTTGGCTAATAAGCTTTTTGTAACTCCAAAATGTTAAAATTTAGAAGGCTACTCAAAGCAGCCTTTTCAATTAGCTTTTTGAGAAAAGAAATTATTATACCAAACAGCTATCAGCTAACATCTAATTTATCAAACAACTTTCTACAAAAAAAAAATCATACCTTTTAACCCAAACAGCCAACCCAATCAGCTAACAGTCATTTACCAAACAGTACCATTATCTTCTTCTTCTTCATCCTCCTCATCAACACCAGCAACATCAATCTAAAGTGTGCACTATTAATTACTTCAATGCAATGAAGTAAACCAAATAAATTGGTTCTTGAAATAGTTTCAACAATAAATGGCTGTTATTTACCGGCTTCTTAATGCACTCCTGAAACGTCTACTTGAACAATATGGTTTCTTGCCGTGATGCTGAAATATTCATCATCCTATCCACCATTTATTCCAGCAAAATGTTAGTAATGCTAAAAACTGTGATTATTAAACTGTATAAACGTTTGGAAAAACAATAAAAATACAGTTTTCTTAATAACCTCATCGAGGGCGGTATGCTAAGGGGCATCAATGTACAATCTGGGAGGACTCGGCTTGAAACTATTTCAGCTCCAGCTGTGCAGCTTCAGCTTCTTGATGAAGAATTAAAGAACAAGCATTATATTATTAGCTCCATGGAAAAAAGAATGTTTTCATTTTTATGTATGAAATGGAAGTAGTATATATATATATACCTCTAGCTGCCTGTTGCTGAGCAATGCGCGCAAAAAATTTTGTGAATCTGACTACAACAGATTCATTAGTCTCATAAATTTTGTTTTAAAAAAAAAACAATTATTCATGTTGTGTTTAAAGGGTGAAACTAAATAACTAAGTATATGACAAGTAAAGACGACTCATTTAACACGGCTTAGAGAAATGAATAAGAATCGAGCATGTTTGAATGATTTTAATAATTTGTCTTAGCTTCCAAACATATATTACCTAAGCTAAAAAAGTAATTCATCCAAACTAAATAGTGATTTTATATATAAAATACAATAAAACTTCAAATAAATATCATCATTAATTGTAGCATGTTCAATTATCATATAATGTTTCTCTTTTAGAAAAAATTAAAAGATTAAAATTATATTGAATATGATAGAGAGGTGTTGGAACTTGCATTTGTTGAGTAATATTACATTGGTCAGAGAAGCATTGGGTCCCATTCAATGCATTGGTAGAATACAGTGGGCCACATGCAAGCATAGGATTCTAATGTATTATCACACATTATATTATATTGTAATAATAATATTTATGCATGATAGATTGGGGACCATTTTAAATCAATGTAAAAGAATGTATGAAATGATTATAATTAGATTTCGATGATGTCAAAGATGGAACAGCAGAGCAGACCAGCTTGGTCTTCAAAGTTACTTCATCAGTTGGAGAGGCAATGCAAACCAACAATGACTTTCAGAAGTAGTTGAGATGATGAAGACATCTGGAATTCTCTTAGCCGTTGGATGAAGAAAGGACAAATGTTGCACTTTCTCTTTCAAACGCACGCAAATTCTCGACAAATTTTGGAACTTGCATTTTAATGAGTAATACTACATAGATCGAGAGAAACATTGGGTCCCATTCAATGTGTTGGTAGAATACAGTGGACCGCATGCAAGTATAGGATTCTCGTCACACATTATATTATATTAATATTATTTATAGATAATAAATTAACAATTGTTTCAAATCAATGTGAAAGAAGCATATATGTAAGCAAAGAATCCATAAAACAACTGTATTTGCCTTACTTCATCCTGTCACACGTATCACAATAACACGAAAGGAATACATCATTATTGGTCCAACCGTGACGTTTTTAACTTAGAATTTTTTAAAAAATAAAAAATTGAAAGGATAGATAATGACACTTTTAAAAAAAATGATAAAATAAGTTTGAAATTAATTTTTGAAAATTTAATATTACTTAAAGAAAATATCACACTTCAATGAAGACATATATAGGATTATGTAATCTATACTATCTATACTATTAATAAAAACAAAATCCTCCATTTTAACCTTCGCCCAAAATACTCCTATGCTATTAAGGTTTGCGTAATATTGTAAAATATGGTAATACAATTCCTATTATATTTGTACTACATACAATTGTACATTAAAATATGGTAATACAATTCATAATAAAATATATTCTTTCATACTTTCCTATTCCTAATCAATTATAGATTAAAATTACTAATCGTAATAATACTATACATATACTTCTCTGCAATGTAATAATGTAAAATATGGTAATACAATTCCTATTCGTACTACAATTATACATTAAATTAAATTACTACTAATAATAAGAAAAAAACATGAAAATTACTACTAATTTTTATAGCAATCATTTTTTTACTAAACTTGGAGGACCATTGGAGGTCATTTAAAAGTCGAGGGACCAGAACTAGTAAATCGCTAATACTTGGAGGACCATTGGATGCATTAAAGATTAGAAGTATAAACGGAAAATTGGAAAAGGATCCGTAATTCACTTAATAATAATAATAATAATAATAATAATAATAATAATAATAATAATAATAATAATAATAATAAGGTTTGGAGTAAAAAAAGGAAAATAGAATTGAAAAGGATCTGTAATTTCACTTAATAATAATAATAATAATAATAATAATAAGGTTAGCAATAAAAAAAAATAGAAAAGGATATGAAATTCAAGAATCCATAATGTTCATAAAATTACTAATTAATCTAATGAATATGAATATAAGGAAGATTGTGCAAAAAAGGGAAAAGAATCGGTTATTAATAATTTAGATTAAAAATCGATTATTTTACTATTAATATAATGAACATAAGGTAGATTTTGCGGAAGAAAATGAAAAAGAATCGGTGATTAATAATTTAGATTAATCATGCTAAAAATGATGCCAGAACTGATATGAATAGCATGCCATTTATCGATTCTTGAACTTTATTGACTCAATATAATATGTCAAATGATGTAATTGAACTTTTTAAAAGTTTAAGTACCTAAGTGACTTTTCACGTAAAGTTTCTGAGCTTATTTAACTCTTTTCCCTTAAAATATAAAAAAATTATACATAGGCTTACAAATTTTCATCTCACGTATCTCCATGCCCATTCTTCCACTAACAAAACTTACATATGCCCATGCATTATATTTTTCATGAATTGACTTACATAGGAATTCATTTAATTACCAACTATTGAAAAAAAAAACACTAATAAAGTTGTGTAACGTCAAGATGTTGATATTAAGAAGTATATTTATTAAGAGGAATATTGCATCATTGTTATTAATATAGAAATCACTTAATAATTAAATATAAAATACAATTAATAAAATAACAGTAATAAGTCATACAAATAATATTATATAAAATTTTTGTAACAAGGAGTAACATTACGTAAATTATATAAAATATATTCAATTTTCTTCATATATCTTATAACATTTACAAATTAATATAAACAACTAAAAACTAAAACAATATAATTAGACAATTAAATTAAATCTAATTGTAAAAAATTTAAAAATAATTTCAATCAGTTGGATCTAGAAAATTTGAATATGATAAAAGTACAAAATAACAAATTATATACTTTATTAGACCTAATAACAACACATTACAAGTTAATTTCAATCAATTAGACATACTGGTAAATGAAAGAGGTTTATTCAATTATGATGATATTAATTTGGATAAATATTATGTTTAAATTTGAATATGACGAAAATAATAATTTAAAAATAACATATATTATCTTATATTTTGTAGGGTAAACTCATATTCAAAAAGCAACAATTAAATTTGACCTAATAGCAACAATTAAAACAACTAATTAAAAAAAATGAAAGTAAGTAATTACACGTCAAGAACATCCCATTACGTACTCTTAATATAGAATTCACTTAATCATTAAATAGTAAAAATTTAATAAAATAAACTTAATAAGTCATATAATGAATAATAATAGGAAAAAAATCTTGTGACAGGCTGTAACATTACTATAAAAGAAAATATAATATCATTTTGTGTAAAAAAATACTATAAAAGAAAATATAATCTCATTTTGTGTAAAAAATTACTATAAAAGAAAATATAATCTAATTTTGTGTAAAAAATTACTATAAAATAAAATATTTTCTAATAATGTGTAAAAAATTAACCATTTTTTGTCATATGAGGACCTATAAATATAGTACGATTATCTCTGCATAATAGTCAGCCAGCACAAGATAAAAGAATAAAAAATCACAAATCTTGAGCACTTCTTCCTATTCTCTCATTTTCAATCAATACTATGGCAAGAAGGAGATTAAGATTGGCATATATCGTCAATGAATCCAAAAGAAAAACATCCTATCGAAAAAGAAAGAGAGGGATGCTCAAGAAGATTAATGAGCTAACCGTTCTTTGCGATGCGGTTGTTGCCATGATAATGTATAGCTCGTTTGAGCATGGTAAATTATCAGCCTATCAGCCAATTTTGGCTTATTTGACCACTATTAGTTGTTTGGTTAATAAGCTTTTTGCAACTCCAAAATGCTAAAATTCAAAAGGCTACTCAAAGCAGCCTTTTCAATTAGTTTCTGAGAAAAGAAATTATATCAAACAGCTATCAGCTAACAGCCAATTTATCAAACAACTTTCTACAATCAGCCAATATTATCAACAAATCATACATTCTAACCCAAACAGCCAACCCAATCAGCGAATTACCAAACAGGGCCACTATCTTCTTCTTCTTCATCCTCCTCATCAACACCAGCAACATCAATCTAAAGTGTGCACTATTAATTACTTCAATGCAATGAAGTAAACCAAATAAATTGGTTCTTGAAATAGTTTCAACAATAAATGGCTGTTATTTACTGGCTTCTTAATGCACTCTTGAAACGTCTCCTTGAACAATATAGATAGTTTCTTGCCGTGATGCTGAAAAATTCATCATCCTATCCACCATTTATTCCAGCAAAATGTTAGTAATGCTAAAAACTGTATAAACGTTTGGAAAAACAATAAAAATACAGTTTTCTTAATAACCTCATCGAGGGCGGTATGCTAAGGGGCATCAATGTACAATCGGGGAGGACTCGGCTTGAAACTATTTCAGCTCCAGCTGTGCAGCTTCAGCTTCTTGATGAAGAATTAAATAACAAGCATTATATTATTAGCTCCATGGAAAAAAGAATGTTTTCATTTTTATGTATGAAATGGAAGTAGTATATATATATACCTCTAGCTGCCTGTTGCTGAGCAATGCAAAAATTTTTGTGAATCTGACTACAAAAGATTCATTAGTCTCATAAATTTTGTTTAAAAAAAAAAAACAATTATTCATGTTGTGTTTAAAGGGTGAAACTAAATAACTAAGTATATGACAAGTAAAGACGACTCATTTAACACGGCTTAGAGAAATGAATAAGAGTCGAGCATGTTTGAATGATTTTAATAATTTGCCTTAGCTTCCAAACATATATTACCTAAGCTAAAAAGTAATTCATCCAAACTAAATAGTGGTTTTATATATAAAATACAATAAAACTTCAAATAAATATCATCATTAATTATTGCATATTCAATTATCATATAATGTTTCTCTTTTAGAAAAAAATAAAAAATTAAAATTATATTGAATATGATAAAGAGGTGTTGGAACTTGCATTTGTTGAGTAATATTACATTGGTCAGAGAAGCATTGGGTCCCATTCAATGCATTGGTAGAATACAGTGGACCATATGCAAGCATAGGAATCTAATGTATTATCACACATTATATTATGTTATAATAATAATATTTATACATGATAAATTGGGGACCATTTTAAATCAATGTAAAAGAATGTATGAAATGATTATAATTAGATTTCGATGATGTCAAAGATGGAACAGCAGAGCAGACCAGCTTGGTCTTCAAAGTTGTTTTCAAAAAAAAAAATCCTTAGTTACTTCATCAGTTGGAGAGGCAATGCAAACCAACAATGATTTTCAGAAGTAGTTGAGATGATGAAGACATCTAGAATTCTCTTAGCCGTTGGATGAAGAAAGGACAAATGTTGCACGTTCTCTTTCAAACGCACCGAATTTTGGAACTTGCATTTCAATGAGTAATACTACATAGATCGAGAGAAACATTGGGTCCCATTCAATGTGTTGGTAGAATACAGTGGACCGCATGCAAGTATAGGATTCTCGTCACACATTATATTATATTAATATTATTTATAGATAATAAATTAACAATTGTTTCAAATCAATGTGAAAGAAGCATATATGTAAGCAAAGAATCCATAAAACAACTGTATTTGCCTTACTTCATCCTGTCACACGTATCACAATAACACGAAAGGAATACATCATTATTGGTCCAACCGTGACGTTTTTAACTTAGAATTTTTTTAAAAAAAATAAAAAATTGAAAGGATAGATAATGACACTTTAAAAAAAAATGATAAAATAAGTTTGAAATTAATTTTTGAAAATTTAATATTACTTAAAGAAAATATCACACTTCAATGAAGACATATATAGGATTATGTAATCTATACTATCTATACTATTAATAAAAACAAAATCCTCCATTTTAACCTTCGCCCAAAATACTCCTATGCTATTAAAGTTTGCGTAATATTGTAAAATATGGTAATACAATTCCTATTTGTACTACATACAATTGTACATTAAAATATGGTAATACAATTCATAATAAAATATATTCTTTCATACTTTCCTATTCCTAATCAATTATAGATTAAAATCACTAATCGTAATAATACTATACATATACTTCTCTGCAATGTAATAATGTAAAATATGGTAATACAATTCCTATTCGTACTACAATTATACATTAAATTAAATTACTACTAATAATAAGAAAAAAACATGAAAATTACTACTAATTTTTATAGCAATCATTTTTTTACTAAACTTGGAGGACCATTGGAGATCATTTAAAAGTCAAGGGACCAGAACTAGTAAATCGCTAATACTTGGAGGACCATTGGATGCATTAAAGATTAGAAGTATAAAAGGAAAATTGTAAAAGGATCCGTAATTCACTTAATAATAATAATAATAATAATAATAATAATAATAAGGTTTGGAGTAAAAAAAGGAAAATAGAATTGAAAAGGATCTGTAATTTCACTTAATAATAATAATAATAATAATAATAATAATAATAATAATAATAATAATAATAATAATAATAATAATAATAATAATAATAATAAGGTTAGCAATAAAACAAAATAGAAAAGGATATGAAATTCAAGAATCCATAATGTTCATAAAATTACTAATTAATCTAATGAATATGAATATAAGGAAGATTGTGCAAAAAAGGGAAAAGAATCGGTTATTAATAATTTAGATTAAAAATCGGTTATTTTACTATTAATATAATGAACATACGGTAGATTTTGCGGAAGAAAATGAAAAAGAATCGGTGATTAATAATTTAGATTAATCATGCTAAAAATGATGCCAACACTGATATGAATAGCATGCCATTTATCGATTCTTGAACTTTATTGACTCAATATAATATGTCAAATGATGTAATTGAACTTTTTAAAAGTTTAAGTACCTAATTGACTTTTCACGTAAAGTTTCTGAGCTTATTTAACTCTTTTCCCTTAAAATATAAAAAAATTATACATAGGCTTACAAATTTTCATCTCACGTATCTCCATGCCCATTCTTCCACTAACAAAACTTACATATGCCCATGCATTATATTTTTCATGAATTGACTTACATAGGAATTCATTTAATTACCAACTATTGAAAAAAAAAACACTAATAAAGTTGTGTAACGTCAAGATGTTGATATTAAGAAGTATATTTAAGAGGAATATTGCATCATTGTTATTAATATAGAAATCACTTAATAATTAAATATAAAATACAATTAATAAAATAACAGTAATAAGACATACAAATAATATTATATAAAATTTTGGTAACAAGGAGTAACATTACGTAAATTATATAAAAATATATTCAATTTTCTTCATATATCTTATAACATTTACAAATTAATATAAACAACTAAAAACTAAAACAATATAATTAGACAATTAAATTAAATCTAATTGTAAAAAATTTAAAAATAATTTCAATCAGTTGGATCTAGAAAATTTGAATATGATAAAAGTACAAAATAACAAATTATATACTTTATTAGACCTAATAACAACACATTACAAGTTAATTTCAATCAATTAGACATACTGGTAAATGAAAGAGGTTTATTCAATTATGATGATATTAATTTGGATAAATATTATTTTTAAATTTGAATATGACGAAAATAATAATTTAAAAATAACATATATTATCTTATATTTTGTAGGGTAAACTCATATTCAAAAAGCAACAATTAAATTTGACCTAATAGCAACAAATAAAACAACTAATTAAAAAAAATGAAAGTAAGTAATTACACGTTAAGAACATCCCATTACGTACTCTTAATATAGAATTCACTTAATCATTAAATAGTAAAAATTTAATAAAATAAACTTAATAAGTCATATAATGAATAATAATAGGAAAAAAATCTTGTGACAGGCTGTAAGATTACTATAAAAGAAAATATAATCTCATTTTGTGTAAAAAAATACTATAAAAGAAAATATAATCTCATTTTGTCTAAAAAATTACTATAAAAGAAAATATAATCTAATTTTGTGTAAAAAATTACTATAAAATAAAATATTTTCTAGTAATGTGTAAAAAATTAACCATTTTTTGTCATATGAGGACCTATAAATATAGTACGATTATCTCTGCATAATAGTCAGCCAGCACAAGATAAAAGAATAAAAAATCACAAATCTTGAGCACTTCTTCCTATTCTCTCATTTTCAATCAATACTATGGCAAGAAGGAGATTAAGATTGACATATATCGTCAATGAATCCAAAAGAAAAACATCCTATCGAAAAAGAAAGAGAGGGATGCTCAAGAAGATTAATGAGCTAACCGTTCTTTGCGATGCGGTTGTTGCCATGATAATGTATAGCTCGTTTGAGCAGGGGCCTGTAATATGGCCGCCTACTGTTGAAAGGTTTGAGGAACTGATTGTAAGGTTCTTAAACTTGCCAGACGAGCAACAAACTCGAAGGATGATGGACAATGAATCCTTAAATAAGGGAAGGATTGAAAAGTTGAGCACTCAACTTCTAAATCTGAAGAATAAGAATAGGAAGGGGGAGATGAATGAATTAATGCATCAGATCCTTACAGGAGAGAGATCAATTGATTCTCTGTTAGGAATATAGCGGAATAATGCGGAAGCGAAGAATCGAAAATTGAGAATTATAGAAGTTGAATAATAGGGAAATAATAGAAAAAGCAAATGAATTAACTAAATGGGAAATATAATAAATATATATATATTTAATCTCTAAAGATAATAAAAGGATAAAATATATATATGTATGTTGAGTACGTGAGAAAGGAATAAGAAGAATGAATTCACAATTTGATATTGAATTGATGATTCAGTGCAAAGTACAAATGAGATGAACTAGACTATTTATACAAATCAAAAAGAGACAAAAACGGCAAGCATGAGGTGGAGAGATGAAGACGGAAAGTTGTGTAAGAATGTGTACATGCGCTCATCAAAACCGGAGAAATGGTCTGCGCACATTTGAGCCACACATTATCTCAACAATCTCCACCTTGGATCAAATTTAACAATTGGAACACCCGACTAAATTCAAGCATTGCTTGAACTTAGTAATAGGAAGAGGCTTGGTAAGCATGTCTGCTGGATTCTCCAATGTGTGAACCTTCTGGACAACAATATCTCCTTCAGCTACAACATCTCGGATGAAATGGTATTTGACATCAATGTGTTTGGTTTTGGCATGATATGTATCATTCTTGGTGAGATGGATAGCACTTTGGCTATCTGAAAACACAACAGTCTGACCTTGTGAAACACCAAGCTCCATAATCAAACCTCGTAGCCAAGTAGCTTCTTTAACACCCTCTGTTGCTGCAATGTATTCCGCCTCAGTCGTAGATAACGCAGCAATAGACTGAAGCGTAGCTTTCCAACTGATAGCACAATTACAAAGAGTGAAAATATAACTGGAATTTAGTCGGTCCCCATAAATCGGAATGTATATATTCCAATACATCTTTGGTACGGTGTGTAGCAGTAGAGAAACTAACCCTCTTTTGTTTCCCAAAAACACAATGCTCACAAAATTGTAATTTACCCGTACCTGAACGAGGAGGCCTTTCTTGCTCAAGATATGCATGCCTTTCTCACTCATATGCCCCAGACGCATATGCCATAATTGAGTGAGATCAGCATCAGACACCTAAGCTCCCAGGTGTTATTTGTCTCTAGAGCTGCAAACTCATCTGCCATAGCTTCCCTCCAATGAGCATGTTTAACTGCCTCTGAGTATGTAGTAGAGGGCTTGGTTCTTTCTCTACCAGACTTTCTAAGAGACTGCTGTGATGATGTTTGAGGTTCTGCAGACTCAATTTGTTCACTAGGAGCATCTATGTTAATAAGATCATCATTCTGGGATGGCTCTACCAATGAGTTACCTTCTTCTAGACTTGTGGCGAGGTGAGTAGGTAAAACCAATGTCGGAACTCTATCATGCACATTCTCAACCAGAGAGAAAGGGAATACACTTTCATAGAACTCCACATCTCTAGATATGAACACCTCTCTTGTTTTCAAGTCATACAATTTATATCCTTTAACACCATTTGGATAACCAATGAAGATGCATTTTCTAGCCCTCGGAGTGAATTTAGTTATGTGAGATCCATGTAGCATTGCAAATGCTAGACAACCAAAGACCTTGAGGCGACTATAGTTAGGGGGTTGTGAAAAAATCACATGATAAGGAACCTTTCCCTGCAGTGATGCTGAAGGTAGTCTATTAATAATATAGACAGCATGCAAAATGCAATCTCCCCAAAAGGGATCTGGTAAATCAGCTTGGAACTTTAAAGCTCTTGCCACTGCTAAAATATGACCATGTTTTCTCTCAACTACACTGTTTTGCTGCGGGGTGTAAATACAAGACCTTTGATGGACTATACCTCTTTCTTGATAAAAATCTGGCATATCAAATTCTCTTCCATTATCTGTTCTTACAGTCTTAATATGCTTGCCAAACTGTGTATGTATTAAACTGCAAAAATTCTGAACCAATTTCCTAGCTTCATTCTTTCCTTTCATTAGATACACCCAAGTGGCTCTACTGTAATCGTCTACCACAGTAAGGAAATATCGATGTCCACAAAATGTTGGAACACTGTAAGCACCCCAAATATCAAAATGAACCAATTCAAAGCAAGAGGTAGTATAAGAAGCACTAACTGCAAAAGGTAATCTTTTTTGTTTGGCTAAATGGCAACATTCACATACAAAATCATTACTGACAGTGATGGTTGGATCTAATTCCTTCAAAAGCTTTATTTTGGAACTAGAGGCATGTCCTAGTCTGGCATGCCAAACATTATTCAAAACAAACTCATTCTTATTTATAAACATGCAGGAATGAGTACCAAAAATTGAGTTGCGTAAGTGATATAAGCCTCCACGCAATTCAGCTGTCCCAATCATCTTGCCACAAACCGGATCCTGTATCACACACTTGTCAGACTGAAAAATCACACTAAGCTCAGAATGCTTAACCAACTGACTGACTGAGACCAAATTGAATTGAAATATAGGCACACAAAGAACATCCTTCAAAAGTAAGCCATTAGCTAGTGTAATTGTGCCAGTATGCGTGATGTTTGCTTGATGACCATCAGGTAATTCAACATGTATTCCACACGTAGTTTTAGCATCAGATAATAAGTCCTTATTGCAAACAATGTGGTGTGTTGCACCAGTGTCTAAGATCCAAATATTTTTAGGATTAGAGGGGTTACTTGCATCATTTGGATTGAATTGAACCTCTGAAACTAAATTCGCAGCTGGAGAAGTTTCAGTTCTTGCGCCTAATCCAGAGCTGGTCGCAACCGTCGGAATCGCCGGAGGTGGACCTTGCGGTCGAGCACTGTTTGCATTTGGAGGTGGCCACGCCATTAATTGAAGCTCGTATCAAGAGCAGTGGCTCTGATACCATATCAGAATTCAAACATGGAAGGCATTGCAAAGGAATTAGCAGAGAAAGAAGAGCATTTGGGTAAAGAAGAAAACCAGAGAGCTTTGTCTGAAAGTGAAAGTTGAAGTTTCTGTTGTGGGTTTATTACAAAAGATATAAGCCAATTTATACAGTTGGCCTTAACCGCAGCGGAAAATACGGAAAATAAAACTACTTCTATGCTATGTTGGCTGATGAGCTGGAGTTGAGTCTAGAAGCTTCTGTTGACAGGTTGGTGGGAAGGGTTGCTCGTTCTTGCTCGCTGTGGGGTGGGTTGGTTGGGGGGAGGGTTGGTCGTTCTTTCACGTGTATCTCTTATCTTTATAAGATAGAACAAATTTGATGTCTACTGTGCACCTGGTTTTGGTCTACTGTGCAGCTGGTTTTGATCTACTGTGCAGCTTGTTTATTTGTTTCGAATTAAAGTCTGCAAGAGCGAAGTTGTTTGAATTTGGAGTTAGTGTGCATTTCATAATTTCTCTTATTTGAAGAACTAATTGTCTTTTATCCAAATAATTCAACAGTAATCTTTCTTGGTATATCTTATTTTAATAAAATATTACAAATTTGGGATATAATACAGTCATTGAAATTCTAATATTTCACAGAAGTCTAATTCACTGGAGAATTTCTACAATACTTGTGGGAGTTGGAATTGTGGTAGTGGGTTAGTAGTTAGTACTGTGCTGGGGCAATACTGCTTCTGTGCGAGGCTGTCTCCTACAATTTGGAGCTTTCTAATATTTTACAGCAGTCTAATTCACTGGAGAATTTCTCCAATACTACTGTGAGGGTTGGTTAGTACTGTGCTGGGGCCATATTGCTTGTGTGCAAGTTTGTCTCCTAAAATTTGGAGCTAAATTTGTTCTGCCTAAAATCCAAATCTTTCAAATGGACTATCTCCCTGCAATTCCAATTTCTTTGAAATTGTTATGCTATCTTTAGGGATTAAAGACTTTTCATTTCCATGCAATTGTATTCACATTTCCTTTTCTTGTGTTTTATTCATGCTCTAGTCTAGCTCAGTGTAACACCAAGGATGCATGCTTATGGAGTTTGGGAAAACCAATCATTCCTGTGTATGAAATTATGGCCAACAAGCTAATGTTCAGGTTTTTAAATGGTTTATTAGAGTATTGTGATTGAGGTTTATTAATTAAGTATTTTTTAATATACCCTATGTTTTTGATTCAATTCAGATGGTTGAAATGGTTGAAATGCTTCTGTGCAGTATTCAATTCAGATGGTCCATATCTGACTACCTTGGACGTCCGGCGGCTAATAGTAAGTGGCATGACCTCCACCGACAGAGAGGAGATGATCATCGACAATGCGTTCTGTCAATAAATCCCATCAGTTCGTGCCCGCGAAAGAATGGAACAGCCTGCGTCCTCAAAAAAAAAAAATCTTGTATGTCAGTTTGATACTAATGAAGTGATGTGCGGTGGACAGGGAAATTACAATTGAAGAAACCAAAGAAGTAACAACAACGTTTGAGACGGTCCATTCAGAGGAGTTAACAGATCTGTCAAGGATAGAATTATGATCAGCCATGGGGATGAGAAACCCTAGCTAATTGATACCATATATTAGAACTGAATATTATGGATTGATTTGACTAATAACAAAGTTACTGATTATGATAATTTATACAATGTAGAAATCTCAGAGAAACTAGCAGAATAGAGAGTCATAACCTAACTCAAATACATACGTCTTAATATTGCTCGCTCACTAATATTCTTTCCTGCACCCTAAGGTAATCACAGACTTAGGACGTGTTGAGTGCATTTTTTTCTTTTTTCTAGTTTTCACAGTTTTCCAATTTTTTCATTCGAAGATAGAAAATATATTCATTAGTATATTAATCATATCATCTTCTAAGTTATAAAATATAAAGTTACATGAATCCAATTGTTTTTTTTTTCTTTTAAATATACAAATGTTCTTGATAAATGATAATGCTTATGATATTCATTCATGTTTAGTTTGTTTTGGTCCCTGCGAGGTAAAAGTCTATCTAGGATCAGTTGAATAGACTTTTAAAATTCTAACTTTTTTTTTAATACTACTAACTCTATTACAAACTTAAAAACGATTTTTAGTATAGAACTTAAAACTAGTTTAGAGGGAGTGATAGGCAGCGAAAGTCTTCCGAAAGTCGTAGCGTAATTTGACTTTTAAAACAACTTAAAAGCTTGTGTTCGTGTGTGTTCTTATTTGATTAGCTGATAATTAAAGTGTGTAAATAAAAAAGATAAAGGGAGAGAGATTTTTATAGTTGGGCACTGTTCGGGTTGGCTGAGTTAAGCCCCTGCTCAATTCGAGGCGTGGCGTTGTGACTTGCCAAATGAGGGATAGATGTGGTTAAATGGTTAATGTCCACCTACTCAAGGCTGTAAGAGTATTCCTAGAATCTCACACCAAGCGAAATAAAGAACGTACAATCAAACACCAATGGAATAAATTAGAGCAAAAACTAGAAAAAGTTCAATCTCAAATGAAAATGAGTACTCACAAAAACACTGCCCTTTAAGCAAATAATGGCAACGAGGTTGTCTCTCCTCTAAGGCAGAACAATGAAGTTTGATCAAGGAAAGCTATATATAAGAAGTCAATAGCGAGATGATGTGGTGGTGCTTAGAATTGAAACGGTTTGATGTTACGTTTCAATTCACTTTTTAATTTGTGGTGACGACACTTAGAAACGGTTTGACGTTACATTTCAATTCACTTTTTAATTACTTATTTGGGTCTCTATTTTACTATATGCGGAGGTAACTAAATAAAAGTTTAAAGAAAGTGTATTATTATGCAAATAGCGGCTAGCTGTATTAGACATTTTCTTTTCCCTACACTATTTCACTTTAAATTTTTTTCCAAATTAAAGATTTGTACAGAGAAATAGGATATGTTTTCCTATTTATAAGTTTAAGAATTAATAGGAAATTAATTAATATATTCAAATGAATTTAATTTGGAATATACCAACGAAAATATGCACCAATTATTAAAAGAAAGGCCATATATGTATTTGTGTGTGTATTTATACACACCCACACTCAAAGATTATTTACTATAAAAATTAAATTATAAATAATTTGAATTAATTTCTATTTTTTTTAGTACTACTGACTCTGTTACAATGTAGTATCTGTTCATAGCTACTTTTTCAACCTACTGAAGCACAAAGAGTCAACAATTGCCTCCACTGAGGCTCGAACCCACTCCCATCATCCATATTAATTGAATTAATTTCTGTTAATTGAACTAAACACAAATTGAACTAATGAGGTAAGTTTTATTTAAAGCATACTCTTATTGACGTTAAATAGTGAAATCTAAGTATATTTTAGTGTGATATAATTTTATTAGGTGAAATCGCTTACATTTGGAATGTTCAGTGGCCTAATTGCACTTCTTCTCCTTTTTTTTGTTCAGTGGCCTAATTGCATTTTCAGGTTACATTCAGTGACCTTATCCCTATCCGGTATTATCAGTATCAATGTTCACCATTATCGTAGAAAATTCATCATTCATAAATATAGTGAGAAAAAATAGCGTTCATGAACACAACTGAAAATTACCAATTACATACCTTAGTGAGTGGACATTTTAAAAATTTGCGTACAATAATTTTTTTTTTTATATCTTAATAAATAATTCAAAAAGTATAAAGTAAATACACATTAAAAATCAAAACCCATAATACAACTAAATATATAATACATAAATACTATAGCATAATATAACTTAATTGTTAATTTTTTTTAAAGGCAAATAAATATATATCAAAACTTTAAATAAGTCTTATTCGTCTAAAATTAAAAATAAGAGTTAATTCCACCAGAGGTCCCTTGTCGTTGGTGGTAATTTCAAATTTAATCCCAGACATTCATTTTTGTCATTTAACATTTCAGACTATTATTTTTGGAAATTTGTAGTCATTCTCATGACTTTTCCTATTTTTAGTAAGGACATTTTTGTCTTTTCATATTTTTCTTTTGTTATTTTTTTCGATTTCAACGGGTTTAATTGGTTTAGGACTTTAGGTAATATCCACCGCTTTTTAGTAGTCTTGAACCCGGTTGAAACCGAAAAATAACAAAAGAAAAATATGAAAAGACAAAGGTACTCTTACTAAAAATAGGAAAAGTCATGAGAATGACTAAAAGTGTCAAAAAAAATAATAGCCTGGAATGTAAAATGGAAAAAATGATAGTCTGGGACTAAATTTGAAATTGCCACAAAAGTAAGGAACCTTTGGTGGAATTGACTCTTAAAAATAATAATTATGTTATTGTGTAGACAAAATTTTATACATATGGTATATATAAAACATGCACTTGATTCGAAAATGTAATATGATAAAATTATTAAAGTGTGTTTAGTAAATACATTCTCAACTAAGGTTTTTTTTTTTTTTTTTTCTTTTTTGTGTGACGATGGAAAGCACAACCACTACTTGAAGAATGAAGATATGCATTCCCACTCATGTGTACTAGTCTGCAAACCACACAAGATAGATAAATCGGATTAGAAAACTTTGTGTGATCGATAATGGACTCGAATAAGACAGTGTGGAATGTGTTTTCGACTTTATAAGTTGTAACGTATATGCAATAATTAGTTTGATATAATAGTTGACTCGGTGCCAATTTGTCATGTCTAGAAGCGTAACATATGTAATTATTATATTTACTTTAGCATACATGTAATAATTAATTTTGGATGTAATCTTATTTAATGCATTCCAAGTCCTTCAATATTAAAAAAAAAAAAAGAAAAGTATGTTTTCATTACCACTTTCGAAAATGTGAAAAAAGTAAAGTGTATAAACTACTTGAATTTTACTATGTATTAAATGTCGAGCATTTTTTTAATCAAGTTTTATAATATGTAATCCGGGGATAACTTGAATATGACTAATTTGAAATTAATTGATTGCATTCACTATCTGTTCCATTCTTGTAATTTCACAACTCACCAACATCACATACTCACATTAGAGTGGGTGTACGTTTAATAAATTTACTTCCGCTCCATTGAGTGTGAATACTAACTAAATAATTAAACAATATATAACAAAAATACTCAAATTAAAGTTTAGGATCCATATATATAATAAAAATAAATATAATTTAAATTTTATTTGTCATTATTGTAATTCACAACTCACCATAACACCAGTGAGTGCACATTTTAAAATTTTATTTCACTTCTATTGTGTGAATATAAACTATTTTTCACCGTCTTAATAAAAAATTCAAATAATATAAAATAAACAAACAAATTAAAGTTTATAATTTATTATAAAAATTAATATAATATAAATATTATAACATAATAACTTAATTTCAAAATTTTTAAAGGTAAATAAATCTTTACCAAATTTTTAAATAAATTTCGTTCATCTAATATTAAAGTTAATAGTTAAAATATTAAGTAGACCGAATATGTGATATGTACAAATTTTAAAATTTACTCCAATTTACCACTTATTATTATGTAAAAAAAAAATCATCTAAGCGAGTTGGATTTAGTGAATATTCATGGTTTAAATTATACCACACATGTGTTAGGTTTATATTTCTTTCTTTTATTGTTATTCAAAAATATAGTGAGAAAATGTAGTCTTTTATTGTCTTGAATTATGATTGCGGAGTTATTAATAATATAATTAAATATTTTACTAAATGGGGTCACAAAATAAACATAAATAGGCAAAAACTTGTGTGAGACCGTCTCACTATGAGACGGGTCGGGTCAAGATGCAAATGTAACACTTATATACACAAATGTCATACTTATATGCTTAAATCCAATACTAATCAGCAATAAAATTTTTGTTACTTATAAGGGTAAATGTAATACTTTTAAGAGAAAATACAATACTTTTACATTTCGATTTAAAAATATTACATTTTTACTCAAAAGTATTATATTTGCCCTTATAAGTAAGGGGCACTTGTCAACATTACTTATTATGAAAAATGTATTACTTTTTCTCTTATAAGTAACAAAAATTGTATTTTTGATTAGTGTTATATTTGAGCATATAAGTATGACATTTGCACATATAAGTATGACATTTGCATGGTGCTTTGACCCGACCCGACCAGTCTCACGAATAAAGATCCGTGAGACGGTCTCACACAAGTGTGACCCAAATAAATAACTTAAATAAGTGATAATCTTACCTGCAACAACTCCAAAATAGGTAGTAGCTAGATGCATACCTAGCTACATTGGCTTGGATATAAACAAATCTAACGGAATACGAAGGACGACATAAGAATATGGCCCGAATGGAAATTCAGGCATGGAGCTTGGAACTGTCAGGACTACTGCCATTCGCAGGCGATTTGATTGTGAGGGTGAGATCGATAGAGACTTTGGCAAATAATCAGTCTATCAGTCAACGGCCACCAGACATCAGCTCTAGTGTCACATTGGTCCTGTTTGGTAAATAATCAGTCTATCAGTCAATTTTGGCTTATTTGATCACTATTAGTTGTTTGGCTAATAAACTTTTTATAATTCAAAAGGCTACTCAAAGCAGCCTTTTCAATTAGCTTTTTGAGAAAAGAAATTATATCAAACAGCTATCAACTAACAACTAATTTATCAAACAACTTTCTACAATTAAAAAATCATACCTTCTAACCCAAACAGCCAACCCAATCAGCTAACAGTCATTTACCAAACAGTAGCATTATCTTCTTCTTCTTCATCCTCCTCATCAACACCAGCAACATCAATCTAAAGTGTGCACTATTAATTACTTCAATGCAATGAAGTAAACCAAATAAATTGGTTCTTGAAATAGTTTCAAAACAATAAATGGCTGTTATTTACCGGCTTCTTAATGCACTCCTGAAACGTCTCCTTGAACTGTTAGTAATGCTATCCACCATTTATTCCAGCAAAATGTTAGTAATGCTTCTGAAGGCACTGATGACTGTGGTTCAGGTTCACCGTGTTTTACAGTATATTGAGAACGTTGAACCCCATTGGTAGTAGCTGAAGCTCTCTTTTCCGGGCCCTCCATAAACACAGGAGAATGAACTCTCTCATGTGCAAGGCAACTCCTTATTACTTACAACATGAATCCCATCACCGAGAGCCAGATTTCTTTCAGCATGCATCGCCAGACTCTTATTGTTATAATCCATCCCATCAACTGCATCACTCACGCTATAGGCATTCCTATCATAACTTTCACCACCCTTGTAATACGATTCTCTCTTCGTCTCTTGATGTTTAAGGACCTCTACTTCTGTTGGAAGTTCATTTGTTGCTTTGAATGCCACCTAACAGATGATACCTTCTCAAGAGCACTGCATGGGCCAACTTGGATGCAGTATCCAGAGCTTTCTGAAACCGAGGTTCGTTTGATCGCTTTTCTTCTTTAGTTTTACGTGTTTAAGTATTTCTACAATTTGAGTGACAAATCGTTTCTGTTAGGTGGATAAATTTGTGGCCCAATGGAGTAGCAACAAGTCGTTTAGGGATGACTACGAGAACAGAATTTTACAATTGCTTGATATGAGGCAGTTGAGTAAGGATGGTAGGATGAGAAACCCTGATGAGAAGCCGCTGGTATTGTCGGAGACGCCCAACGTACCTGCACCCGAAGTGGTGGTGAAAACAACTCAGAAAGCGTCGAAGGAAGATTCTGCTCCTCCTCCGCAACCTGATGCTTCCCTGGCCTCGAAAGCTCAGAAAGACAAGAATAGCAAGCAGCAGAAAGGCGGGAAGAAGAAACCCTCAAAGAATTCCTTGGAGGGTAACACCGTTTCTTCTGCGAGTTAGGGCGGAAATGGCAGAGGAAAGGGTGGAAAGTGAATGTTATTAGTATATTCACTCCAATGTGAAATTCCGACTTTGCCCATGGTATAAACGGTGTTGATTGAATAATCTGACAGAAGGACTAAATTGACAACCGTCTCACTGATTGAGGGACCAAATTTGTTCAAATTGAAAGATAGGGATAACATTTCAAATGTGATAATGATTGGGGGACCAAAAGTGCTTTTTCCCCTAATATAAAATAAACAAACAAATTAAAGTTTATAATTTATTATAAAAATTAATATAATATAAATATTATAGCATAATAACTTAATTTCAAAAGTTTTAAAGGTAAATAAATCTTTACCAAATTTTTAAATAAATTTCGTTCATCTAATATTAAAGTTAATAGTTAAAATATTAAGTAGACCGAATATGTGATATGTACAAATTTTAAAATTTACTCCAATTTACCACTTATTGTTATGTAAAAAAAAAATCATCTAAGGGAGTTGGATTAGTGAATATTCATGGTTTGAATTATACCACACATGTGTTAGGTTTATATTTCTTTCTTTTATTGTTATTAAAAAAATATAGTGAGAAAATGTAGTCTTTTATTGTCTTGAATTATGATTGCTGAGTTATTAATAAAAACATTATATGATAATTGAACATGCTACAATTAATGATGATATTTATTTGAAGTTTTATTGTATTTTATATATAAAATCACTATTTAGTTTGGATGAATTACTTTTTTAGCTTAGGTAATATATGTTTGGAAGCTAAGACAAATTATTAAAATCATTCAAACATGCTCGACTCTTATTCATTTCTCTAAGCCGAGTTAAATGAGTCGTCTTTACTTGTCATATACTTAGTTATTTTTTTTTTGAAGATAAACGTAGCTATTCCATTAATTCATAACATAAAATGTTTACATCAACGATCAATGAAATGGTAAACCATTCCTTACAGTCAGACATAGAAACAACTTTTCTAACTATGCTATAGAAAACTTGAATCGCAGACTGTTTCATAACTAGGAAGCTATGTTCCTTCAAGGAGCTTAAAGCTTCATCAAAGATCTGAGTCTTCATCATCATTCTTTTTTGCTCGCCCATGATAAGATCAACACTTGCCGAAACCAAACTAAACGATTTATGCTAATGATAATGAAAAGCTCGTGAAAGTAACGAGAGGAAAAAGCCCGTGAAAGTAACGAGAGGAAAACACAATAATAGAGAAAATAAAAAGTGGTAAAGCCAAAGTAGGGTTGGGAGTTCAAGACTACCAACACAAACCCCAATACCTACCTACTATTATTTTATTCACAGGGAAAGAAAACGGAAGAAGAAGATCTGTGGAGGTGGTCGGAGGCGGACGGAGCTGCGACGGTGGTCGGGGCGGAAGAAGAGCGAGAGTAAACGTAGAAGGTGACCAAAACCGCCGGCTCAAAGCTCCATTAGAGCTCCGGCCGGAGGCCGGCGGTGGAAGCCGAAGTTGAGCAGCAGAGAAAAGCTTTTTGTTTTAGAGAGAAAAGGGAGGCAGCATTAGGGTTTGGTGTTTAGTGACGGCAGATAAACTTAGTTATTTAGTTTCACCCTTTAAACACAACATGAATAATTGTTTTTTTTTTAAACAAAATTTATGAGACTAATGAATCTTTTGTAGTCAGATTCACAAAAATTTTTGCATTGCTCAGCAACAGGCAGCTAGAGGTATATATATATATATACTACTTCCATTTCATACATAAAAATGAAAACATTATTTTTTCCATGGAGCTAATAATATAATGCTTGTTCTTTAATTCTTCATCAAGAAGCTGAAGCTGCACAGCTGGAGCTGAAATAGTTTCAAGCCGAGTCCTCCCAGATTGTACATTGATGCCCCTTAGCATACCGCCCTCGATGAGGTTATTAAGAAAACTGTATTTTTATTGTTTTTCCAAACGTTTATACAGTTTAATAATCACAGTTTTTAGCATTACTAACATTTTGCTGGAATAAATGGTGGATAGGATGATGAATTTTTCAGCATCACGGCAAGAAACCATATTGTTCAAGGAGACGTTTCAAGAGTGCATTAAGAAGCCGGTAAATAACAGCCATTTATTGTTGAAACTATTTCAAGAACCAATTTATTTGGTCTACTTCAGTTGCATTGAAGTAATTAATAGTGCACACTTTAATTAGCAGACGGCCATATTCTTTTGTCGTCCTTTGTATTCCATTAGATTTGTTTATATCCAAGCCAATGTAGCTAGGTATGCATCTAGCTAAGCTACTACCTATTTTGGAGTTGTTGCAGGTAAGATTATCACTTATTTAAGTTATTTATTTTATTTTGTAACCCCATAGTAAAATATTTAATTATA
>CP025652.1:10759144-10786860 GCA_003576665.1 Ipomoea trifida | reverse complement strand
TTTTTTTACACAAAATGAGATTATATTTTCTTTTATAGTAATTTACACAAAATGAGATTATATTTTCTTTTATAGTAAACTTGGATGCATAGGGTCTTCATAGCCTGGCGTTGTTTCATATAGACAGTTTCAGAGAGATGGCCGTTTAAAAAAGCGTTTTGAAACATCAAGTTGCCGGAGGGTCCAGTTATTTGAGACCGCATGAGATAGTAGCAACCTGACTGTTGTCGGTTTAACAACTGGCTGAAAGTGTCGAAGAAATCTTCACTGACTAACTGATTAAAGCCTTTTGCCACGAGACGAGCTTTGTGACGTTCAGCTGTTCCATCGCCTTTACACTTAGTGCAAAAAACCCATTTGCAGCCGAGGATATTCATTGCCGGTTTAGGCGGTACTAGTGTCCAGGTGTTGTGTGCAGTAAAGCGTTAAATTCCTGATCCATAGCGTCACACCATTCCGGGAAACCAACAGCTTGTGAGTAGCAAGTGGGCTCAGTGGTGGTATTAAGGCATAAAATTGTACACCTGTACCCCGAGTTTTGCGACCTGTGTTGGATTGCATTTGACTAGTAGTAGTCTGGATTCTCGTAGATACAGTGGGAGCTTGTAGAACTAACGGCGGCGGATCCTGAGCTAAGGGTATAGGCATATCGGATTGTCCAGGTATAGAGTGAGCAATCACATGGCCAATTCCCCATGGTGCATCACTCGGCAAACCAACCTGCAAAGTAGATTTGAAAGCAAAGGGGATCAGGGTTTCATCAAACCGGACATGGCGACAGATAAAGATAGCCCTCGTGTCAAGATTCATGCAGCGGTAACCCCTAAAGGAAATTGAGTAACCTAGGAAGACACATGGTGCTGACCGGTATTCGATTTTGTGACGATTATACGGTCGAAGATGAGGATAACATTGACACTCGAAGACATGAAAGAATGAATACGAAGGCTGAGTATGAAACACACGGTCATGTGGGGTTTGGAAATTTATGGCTGACAAGGGTAGACAATTAATTAAACATGTGGCTGTTTCAAAAGCATAGTCCCAATATTCGTGTGGTGTGGAACTATTAGGTAAAAGGGCAAGGCCAGTTTCGACAATATGTCTATTCCGGCGTTCAACACGACCGTTTTGCTCGTGGGTGTAGGCACATGATTTTCTATGAATGATACCGAGAGATTTAAACACTTTACGCAACCGTATGTACTCACTTCCTAAATCGGACTGGATGGCTTTGATAGAACGTGAAAATTGATGTTCTACCATAACCCGAAAAGAATGAAATATTTTATATATGTTCGATTTTAGCCTTAAAGGATAAAACCAACAATAGCGGGAAAAATCGTCGACAAACAATACAAAATAACGCGATCCGGTAGACGACATAACCGGAGACAGACCCCAAATGTCTGTGTATAGCAAATTAAGACATTATTGCTAGTAATAGGAACTCTATCTAATGGATAGCGTGCAGATTTGCCTAGCTGACACGCTGTACAGAGTTTAGAAGTATGTAAATTATTGCTCGTAACAGGACACTGTTTTAGAACTCAATGCAGAACTTGAGTGTGAGGATGACCGAGCCGCTGATGCCATATCACGGAAGAGGCTCGAGTAGACAGAATTGCAGAATGAAACTTCGGGAGTGGTAATTTGTAGAGACCGCCCATTGTGGACCCCCTAAGAAGAACCGCCCGGGTGTTGCAGTCCTTCACAAAAAAGCAATTATTATGAAATTCAAAGAATACGTTGTTTTCATTAGTGAATTGAAAAACGGATAAAAGGGGTAGAGATAATTTCGGGACGCAAAGAATATTTGATATGGTTAAATTTTTAGAACTCGAGGGAATGACTGCATGGCCGACACGGGAGACTCCCAAACCTGCGCCATTGCCGACCTTGAGCACATCACCACCTGTGTATAAATCCGAATGATCCACCATATTCTCATCTGGAGTAGCATGAGACGTAGCCCCTGTGTCGGGATACCAGTCTGCACGTGTGACTTGCAGTGACTCATCGGCGACGGCGAAAGCGCGAGGAGTAGGACGATCCGCATAACGTTTGTAGCAATTGACTGCGATATGTCCATAAGACCTGCAAATCTGGCAACGCGGGGAACCACCACCACCGCGATTTCGGCCCTAGTTGCCACAGCCACGCCACTGCCTGCCTCAACTGTTCGAAGACTGTCGACCGCCGCCGTCGAAATTGCCTCTGCCACGGCCCGCATAGAATGCCGACGGTGACTGCGTCGGAGAAGCCGCCTCTGAAATCGCAAAATCTTCGGAGTGAATAAACTCCTGATTGCGTAAATGATCCACCAATTGCGTCAAGGTCACCGTGGCGGAGGAGACTGTTAAGGCGCTAGCCATGGACCTGTACTCCGGTCGTAATCCACGCAAGGCGTACAGGATCTGTTCATTGGATGATAGGGGTCGACCGGCTAACGACATAGCTTCCACAATCATCTGGGCTTTGCCCAGATACTCGGCCGGTGAACTATTCCCCTGTCTTAGGGTCTGAAATTCGCCGTGAAGAGGAAGCCAAAGTGGCGTTAATGAAATCCCAGACCTCCTGGGCAAGTATTCCGGCAACCGCGAGATACATGATCTCGTCGGTGAGAGACGAGATCAATAGCGACAAGATCGATTGATCTTGTTGTACCCACGCATGATATGTGGGGTTGGGCGGCGGTGGAGTTGCTGATGTTGCGGTGCCACCGGAGGGAGCGACGGATGCCGGAGGGCACGGATGCGATCCGTCGAGGAATCCAAGAAGGCCCTGGCCGCGTAGGAAGGGTACTAGTTGAGTACGCCAATGGAGATAATTCTGCGTCGTCAGCTTTACTGAGACAAAATGGTGAGCCGCCGTGAGGGCGGTTGGTGTCACCGGCGGTGGAGCAGCAATGGAGATTCAAGGGTGTTGTCGGTGGGTTCGGTCGTCATATTGGGTAATCGAAAAATAAAGAAAGGAAGGATTAATTTGCGTACGGTGATAACTGGGAAAAAAAAAAGAAAATAATGGATATCCACCTTTCGCTTATGATACCAGATTAGATAATCGGGTTTGAATTTCTCATCCAATTACAGAGAGAGAGGGAGAGTCCTCTTAACATAGCTAACCTGGGAACTCTCCTATCATACAGGCTATTGTTAAAGACTAAGCAATAATCTAAAACTATATAATATAAAAGGGAAAACAAAACAATTACAAATAATATAATTCACATTCCATTTCATTTGAAGTGTTGACATATATTTATAGTAGAAAAACACTATTCATATAATCATATCTAATTGTTTAAATATTTGAATTCAAAAATATTTAAACTCTTCAATTTTGCCAAAATTTTCAAAATTTTTTAATTTGAAATACATATTTGACTAAATTTTCTTACGCATTATTTATTAATATAATTTCAATGGAAGTAATTATACACCAATGCACCACACAACATAACATTTAGGCCATTAAATTGTATAATTGTCAAACCCTTTAATCCTTGACCAAATCAAACACACTCTAATCTATTTAAAAATATCCAAACCAATAATTAATTGAGTTCAATCAAAATATAACATGTGGTATAGATTTCTATTTTTAATTTTGATAATGTGAATGATGTATAATTTTAAGCAAATAAATTGTGTTTAAATAAGTAATGAAAGTAGAAAAGATAAAAGATGATGATAAGTAAAAGAAGATGATAATGAATGTAATCATATTAATAAATAAATATGTAAGTAGATAATGGTGAGAATGTGGTTATAGTGACATATAGTCTAATAGATGATAGATGGTTCTGTTTTTCATTTAGAAAACAGTTTTTAATAGTGTTTCAGTTTTCTAGAAAACTGAGAAATTGTTTCCTGTTTTCAAAATGAAAAACTTTGCTAGTAAGCATGTTTTCTGTTTTCTGTTCTCCAATTTTCTAAATTTCCAGAAAACTGGAGAAAATTTCCTGTTAGTAAACGGCCCAGGTTTTCTTAAAAAACAACTCCCCCTTTTCTAGATGACGTCATTTTCCCAAGCCAGCCACACACTACCACAGAAGTTAAAGCTGCTAGTTCTTCCTCTTCTTGCCACCGTCAACTAGCCATGAGCAACCAGCACTTGCTGCTGGAAACATGTGGAACCATATCTCTGGTTTCTTATGCGAAATCCAGTGCCAAAAACCATGCCATTATTTTTTTTTAATGTAAATAAAATTTATTTTTCTTTTTTATATAAATAAGTTTGCTTAAAAAATAATTTTGCTTTCTACCTCTCTGTTCTGTTATGGATTCATTTGAAACTATATTTTTTTGTAGTTGAATTTTGATTTGAAACTGTTATTATATTATTATTATACATGTTATATTCTAAACAAAATAATTAACATATTTAATTTTACAAATTTTCTCATTTTCTGGAAAATGAACCAAACATACCAAGACAGGTTTCTGGAATGCAAGCAAACACTAAAAATGAAAATATTTTCTGAAAAATGATCAAGTGTTTCTTTGTTTGTGCTAAATCTTATGTTTGTTATACGAGAGTTAGGTTCCTAACAAGTCAATTACTAAATTTATTGAAATGCTTTTAGAATTGAAGAATCTTAAAATAAGAGGCTAAGAAGTTAAAAATAATGTTGTGAAAGTGGTTTTGATATAATAAAGAAATAAAATATAAATTTTCAACTTTACCCTCAAATTTTAAATAACTTTTAATTTTTTCGTCAAATTTAAATTCACCACTTTGCAAATAACTGAGTTGGAACTTGGTTAAAACTCAAGGACCAAGCTCGCAATTTTCCCTTATATTTATATACAACTTAATTTGAAAATTTTCTTATTGGTGTAAAAAATATAAATCTTTATGAAGAATGAATTATACCTATACTTTTAAGTTTTGTACAATATAATATCCGGCATTTGTGTCTTTTGACAATTATGTATATATAACAATTATATGTAAACTTTTAAAATTTGCAAATTTAATAATAATTTGTGTATCTTGTAACAATTATATCCGATTATAACATTTTGATTCAAGATTTTTTTAAAAAAAAACTAAAATAACACGACTTTGTTGAGTTAGCGTACAAATTATTTAAAATAATCAAACCGTAAAATCAAATTTTTAAAAATAATGTACCAAAATGTCTATTTCACATTCCATACAAGTAAAAATCTCTAAATTAAACTCCCCCAAAAATTTATGTATATATAAGAGTATAAGACTATGTTTTAACGTCATAGCCACAACTGCCAAATTAACCCTAAATTAAAAGAGTTCAATTATTTTTATCTTCAATTAATATAATAGAATACAATTATATATTAAAAAAATACAATGTTTAGTATTAAATTGTCAAAATTTAAAGATTTAGATATAATTGTTACAAGGTACAAATTAAATTTTGAAGTTTAATAAAAATTCACAAGGGAAAAACATTTGAGATAGAATTCACTTAATCATTAAATAGTAAAAATTTAATAAAATAACCTTAATAAGTCGTATAATGAATATTTGGAAAAAAATCTTGTGACAGGTTGTAACGAATATTACTATAAAAGAAAATATAATATAATTATCTGTAAAAAAAGTAAAAAAAAAAAAAAATTAACCAATTTTGGTATAAATATCATATCATCTCTGCATAATAGACCGTACATGATATAGAATAAAGAATTATACTAGCATGACTAAAGGTTGACCGTTGATGGGGATTCCTCGTCCCCGAAAATTCTTTGCAGGGACGAAGATCTGGATGAGAATTTTTATTTTTTTTTTTATCTCTAGTAGGTACGAGAATGCTGAAGTGTACCAATGAGGTATTTTTCGAATGAGGACTGTGATAGGGAGTATACTCCCTGGCTCCACCTTACCTCGTTACCAACCCTAAAAATTCATAAGAAAATAATGGATAAAAATAATAAGATAAGAAGTGTATCTCATTTAAGAATAATTCAAATTAGACCATATAAAGGCATGTTAAAAGGATCACCCTTTAGATTGTTGGATAACTTTGGTCAATATATACCCAAATGTGTTAAAAGTCATTTTCTAACACAACTAAATATGCTATAAATATTATCTTTTATATATATATATATATATATATATATATATATATATATATATATATATATATATATATAGGGTCATGCTCAGGTGTGGCCGCGCCCTTATGTGCGGCCATGCGGTTTACACCACTCAATGTTAAAAAATGCACCACTCAATGTTACTCAATACACCACTCAATACATTGAGTGGTGTGTTTCTTAAATATGAAATACACCACTCAATAACATTGATTGGTGCATTTCGTAACATTGAGTGGTGCATTTCTTAACATTGAGTGGTGTAAACCGCACGACCGCACGTAAGGGCGCGGCCACATTTGAATAGAAATCTATATATATATATATATATATATATATATATATATATATATAGCACATCGGGCGAGCACAAGATCCTCAATCACCACCTGAGCTTGCTTGACGTAATCGACAACCGACGAATCACCTTGACAGTGTGCTTGAAGCTGGCCGAAGAGGTGCAGCGACCTAGCACGCGACGTTGACGCCAGAGCCTGGGTGATGGTGTCCCAAACTACCTTGGACGTCCGGCGGCTAATAGTAAGTGGCATGACCTCCACCGACAGAGAGGAGATGATCATCGACAATGCGTTCTGTCAATAAATCCCATCAGTTCGTGCCCGCTAAAGAATGGAACAGCCTGAGTCCTCAAAAAAAAAAATCTTGTATGTCAGTTGATACTAATGAAGTGATGTGCGGTGGACAGGGAAATTACAATTGAAGAAACCAAAGAAGTAACAACAACGTTTGAGACGGTTCATTCAGAGGAGTTAACAGATCTGTCAAGGATAGAATTATGATCAGCCATGGGGATGAGAAACCCTAGCTAATTGATACGATATATTAGAACTGAACAGGGCCGGTTTTTTGATTTGCGGGGCCCTGTGCTAATAACTAAGTGAGGCCCTATCAAAGTATAAATAAACTGCGAAGTGAAGAAAAATTGCGAAGAGAAAAATGCTAAAAAACCTGATTTTGAACCAATATATTCACAAATACATATACTAACTATTAGGCCAGGGCTGGACTAGGGGCCCCCAAAATTTTGGGGCCCTGTGCGGTCGCACGTCTTGCACGCCCTAAAATCCGGCCCTGGAACTGAATATTATGGATTGATTTGACTAATAACAAAGTTATTGATTATGATAATTTATACAATGTAGAAATCTCAGAGAAACTAGCAGAATAGAGAGTCATAACCTAACTCAAATACATACGTCTTAATATTGCTCGCTCACTAATATTCTTTCCTGCACCCTAAGGTAATCACAGACTTAGGACGTGTTGAGTGCATTTTTTTCTTTTTTCTAGTTTTCACAGTTTTCCAATTTTTTCATTCGAAGATAGAAAATATATTCATTAGTATATTAATCATATCATCTTCTAAGTTATAAAATATAAAGTTACATGAATCCAATTGTTTTTTTTTCTTTTAAATATACAAATGTTCTTGATAAATGATAATGCTTATGATATTCATTCATGTTTAGTTTGTTTTGGTCCCTGCGAGGTAAAAGTCTATCTAGGATTAGTTGAATAGACTTTTAAAATTCTAACTTTTTTTTAATACTACTAACTCTATTACAAAATTAAAAACGATTTTTAGTATAGAACTTAAAACTAGTTTAGAGGGAGTGATAGGCAGCGAAAGTCTTCCGAAAGTCGTAGCGTAATTTGACTTTTAAAACAACTTAAAAGCTTGCGTTCGTGTGTGTTCTTATTTGATTAGCTGAAAATTAAAGTGTGTAAATAAAAAAGATAAAGGGAGAGAGATTTTTATCCACAAAGAACTATCTCTGGTAGTGTTCCTTTGACTCGGATGTCCCCCCTAATCTTCAACACTTATCTCAGGCCAGGGTCACCCACGAAGTCGGCTTGAGCAAACAATATTCAATCCAATATGGTATGATTTGTTTCTCTAAAAGACAAAGATACATTGAATCTGAATGATTCACAACGAAGCTCAAAGTCGCTCTTGTTGCAGATGTTAATTCAAGTAATCCTCTGATTTGCAACAAAATTACCAGAACAATCAACAAGTAAATTCAAGATAAAAAACATAGATTATAGAAAATGGGAAATGGATAAATCAAAATTAAGTTAATTACTAGGCCAACTAAAAAATCAAAGCAACAAAGAGGAAAATGAAAATTAGGCAGGAAAAAACTACAGGGTATTAAAGGCTGAAAGAGTATTCCTAGAATCTCACACCAAGCGAAATAAAGAACGTACAATCAAACACCAATGGAATAAATTAGAGCAAAAACTAGAAAAAGTTCAATCTCAAATGAAAATTAAAGATTTGTACAGAGAAATAGGATATGTTTTCCTATTTATAAGTTTAAGAATTAATAGGAAATTAATTAATATATTCAAATGAATTTAATTTGGAATATACCAACGAAAATATGCACCAATTATTAAAAGAAAGGCCATATATGTATTTGTGTGTGTATTTATACACACACACACACAAAGATTATTTACTATAAAAATTAAATTATAAATAATTTGAATTAATTTCTATTTTTTTTAGTATTACTGACTCTGTTACAATGTAGTATCTGTTCATAGCTATTTTTTTCAACCTACTGAAGCACAAAGAGTCAACAATTGCCTCCACTGAGGCTCGAACCCACTCCCATCATCCATATTAATTGAATTAATTTCTGTTAATTGAATTAAACACAAATTGAACTAATGAGGTAAGTTTTATTTAAAGCATACTCTTATTGACGTTAAATAGTGAAATCTAAGTATATTTTAGTATGATATAATTTTATGAGGTGAAATCGCTTACATTTGGAATGTGCAGTGGCCTAATTGCACTTCTTCTCCTTTTTTTTGTTCAGTGGCCTAGTTGCATTTTCAGGTTACATTCAGTGACCTTATCCCTATCCGGTATTATCAGTATCAATGTTCACCATTATCGTAGAAAATTCATCATTCATAAATATAGTGAGAAAAATAGCGTTCATGAACACAACTGAAAATTACCAATTATAATATAGGGTAAAATAAAATTTTGTAATGGCGGGATATTAGTCGTTGACTCAGTGCTAAATGTGTGTGTTTTTTTTTCTTTTTGTTGTTGTGATGATGACAACCCACAACCACTACTCGAAGATATGCTCCCTCACTCATGTGTACTAGCCCGCAAACCACACAAGAGAGATAAATCACATTAGAAAGACTTTCTGTGTCGAACTAGAGGAGAAGACAATGTGAAATTGTTTTCATCTTTATAAATTTTAACATATATCTAATAATTAGTTTTGTATATTAGTTGACTCGGTGCCAATTTGTCGTGCATGTCTAGAAGTGTAACGTATGTAATTATTACATTTACTTTAATGTACTATACGTGTAATAATTAGTTTTAGATGTAACCTTATTTAATGCATTCCAAGTCTTTCGATATTAAAAAAAATGTATGTTTTCATTACAATTTTTGACAATGTGAAAAAAAAAGTGTATAAACTACTTAAATTTTATTATGTATTAAATGTATACTAAGTCTTAAGTTTGTTATACGAGAGCCAAGTTCCTAATAAGTCATGCACTCATACTAAAGTTATTGAAATGCTTTTAGAATTGAAGAATCTAGAGGCTAAGAAGTGAAAAATAATATTGTGAAATTGATTTTGATATAATAAAAAGAATAAATTGTGAATTTCCTACTTTACCTCTCAAATTTAATTTTCTTTCCCTTCAAATTTAACCGCTAGGGACTAAATGTTACTCACCACTTAGCAAATAACTGAGGAACTAAACTCGAATATGACCATAACTTAGGGACTGGGTCGTCACTACCATTATTACTCAGGGACTAAAGATGCAATTTTTCCTAAAAAATTCAAATAATATATAATAAATAAACAAATTAAAGTTTAGATTCCATTATAAAATTTAATAATATTATGATATAAATATTATAACATAATATCATTTGTTGAATACTATTTGACTCTATTATTGAGATTTGATCATGTGACATTCCCACAAAAAATGTAGTGAGAAAATGTAGTATTCATGAATACAGTTAAAAATAACCATTTATAATGTAAAGTAAATGTCTATAGTTGTTCGCGTTTGATATTAGTTGGTAGCTTGATGCTAAACAATAAATGATTGGAAAAATGATCAAATAGACCCCTAAACTTTACACCAAAAGTTAATTAGGCACTTAAACTTTTAAAAAGTGCAATTAAACCATTTAACATGCCAAAATGAGTCAATGAAGCCCAAGAATTGGTAAACGACCTGTAATTTTAAGGTTCAGGTGGGTGAATCCGGCGACCGACCGTCCGCCGATCGACGGATTCTTCCGCCTGAACCTTAAATGACCTGTAATAATAGGTCATTTACCGGTTCTTGTGCTTCATTGACTCAATTTGACAAGTTAAAGGATTTAATTGCTATTTTAAAAGTTTGTGCCTAATTAACTTTTGGTGTAAAGTTTAGGGGCATATTTGACCATTTTCCTTAAATGATTCTAAATCTTGTCCTAATTAATGCAATCTGAACCCGTTGACATTAAAAATGTTCTCATTACCACATTTTTTTATAACTCAAATTTTTTGACTTCATCGGGCTATATCCTAGACCCCATGAACCCACCCTTAGACCCATAAAGAGGTAAATCGAACTAATCTAACTTTGATACTCAATATCAAATTATACATTACTCTGTCATTAATACCACATTTGACAATGTGACAAAGCAATGTATTATGTATGTGTAATAAAAGACTTGAATTTTACTTTATAGTAAATGCAGGGCAATATTTTTTTTAATATATAGTGTTTTATTATGTGTAATCTAGCGATAGCCTTGATTAGTTTGAGATTAATTGATTGCATTCATTTTTTGTTTCATTGTTGTAATTTCACAATTTACATACCTTAGTGAGTGGACATTTTAAAAATTTGCGTACAATAATTTTTTTTAGGCTAAAGTGTCATCTAGCACCATGAACTATATCCAATTATTCATGTCGCACCTTGAACCTTCATATCGTATATATCGAACCGCAAACCAAAATAAAAAATTCACCTAGAACTTTTAGCGGGTTTCCAGGTCTTCATGCTGACATGGCGTAGGTTTTTCAAGTGATGTGGCATTTCTTTTAACCTTATGTTGTCCATGTAAGCATTTACATATTAAAAATAATTTTTTTTTTAAAAAAAACAAAAAATACAAACAAAAGAAATTAGCATTTCTATAAATTTGGAAAATTGAAAAAATACTAAACAATAAATTGGCCAAAAAATATAAATTCTGGAAAAAAATTGAAACATTGGAATTGCAAAATTGAAAAGTATACATTATAAAAATAAACAGAATAAAATTCTGGTTATTTTAATATAATGCTAAAAGTTCTAGGTGAATTTTTTATTTTGGTTTGCGGCTCGATATATACTATATGAAAGTTCAGGGTGCGGCATGAATAATTGGATATAGTTCATGGTGCTAGATGACACTTTAACCTTTTTTTTATATCTTAATAAATAATTCAAAAAGTATAAAGTAAATACACATTAAAAATCAAAACCCATAATACAACTAAATATATAATACATAAATACTATAGCATAATATAACTTAATTGTTAATTTTTTTTAAAGGCAAATAAATATATATCAAAACTTTAAATAAGTCTTATTCGTCTAAAATTAAAAATAAGAGTTAATTCTACCAGAGGTCCCTTGTCGTTGGTGGTAATTTCAAATTTAATCCCAGACTATCATTTTTGTCATTTAACATTTCAGACTATTATTTTTGGAAATTTGTAGTCATTCTCATGACTTTTCCTATTTTTAGTAAGGACATTTTTGTCTTTTCATATTTTTCTTTTGTTATTTTTTTCGATTTCAACGGGTTTAATCGGTTTAGGACTTTAGGTAATATCCACCGCTTTTTAGTAGTCCTGAACCAATTAAACCGGTTGAAACCGAAAAATAACAAAAGAAAAATATGAAAAGACAAAGGTACTCTTACTAAAAATAGGAAAAGTCATGAGAATGACTAAAAGTGTCAAAAAAAATAATAGCCTGGAATGTAAAATGGAAAAAATGATAGTCTGGGACTAAATTTGAAATTGCCACAAAAATAAGGAACCTTTGGTGGAATTGACTCTTAAAAATAATAATTATGTTATTGTGTAGACAAAATTTTATACATATGGTATATATAAAACATGCACTTGATTCGAAAATGTAATATGATAAAATTATTAAAGTGTGTTTAGTAAATACATTCTCAACTAAGGGTTTTTTTTTTTTTTTTTTTTTTTTTTTTTTTTTTTTTTGACGATGGGAAGCACAACCACTACTTGAAGAATGAAGATATGCATTCCCACTCATGTGTACTAGTCTGCAAACCACACAAGATAGATAAATCGGATTAGAAAACTTTGCGTGATCGATAATGGACTCGAATAAGACAGTGTGGAATGTGTTTTCGACTTTATAAGTTGTAACGTATATGCAATAATTAGTTTGATATAATAGTTGACTCGGTGCCAATTTGTCATGTCTAGAAGCGTAACATATGTAATTATTATATTTACTTTAACATACATGTAATAATTAATTTTGGATGTAATCTTATTTAATGCATTCCAAGTCCTTCAATATTAAAAAAAAAAAAAAAAAGTTTGTGTAACCCCTCGGTTTTTACGACAAAGTTAAGATTCGAGAATAGCAATATAAATTTTTTTTAAGCTATGACATTTAAGAGAAAACTATTCGGTGCTCGAAATAATTTTTCTCTTAAGGATTAATTATCGATAAGCTGCGAACTACGTATCGGTTACGAACCGAGGAAAATTTTAAGGATAAAGATTCAATTCGAGTTTTTCCAGAATTGGGATTATTAAGTATCATACGATTAAGCCTGAAATTTTTAATTAGTTCAAGAGAAATTCTAAATGGACTGTAAGGGATAAGTTGTTACGGACTCTGAACCTAAATTTGGCGGATTATCGGAAAATTCCTAAAATTGGTGATTTGCGACGGGAATATTTTTACGATAATTTTGGTATTAGAATTTTCCCGAATTAAGTTATAATCCTCCGAACATTCATCTGATTTAAGCACAAACTGGCCAATTAAATTAATATCTTCATAAGTGATCCATGAGGTGATGACATGTGGCAAATCCAATCCTAGACTAAGATTTGGCCATTTAATGTAACATTAATGAGGTATGGAGGCTTTGTACTTGATTGCTTGGTCTTCAAGAACAATATCAAACAAGATCATCTCTCTCTCTCTCTCTCTCTCATTTTCGTGAGACACACTAAGGAGAAGAAGAAGAAAAATTAGTTAAGTCTTTCACTTGTAATTCTAGAGCTCCCACTTATTTTCCCAACTCAAGAGATCAAGTCTAGGTAAGACTTTAAGCTTTGATGGTTCAATCATCTCTAGAATTTAAGTGTTGATGTTTAATACAAGAAAATATTGTTGTTATGGTGACATTTTCTTTAGGATTTTTGGAGAAGAACTCCAAGGAGAACATCCTCAACTTTTACGGTTTAAGAGTCTTCTACAAAGGTAAGGAATCCCTTAAGTCGGTTCAATCACTTGGAGATAGACAAATGCTAGGAAATTATATGTTTAGGAATTTTTACATGAAAATTATGTGCTATGTTATAGATCTACAAGTTGGCTCAAAGAAACTACACTTTAATGTTTAGTAATTTTTGTATGCATGTTCATAGCTAATTTATGCATGTATATGTTGTATTTATGCCTATATAGGCTTATACTTGTGAAAATAGTGAAAGGAAATAAAGGTAGTCTCTGGCAGTAACTTCCGAGATTTATTGGGAAACATTGGTAAGGTATTTTGATCCTATTTTTTTTGGACATGTAGTTCTATAAGTGTAGAACCTACATATAAAATTTCGTAACGATCGAAGTAGTATAAGTAGGGTTTTCGAACTTATTTCCAAAACTGGTCCAGAGAGAAAAATATTTCGGACCAAGGGCAAAAAGGAAATTTTCTGTGTTTATTCGTGGATCAAAGTGACCAAAACTTTTTATGGACATCAAGTACTATAAGTTAGGGTTATACCATAAAAATTTCAAGTGAAAAAGAGTTCGGGAACTATTTTTACCGGCTCAATCTTTCGGACTGCGCCAGAATTTTTCTGGCAGATTTGGGGTGGACGCGGCCGTGGACGCGCGTCCAACGCGCGCCCAGTGCGGGAAATCTGATTCGGTGCCTCGGCCGAGAGGCTGGACGCGGGCACGGACGCGCGTCTGTTGCGCGTCCGTGGGCGTCCAGTTTCGGCGAAGAACGCCGAACCAGCGGACGCGGCTCGGACGCCTGCGTCCGCCGTGCGTCCGCTGGTGCGGCCAGCCGCGAGTCCGCGCGACGCGGACTCGTTTTCGACTTGTTTGCGACCCGATTTTTCCCCGATGTTTTTAACCTTGAGTGTTGTGATATTTTGAAAGCCTACGGGCATACGGGTGAATATTTTTGAAGGCAAAATATTATGTTTGTGTATTGTACTAACTTGGAAAATATTCGTGCTTTGAAAATTATTATGACTCCTATACTTGAATTTCTGTGATGTGACTAACACTAACCTAAGTATGTGGGTTGGGGAAATATACTTGAGTAAGTATATTGGTTATGGAGTCGTGTAATAATAATTAACGAATGTGAGGGAGTCTGTATGATTAATTCATACTGCAGAGCGAAGTCTATTCGCGGAGTGTTGTGTGACTTAAAGGTGGGTGATGTGTTCCCCACGTGTGACTTAAAGGTGGGTGATGTGTTCCCCCCGTGTGACTTAAAGGTGGGTGATGTGTTCCCCACGTGTGACTTAAAGGTGGGTGATGTGTTCCCCACGTGTGACTTAAAGGTTGGTGATGTGTTCCCCACGTGTGACTTAAAGGTGGGTGATGTGTTCCCCACGTGTGACTTAAAGGTGGGTGATGTGTTCCCCACGGGTGACTTAAAGGTGGGTGATGTGTTCCCCACGTGTGAATTAAAGGTGGGTGATGTGTTCCTCACATGTGAATAAAGGTGGGTGATGTGTTCCCCACGTGCGAATTAAAGGTGGGTGATGTGTTCCCCACGTAGGAAATTAAAGGTGGGAGTTGTTTACCCCACGTGTGGTGTGTGAGAGCTAACTGTAAGACGTCCTAACAGTGGTGTGGGTGTTGTGTACCCCACGGGTGAATTAATGACTGTGTTATGTGCCGACAATTACTGACATAACGTGAAATTGCTTGTTGTTAGACTGCTTGCAGGTATACTGCGATTGTTGGGTAACGTTTAGCTTACCTTATTGTATTATTGATTATGGTTTCGAAAACCTTTGTTTATTTTCGAGTGACCATGGATATCCTTACTTAGCCGTTACGCTAACTACACTTCATTGTGTCATTTATTAGATGCAGTCTAGCGTGGGCCCTGTGGCCGATGAGCTCTAAATAGGATGGGAGTCGAGGTTGAAGATTACTGTATCCTAGAATAGATACCCTGAGGAATTATTTCCATATGTACATATCTGGATATTGATATGGTTATTTGAGGTTGTAAGTTTAGCCTTAACGTTTGGGTATAGGAAAGATACATGAGCGTGGCGGTAACACCCAGTTTTCTGCTGGTTAGACGCTTCCGCAATGTATTGTAATATTAGGATTTTGTAATAAATCCCAGATGTGAAAATTGGGGTGTTACAGTTTGTTTTCATTACCACTTTCGAAAATGTGAAAAAAGTAAAGTGTATAAACTACTTGAATTTTACTATGTATTAAATGTCGAGCATTTTTTTAATCAAGTTTTATAATATGTAATCCGGGGATAACTTGAATATGACTAATTTGAAATTAATTGATTGCATTCACTATCTGTTCCATTCTTGTAATTTCACAACTCACCAACATCACATACTCACATTAGAGTGGGTGTACGTTTAATAAATTTACTTCCGCTCCATTGAGTGTGAATACTAACTAAATAATTAAACAATATATAACAAAAATACTCAAATTAAAGTTTAGGATCCATATATATAGTAAAAATAAATATAATTTAAATTTTATTTGTCATTATTGTAATTCACAACTCACCATAACACCAGTGAGTGCACATTTTAAAATTTTATTTCACTTCTATTGTGTGAATACAAACTATTTTTCACCGTATTAATAAAAAATTCAAATAATATAAAATAAACAAACAAATTAAAGTTTATAATTTATTATATAAAAATTAATATAATATAAATATTATAACATAATAACTTAATTTCAAAAATTTTAAAGGTAAATAAATCTTTACCAAATTTTTAAATAAATTTCGTTCATCTAATATTAAAGTTAATAGTTAAAATATTAAGTAGACCGAATATGTGATATGTACAAATTTTAAAATTTACTCCAATTTACCACTTATTATTATGTGAAAAAAATCATCTAAGCGAGTTGGATTTAGTGAATATTCATGGTTTGAATTATACCACACATGTGTTAGGTTTATATTTCTTTCTTTTATTGTTATTCAAAAATATAGTGAGAAAATGTAGTCTTTTATTGTCTTGAATTATGATTGCGGAGTTATTAATAATATAATTAAATATTTTACTAAATGGGGTCACAAAATAAAAATAAATAACTTAAATAAGTGATAATCTTCGCAAATTATATCGTGGACCGTGGTCCACAATGCATTGTGGACCGCTGTCCCAAAACGACGTCGTTTTGATTAATGAAACAGACGGATGAATTCGCGCCACTCACTTTCTTTTCATATATACTGCACTTTATTTTCAACACAACTGCAGTTACCTTTCAACACAACTGCAGTTACTTTTTGATATAACTACAGTTGTATATTATCGAATGAAACTATAGTTATATCAAAAAGTAACTGCAGTTGTGTTGAAAAGAAAATGCAGTATATATGAAAATAAAGTGAGTGGAGCGAATTCATCCGTCTGTTTCATTAATCAAAACGACGTCGTTTTGGGGACCGCGGTCCACAATGCATTGTGGACCGCGGTCCTCGATATAAGAACTGGATAATCTTACCTACAACAACTCCAAAATAGGTAGTAGCTTAGCTAGATGCATACCTAGCTACATTGGCTTGGATATAAACAAATCTAACGGAATACGAAGGACGACATAAGAATATGGCCCGAATGGAAATTCAGGCATGGAGCTTGGAACTGTCAGGACTACTGCCATTCGCAGGCGATTTGATTGTGAGGGTGAGATCGATAGAGACTTTGGCAAATAATCAGTCTATCAGTCAACGGCCACCAGACATCAGCTCTAGTGTCACATTGGTCCTGTTTGGTAAATAATCAGTCTATCAGTCAATTTTGGCTTATTTGATCACTATTAGTTGTTTGGCTAATAAGCTTTTTGTAACTCCAAAATGTTAAAATTTAGAAGGCTACTCAAAGCAGCCTTTTCAATTAGCTTTTTGAGAAAAGAAATTATTATACCAAACAGCTATCAGCTAACATCTAATTTATCAAACAACTTTCTACAATAAAAAAAATCATACATTTTAACCCAAACAGCCAACCCAATCAGCTAAGAGTCATTTACCAAACAGTACCATTATCTTCTTCTTCTTCATCCTCCTCATCAACACCAGCAACATCAATCTAAAGTGTGCACTATTAATTACTTCAATGCAATGAAGTAAACCAAATAAATTGGTTCTTGAAATAGTTTCAACAATAAATGGCTGTTATTTACTGGCTTCTTAATGCACTCTTGAAACGTCTCCTTGAACAATTAATATAAATAGTTTCTTGCCGTGATGTTGAAAAATTCATCATCCTATCCACCATTTATTCCAGCAAAATGTTAGTAATGCTAAAAACTGTATAAACGTTTGGAAAAACAATAAAAATACAGTTTTCTTAATAACCTCATCGAGGGCGGTATGCTAAGGGGCATCGGCCCAACTGGATCAATGTACAATCTGGGAGGACTCGGCTTCAAACTATTTCAGCTCCAGCTGTGCAGCTTCAGCTTCTTGATGAAGAATTAAAGAACAAGCATTATATTATTAGCTCCATGGAAAAAAATAATGTTTTCATTTTTATGTATGAAATGGAAATAATATATATATATGTATACCTCTAGCTGCCTGTTGCTGAGCAATGCGCGCAAAAAATTTTGTGAATCTGACTACAACAGATTCATTAGTCTCATAAATTTTGTTTTAAAAAAAAAACAATTATTCATGTTGTGTTTAAAGGGTGAAACTAAATAACTAAGTATATGACAAGTAAAGACGACTCATTTAACACGGCTTAGAGAAATGAATAAGAGTCGAGCATGTTTGAATGATTTTAATAATTTGTCTTAGCTTCCAAACATATATTACCTAAGCTAAAAAAGTAATGCATCCAAACTAAATAGTGATTTTATATATAAAATACAATAAAACTTCAAATAAATATCATCATTAATTGTAGCATGTTCAATTATCATATAATGTTTCTCTTTTAGAAAAAATTAAAAGATTAAAATTATATTGAATATGATAGAGAGGTGTTGGAACTTGTATTTGTTGAGTAATATTACATTGGTCAGAGAAGCATTGGGTCCCATTCAATGCATTGGTAGAATACAGTGGGCCATATGCAAGCATAGGAATCTAATGTATTATCACACATTATATTATGTTATAATAATAATATTTATACATGATAAATTGGGGACCATTTTAAATCAATGTAAAAGAATGTATGAAATGATTATAATTAGATTTCGATGATGTCAAAGATGGAACAGCAGAGCAGACCAGCTTGGTCTTCAAAGTTGTTTTCAAAAAAAAAATCCTTAGTTACTTCATCAGTTGGAGAGGCAATGCAAACCAACAATGATTTTCAGAAGTAGTTGAGATGATGAAGACATCTGGAATTCTCTTAGCCGTTGGATGAAGAAAGGACAAATGTTGCACGTTCTCTTTCAAACGCACCAAATTTTGGAACTTGCATTTCAATGAGTAATACTACATAGATCGAGAGAAACATTGGGTCCCATTCAATGTGTTGGTAGAATATAATACAGTGGACCGCATGCAAGTATAGGATTCTCGTCACACATTATATTATATTAATATTATTTATAGATAATAAATTAACAATTGTTTCAAATCAATGTGAAAGAAGCATATATGTAAGCAAATTAAAGAATCCATAAAACAACTGTATTTGCCTTACTTCATCCTGTCACACGTATCACAATAACACGAAAGGAATACATCATTATTGGTCCAACCGTGACGTTTTTAACTTAGAATTTTTTTAAAAAAATAAAAAATTGAAAGGATAGATAATGACACTTTTAAAAAAAATGATAAAATAAGTTTGAAATTAATTTTTGAAAATTTAATATTACTTAAAGAAAATATCACACTTCAATGAAGACATATATAGGATTATGTAATATATACTATCTATACTATTAATAAAAACAAAATCCTCCATTTTAACCTTCGCCCAAAATACTCCTATGCTATTAAGGTTTGCGTAATATTGTAAAATATGGTAATACAATTCCTATTTGTACTACATACAATTGTACATTAAAATATGGTAATACAATTCATAATAAAATATATTCTTTCATACTTTCCTATTCCTAATCAATTATAGATTAAAATTACTAATCGTAATAATACTATACATATACTTCTCTGCAATGTAATATTGTAAAATATGGTAATACAATTCCTATTCGTACTACAATTATACATTAAATTAAATTACTACTAATAATAAGAAAAAAACATGAAAATTACTACTAATTTTTATAGCAATCATTTATTTACTAAACTTGGAGGACCATTGGAGGTCATTTAAAAGTCGAGGGACCAGAACTAGTAAATCGCTAATACTTGGAGGACCATTGGATGCATTAAAGATTAGAAGTATAAAAGGAAAATTGGAAAAGGATCCGTAATTCACTTATTAATAATAATAATAGTAATAATAATAATAATAATAATAATAATAATAAGGTTAGCAATAAAAAAAAATAGAAAAGGATATGAAATTCAAGAATCCATAATGTTCATAAAATTACTAATTAATCTAATGAATATGAATATAAGGAAGATTGTGCAAAAAAGGGAAAAGAATCGGTTATTAATAATTTAGATTAAAAATCGGTTATTTTACTATTAATATAATGAACATAAGGTAGATTTTGCGGAAGAAAATGAAAAAGAATCGGTGATTAATAATTTAGATTAATCATGCTAAAAATGATGCCAGAACTGATATGAATAGCATGCCATTTATCGATTCTTGAACTTTATTGACTCAATATAATATGTCAAATGATGTAATTGAACTTTTTAAAAGTTTAAGTACCTAATTGACTTTTCACGTAAAGTTTCTGAGCTTATTTAACTCTTTTCGCTTAAAATATAAAAAAATTATACATAGGCTTACAAATTTTCATCTCACGTATCTCCATGCCCATTCTTCCACTAACAAAACTTACATATGCCCATGCATTATATTTTTCATGAATTGACTTACATAGGAATTCATTTAATTACCAAATATTGAAAAAAAAAAACACTAATAAAGTTGTGTAACGTCAAGATGTTGATATTAAGAAGTATATTTAAGAGGAATATTGCATCATTGTTATTAATATAGAAATCACTTAATAATTAAATAGAAAACACAATTAATAAAATAACAGTAATAAGTCATACAAATAATATTATATAAAATTTTGGTAACAAGGAGTAACATTACGTAAATTATATAAAATATATTCAATTTTCTTCATATATCTTATAACATTTACAAATTAATATAAACAACTAAAAACTAAAACAATATAATTAGACAATTAAATTAAATGTAATTGTAAATAATTTAAAAATAATTTCAATCAGTTGGATCTAGAATAATTGGAACTTGTATTTGTTGAGTAATATTACACGTCGAGAGTGTGAGTTATATTATTTGTATTATTATTAGTTTTTACTAATATTGTAGTATGGTCAATATATTGTGTGGCTTAGAATAGTTTCCTGTAATCATCCTATTGTAAAGGAGATAATCAAGTAGTTTAGTGATAGGACTCTCTTGTAATGGTACGATTGATCGAATCAGATTATTCAAAAGTTCATCTGGTATCATCTGTCAACTTGACTCCGTTGGGCTCCGGGTCTATAGTCACTCACCAGCCAGCCACTAGTGAAGGTGATGCAATTCCTATAGCCGTTGAACCAGTTCCATTAGCTATAGAGGCTGCCCCTGCTGTGTCTGTCTCAACTACTAGCACAGGACGCACTCAGCCCCCAAAACGTGGACATAACATGCGGTTAAGGCACATGACCCGTGCAACGAATGAACAATTTTTTGCCCTGAATACAACTGTTGATCCAACGTGTTATTCACAAGCTGTGGGACATCCCGAGTGGCGCGATGCCATAGATCAGGAGTTCAATGCGCTGTTACACAATTTCACTTGGTGTCTTGTTCCGCCTAAACCACACATGAATATTATAGGGTGCAAGTGGGTTTTTCGCACCATACGCAAGGCCGATGGTTTTGTTGAGCATTACAAAGCTCGCCTGGTAGTCAAGGGCTTTAATTAGGTAGTAGATGAGGACTTCTTTGATACTTTCAACCCCGTCGTTAAACCAACTACGGTACATATGTTATTTTCTCTTATCGTCTCCTGTGGCTGGTCCCTTCACCAGCTTGATGTTCACAACGCCTTCCTAAATGGGCACCTTGCAGAAACGATCTACATGAAACAACCTCCCGGTTACGAAGACTCATTACGACCGGATCACGTTTGCCACCTACAGCCTTCCCTCTACGGGCTCAAACAGGCATTGAGGGCCTGGTTTAAACGTTTGCATGACGATTTACTCTCTGCAAGTTTCTCGGGTTCCATGACAGATGTTTCTTTGTTACACTATGCTATTGGCACTTTCCATGTTTATCTACTGGTATATGTCGACGATATTAAAATGACGGGCAATGATTCTGCGCTTATCAATACTATTCTCCACAAGTTATCAACCACCTTCAAAATTAGGGATCTGGGTTAACCCACTTTCTTTCTGGGCATTGAGGCCGTCGAACATGTTGGAGGATTGCTCCTAAGCCAACGGCGTTACATGCTAGACATTCTGACTCGAGTTGGAATGTCTGACTGCAAACCACTAGCTACACCTACGGTGGTTTCTCACTCCGTCAGCTCATCTACTCAGTCTTATTATAATCCGACTTAGTATCGTCGCATTATTGGGTCTTCAACAGAGGCTGAGTACAAGGGTATGGTTGATGCCGTGGCTGAGGTTACTTGGGTACTTTCCTTACTGCGTGAATTGTGGTTACATACTGACAAGCCAGCAACCCTGTGGTGTGACAACCTTGGCGCTACGTATTTAGCAGCCCGGACTAAACATGTGGAGATCGACTATCATTTTGTTTGTGATAAGGTTGCGTATGCGGAATTCTTGGTCAATTTTTTGTCTACGAAGGGCCAGTTAGCAGACATCTTCACCAAACCGCTTCCGGCACCGCGGTTTGCAGCTCTCTGAGACAAGCTCAATGTAGTTACTCACCACCTTATGCTTGAGAGGGTGTGTGAGTTATATTATTTGTATTATTATTAGTTTTTACTGATAATTGTAGTATGGTCAATATATTGAGTGGCTTAGAATAGTTTCATGTAACCATCCTATTGTATAAGATATAATCAGGTAGTTTAGAAATATAGGACTCTCTTGTAACTGTACGATTGATCGAATCAGATTATTCAAAAGTTCATCGAGAGAAGCATTGGGTCCCATTCAATGCATTTGTGGAATAGAGTGGGCCACATGCAAGCATAGGATTCTAATGTATTATCACACATTATATTATAATATTAATATTTATACATGATAAATTGGGCACCATTTTAAAATCAATTTAAAAGAATGTATGAAATGATTATAATTAGATTTCAATGATGTTAATTCTATGTTAGGCTTTAGATACCCAATTATTATAGCTTGTGTTCAGTCAGTATATTCTGTCAAGGCCAAAAACTTAGGATTCATTTATATTTCAGCCTGAAGCTGAATAGCTCATTGCAATAGCTTGATGCTGTCAAAGCATCAACTATAGTGTATCAATGGAACATAAAATAACGTACCATCAGAGGTGGAACAGCAGAGCAGACCAGATTGGTCCTCGAAGTTATTTTCAAAAAAAAATCATTAGTTACTTCATCAGTTGGATCGGAGAGGCAATGCAAACCAACAATGACTTTCAGAAGTAGTTGAGGTGAAGACATCTAGAATTCTCTTAGCCGTTGGATGAAGAAAGGATAAAGTTGCACGTTCTCTTTCAAACGCACGCAAATTCTCAACAAATTTTGGAACTTGCATTTTAGTGAGTAATACTACACAGATCGAGAGAAACATTGGGTCCTGACAGGATAATTGGGCATCAGCACTGACCCAAAGGCCGTGAACGGACTTGAAAGAGACCGTTACACATTAAAGAGGAAGAGCCACTCCAACGCGGCTCCTCGATTAGTATTAACATCCACTTACTAAAGAACATTGAAGAAGTTACTTACTGCGCATTGAAGTGGAAGCAAAGAGTCATTATACTTCGGCATATAAAAAGACACTCACACTCATAGAGTAGGAGATGCAACATTACTAGACTAAAGCTCACTATTGTACTAAACCTTGTACTCAACATTGTACTCAACACTGAGATTAATAATATTAAGATACCGGTAACATTCTTACCGTCATTGGTTCTTTCATTGAGAGCCGAACTCAAGATCTATTTTCTCCTAGTATCTCAGGCAAACTTCACAAATCACAACACACCCAGCTCATCTCATCACTGTCGATGGCGCGATCTGGATCCAACAGCTCTCATGATTCTCGTCAAGAGAACAATGGTCACCCCACGGGTGATCTTCGTGAGCAGCTCAACAGTAACCGCGTGGGAGATCGTCGCGAGGGTGATCTTCGCACCCAGATCAACAACAATCATCGCCAAGAGGGTGATCTCGATAGCCAACTCAACAACAACCATGATGGGGGCCGCACTCTCCTCCCAGTGAACGCTGCTCCCATCCAAGCCACGGACTTCCAAGCAGCGGAGCATGTCATTCAACAGGCAGCAGCGACGATGGCCCAGCAAGTAGTAGGGATGCGAGGCCAGACCCCACCACCGCCACCACCTCCTCCAGAGGTGGAAGTGCAATCTCAAGCTCAACTGCCCTAGGCATCCGCGCAGAAGGAAGAAATAGATGAACAAAAGACCCAACGTCTGTATCTTGGTGCAGCTTGTCGGCCGACCGTTTCTATGCCCGCCATGGGATAGTGGGGTGAAAGGGTTGCTATCTAGCCAAGGTTGTGGGCACAACCGAAGACCAAAAGGACCAAGGGTCCACACCAAGATGAGCAGTCACACCGGATGGAAGGGATGGATGAGTCTAGGGGGCCAACTCTGTGTCAGTCCATGGCACTCAAGCAAACCCCAAACATGTAGAAGGAAGTGGTGGAAAAACTTCAAAAACAGATAGAAGAGATAGAGAGAAGGGTAGAAGCAAGAGAACATTCACCATAACCTGAGGTGAGGATGACCGCTCCATTTTCTTTTAGTATAATAGATGCGCCCCTCCCAAGAGACAAGTTAATTTCAATCAATAAATAAAAGAGGTTTATTCAACTATGATGATATTAATTTTGATAAATATTATGTTCAAATTTGAATATGACGAAAATAATCATTTAAAAAATAACATATATTACCTTATATTTTGTAGGATAAACTCATATTCAAAAAGCAACAATTAAATTTGACCTAATAGCAACAATTAAAACAACTAAAAAACTGAAAGTAAGTAATTACACGTCAAGAACATCCCATCACTCTTAATATAGAATTCACTTAATCATTAAATAGTAAAAATTTAATAAAATAACCTTAATAAGTAATATAATGAATATTAGCAAAAAAATCTTGTGACGGGCTGTAACATTACTATAATAGAAAATATAATCTTATTTTTTATAAAAAAATTACTATAAAAGAAAATATAATCTAATTATATGTAAAAAATTAACCGTTTTTGGTCATATGAGGACCTATAAATACAGTATGATTTCTGCATAATAGTCGGCACAAGATAAAATAAAAAACCACAAATCTTGAGCACTTCTTACTTTTCACTCATTTCCAATCAATACCAGGGCAAGAAGGAGATTAAGGTTACCATATATCGTCAATGAATCCAAAAGAAAAGCATCCTATCGAAAAAGAGAGAGAGGGATGCTCAAGAAGATTAATGAGCTCACAATTCTTTGTGATGTGGTTGTTGCCATGATAATGTATAGCTCGTTTGAGCAAGGGCCAGTAATATGGCCGCCTACTGTAATGTTTGAGAAACTGATTGTAAGGTTCTTGAACTTGCCAGACGAGCAACAAACTCGAAGGGTGATGACCCATGAAACCTTAAATAGGGGAAAGATTGAAAAGTTGAGCACTTAACTTCTAAATCTGAAGAATAACAATAGGAAGAGGGAGATGAATGCATTGATGCATCAAATCCTTACCGGAGAGCAATCAATTGATTCTGTAAATTTCACAGACTTAAATGACATTGGTTGGGTTTTAAACACGGCTGATGTTGGTGTGAGGTTTAGGAAACTTGTAACAGATTCATCCCCAACTCTCGCTCCTTTTCTTTCTACAACTGCGTCACCTTCAGTTCTTGGGCCTGGGACAAGCATTGTGGTTTCTCCAGCCGATGTGTTTTCTGGGCAAAGCTATCAAGGCATGGTGGGTATGCAAACTCCCATGACTCCCAATCTTAATCCTGGAATGGCGTCGAATTATCAAACTCAGGGGGAACCAGGGCTTAGCACCTCCCAAAATCCTTGAAGTTTCTGCAAAGTTCTCTAATGTTGTAGTGCATTGCAAGTATTTTTATTTGCTGTTTAATTTGATCTTATGTATATTCGTATGTTCGTATGTTGATTTGTTTTTTCCAATTCAAGTAATAATAAAACGAGTACTACAGAAAACACATTTAACGTCGCCTAAACAATGTCGATTTTTTTAAAAACTGACGTCAAAAAGATACGACGTCGGTTGTAGTACATAACCGACGCCATTAAATTTACGGAAATAAAACGACGTCGGTTTGGTAACCAAACCGACGTCGTATTTAATATTTTTTTTTATTTTTTTTTAAATATAAATTACGGCGTCGGTTCTGGGCATAACCGACGCCGTAAATTAAAATAAAAAAAATTACGACGTCGGTTCGTGATTGAACCGACGTCGTATAATTATTATTACTTTTTATTAATCTAATTAATAAGGTTTTCAAATTAAAAAAAAAGAATAAAATAAATGGGCTACGGCGTCGGTTGTGCAGAAAACCGACGCCGTAGGGTTTTAATTAAAAGCCCAGATTTGCGCGAACAGCAGATATGGAACACAAACCAAAATATTTCATCTTCCCTCTCCACGCGAACAGCCATCGCCCTCCGCCATCCCCCTCGGCCCTCAGCCCTCTGGACTCCGCCACCGCCACCGCCACCGCCCTCGGCCCTCGGCCCTCCGGACTCCAATCGCGACCGCGACCGCTCCTCCACGCACACCGCGACCGCTCCTCCACCGCACACCGCGACCGCTCCTCCACCGCACCGCACACAGCGTGCCGCCACCGCTTCTCCACCGCACACCGGACACCACAGCCGCCTCCCCCGCTGTAACACCCCGACTTGGTTACGTCGAACGACCGGAGTAGTTACCGCCACATCTAGACTGAACCCAATCAAATCCAGAAAGAGTCCACTCTAGATGCACATGCTGAAGGAAGAAGACAAGGATCGTGTTTCTTATCGTCAAAACCCATCATATCCTCATTTATGCATATAGGCAGCGAAAAAGTAGCTATACCAGCTACGAATATATATGTAAGTATAAAAGTTTCTTACAGCCCATTAACAAAGAGTTTGGACTATTCCCGCCCTTACTAGCCGTCTTAGAATTATCATGGCTACAAAAGAAATATACACGAAAAGGGGCAGTCTTGACTTTTCCCTTGAGACATAACGGATTAACGAGGGCAAGACACCAAAATAGGTAACACTGATTGAACAGGAATGAGAATGGGGCCAGGAGTACACTAGGCAAGAGCATGAGCCAGAGCTGGAGGATCAGAAGCGGAAGCAGGAGCATACCCACGCTAGACTTCATCTGATAAGGTACACAATGAAGTGTAGTTAGTGTGACGGCTAAGTAAGGATATCCATGATCACTCGAAAATAAACAAAGGTTTCAAAAATAATTTTCAATAATAACAGGGCAAGATAACATTACCCATCAGTCGCAATCGACCTGCAACCATTCTAACAACAAGCAGATTCACTTTATTTCAGTAATTCAAGCATATAACACAATCATTAATTCACCCGTGGGGTACACAACTCCCACCTCTAATGTTAAGACATCTTACGGTTAGCTCTCCCACCTTACCCGTGAAGTACACAACTCCCAACTTAAATTCATACGTGGGGAACACATCACCCACCTTTAATTCGTACATGGGGAACACATCACCCATCTTTAAGTA
>CP025652.1:10673073-10759040 GCA_003576665.1 Ipomoea trifida | reverse complement strand
GGGAACACATCACCCATCTTTAAGTAACACGTGGGGAACACATCACCCACCTTTAAGTAATACGACTCCATAGCCAACAATCCTATCCAAAAATGTTTTCCCAACTCGCATACTTAGTTAGTGTTAACCACATCACAGAATATCCAAGCATAGAGTCATAATAATTTTCAAAACATAGTTATTTTCCACGTTAATATAATACACAAAAATAATATTTGTCAAAATTATTTCTAACCATTCTTTTTCAGAAAATTTCAGCTTGGCGCAGTCCGAAAGATTGAGCCGGTAAAAATGGTTCCCGAACTCTTTTTCACTTGAAACTTTTATGGTAGAACCCCAACTTATAGTACTTGATGTTCATAAAAAGTTTTGGTCATTTTGATCCACGAATAAACACAGAAAATTCCCTTTTTGCCCTTGGCAGTGTGCTGTCCGGAATATTTTTCTCTCTGGACCAGTTTTGGAAAAAATTGCGAAAACCATACTTATACTACTCCGATCATTATGAAATTTTATATGTAGGTTCTACACTTATAGATCTACATGTCCAAAAAAATTAGGATCAAAATATCTTACCAATTTTTCGCAATAATTTTTGGAAGTCACTGCCAGAGACTAGCTTGATTTTATTTCAATATTTTCACAAGTATAAGTCTATATGGGCATAAATACAACATATACATGCATAAAATAGCTATGAACATGCATAACAAATTTATCAAAAATCAAAGCAAAGATTTTTGAGCCAACTTTTAGATCTATAATATAGCACATACTTTTCATATAAAAATTTCTAATTCACATAATCTCCTAGCATTTGCCTATCTCCAAGTGATTGAACCGACTTACACGGCTGGAAATCTGTTGATTTTCGACCACCCGGAAAAGGACTTTCCGACCACTTTTCCGACCAAATTGGGTATCCGGAAAAACCCTCGTCGCTAATTCCGACCACCGGAGGGGGTAGTCGGAAATTCCGACCACTATCTAATGTGGTCGGGAAAAAAAACGACCAGCAAAACGAACCTTGCGAATCGGTGATCAAATTTTCCGACCACTTTGGTTGTCGGAAAATTGGAGGCAACAAATAAAAAAAATCATTTCACTACAGAGAATCCCTCCGTAGTGAAATGAAATATATATATATATATATATATATATATATATATATATATATATATATTTTGTTGCAAGTATATACAACAAATTTAAAAGATTCTTGAATAGTTTATGAAAGAGAATTCATTTATGAATATGAATATATAATTGAAAATTATAACATTCTGGAATTGAACTTCTGATTCAATCTCCAAACTAATACATCTCTCCATACTGCCACCAACATTGGACCACAGGAGGAAGTGTGCAATCAAGCTGCAAATAATCACAAAAAATAATAAGTTTTAGATAGTAACTCTTGACTTAAGTAGTTCATCGTACATAGCACAAAAAAGATGACAGTATTAGAACACAAAAAAGACTATGAAAACATAGATGAACTCAAAATTAAACACATGTTAAAATGTTAAAAAAATTTAGGTAAATGAATGGGCAAACAAGAAACTAACATTGACAACTGAATTGAAATGTTGGGATTGCTCCAATGATCTTCCTGCAGCTGGTACGGTTAACAGACTGCTCTAAAGGCAAGTAATGCACAATTAAATCCAACAAAAAATCAATAAACAAATCATAATATAGTGGACTATACAAACAAATATATATACCTGAGCTCAATCTGCATGCTACCATTTTCTTTCTTCATCCTATCAATTTCATTTTCTTTCTTAACCATCCAGCATCTCAACTAACCTATCAACATAAATATGTATATATTTATTTAGTATTGTTCTTCATGTACAACAGAAACTGACCAGGCCAAGAGATATACACACACACACTAGTACAAAAATGCAAATCCGCTACAAAAATGCAATAAAGAAAGAAAAACTTACTCTTTTCAGCAAATTGACTCTATCTTGCAGTCCTTCCAGTGCTTTTTCATTCTCATGTTCATCAATCTCATGAGAAGAGTATGATAATGAAGCCCTAATGCCACCTTCCTCAATACCATCAAACAGAGCAGTTCTAGCTTTGCAATCCCTGAAATTCAAAGATTATTACTACAAGCCATTGAATAGATAGGTGTCAACGATACATTTTCACTAAGGCATAGACAAACAATCAATAAGAGCAGAGAAGTTATTTTAGACCCGCATATATATTACTACAAGCAATTTTTTTTAATAAAAATGGATGTTAACAGAACACACTGGCAAAGTAACCAATTCAAACTAATGAAATAAGAAAAGGGATTGAAATTAGGAGAAGAGAGAGCTCTCTTGCATATATGCAGTAGACATGTAGAATCTAATCTTACCATTCTACTAAGGTTCATTTTTTGAAGTATACTTTTTCTGTAAAATAAAAATAAAGCAGTTAAATAGGGACAAAGCCAATTGCTAGGGATTGAATATCCCCATGGTTAAGTTGCAATAAAAAAGAATTGCAATTAAGAGATAAATTTTAGGCAATGAAGGGACAAAGCCTATGAATTGAGATAGCAGTAGAGTGCCTCCATAGCAAACTACATAAAAAGGAGAAAATATTGAATGTTCACTAGTTACCTTTGACATCCAAAGGATCAAATGTTATTGCATTGCCAGTTTGGGCCAAAGACACTAACTAAACATTGAAATGCAAAGACACTAACTAAACATATCCAATATAATTCTTTACCCAAACTGTAATGCAAAACCACCACCCATCCAAAAAAGATAAACATCCAAAAGCAAAGATATATAGTAGCAGCAGATTAGCTTTCTAAGACAAAAAGGAGCACACTATCATCATCCTCTACAACTTTGCAAAGCCAAATGACCTTGTTCATCTAGATCACATCTTTCCATTTCCATACAGTGAACAAAATTCTGCCTCAATATTTTTCTTTTATGCCTATACATACTCAACTACACAAAGACCCAATTTTTTTTAGCAGGAAGTTAAAAGCAATTATGAATCCTATGTAGCCCAGCTTTATACTGCAAGTGACTGGTAATCCAGAACCAAATATAGTACTACAATTATTCACAGAGTAATTCAATATTAACTGGGAGCATAATCTCTGATTAATCTCTGGCATAAATTATAAATCAAACAATTAACTAGAAGTGTCATAGAAGTATTTCAACAAATAAATGGGAAAAAATCAAGAAAAGGCAAAACTTAATTAAGGGATTCCTTACCTTTGTAGAAGACTTTAAGACTTAAGAGTTGATGGTGTCTTTCCTTGGAGTTCTTCACCCAAAAATCCTAAAAATGTCACCATAACAACAATATTTTCATGCATTAACATTAACACTTAAGTTCTAGTGATGATTGAACCATCAAAGCTTAAAGTCTTACCTAGACTTGATCTCTTGAGTTGAGAAATTGAGTGGGAGCTTTAGATCACAATGCAAGACTTAACCAATTTTTTTCCTCTTCTTCCTAGTGTGTAATTTCGAAAATGAGTGTGATTAGTGTAGATCTTGCTCTTGAAGATCAAGCAATCAAGTACAAAGCCTCCATACCTCATTAATGTTACAATAAATGACCAAATCTTAGTCTAGGATTGGATTTGCCACTTGTCATCACCCCATGGATCCCTTATGAAGATATTAATCTAATTGGCCAGTTTGTGCTTAAATCAGATGAATGTTCGGAGGATTATAACTTAATTCGGGAAAATTCTAATACCAAAATTATTGTAAAAATATTCCCGTCGCAAATCACCAATTTTGGGAATTTTCCGGTATTCCACTAAATCTAGGTTCAGAGTCCGTAACCATTTATCCCTTATGGTCCATTTAGAACTTCTCTTGAACTAATTAAAAATTCAGGCCTAATCGTATGATACTTAATAATCCCAATTCTGGAAAATTCGAATTGAATCTACGTCCTTAAAATTTCCTCGGTTCGTAACCGATACGTAGTTCGCAACTTATCGATAATTAATCCTTAAGAGAAAAATTATTTCAAGCACCGAATAGTTTTCTCTTAAATGTCATAGCTTAAAAAAAATTATATCGCTATTTTCGAATCTTAGCTTTGCCGGAAAAACCGAGGGGTTACACCCGCCACATTGAGGTTCCACCGCCACCCACCGGTAAATATTAATTTTTTTAATATATTTCAAATTTCGAATTATTTGTTAATATATTACGAATTTTAAGAAATTACAATGTATTTTAGGGTTTAATATGTATCTTAGGTCTTATAGGAATTATTTATAATATATTAAGAAAATTATTATGTATTTTTATGAATTATTTATAACATATTTCGAATTTTAGAAATTATTATATATTTTTGAGCCTATAAATTCATAATTTCGAATTTTAATAAATTATTATGTATTTTTAGGAATTATTTATAATATATTTCGAATTTTAGAAAATATTATGTATTTTAGGCCCTATAAATTCATAATTTCGAATTTTAATAAATTATTATGTATCTTTTGGAATTATTTATAATATATTTCGAATTTTAGGAACAATTATATATTTTTGAGCCTATAAGTTCAAAATTTCGAATTTTAATAAATTATTATGTATTTTTAGGAATTATTTATAATACATTTCGAATTTTAGGAACAATTATATATTTTTGAGCCTATAAGTTCAAAATTTCGAATTTTAATAAATTATTATGTATTTTTAGAAATTATTTATAATACATTTCGAATTTTAGGAACAATTATATATTTTTGAGCCTATAAATTCATAATTTCGAATTTTATTAAATTATTATGTATTTTTAGGAATTATTTATAATACATTTCGAATTTTAGAAAATATTATCTATTTTAGGCCCTATAAATTCATAATTTCGAATTTTAAGAAAATTATTATGTATTTTTAGGAATTATTTATAATATATTTCAAATTTTAGAAAATATTATGTATTTTAGGCCCTATAAATTCATAATTTCGAATTTTAATAAATTATTATGTATTTTTAGGGATTATTTATAATATATTTCGAATTTTAGAAAATATTATGTATTTTAGGCCCTATAAATTCATAATTTCGAATTTTAATAAATTATTATGTATTTTTAGGAATTATTTATAATATATTTCGAATTTTAGGAACAATTATATATTTTTGAGCCTATAAATTCAAAATTTCGAATTTTATTAAATTATTATGTATTTTTAGGAATTATTTATAATACATTTCGAATTTTAGAAAATATTATCTATTTTAGGCCCTATAAATTCATAGAATTTTAATAAATTATTATGTATTTTTAGGAATTATTTATAATTTCGAATTATATTAATTTACAAATAATACTTGTAGGTAATTAGTTAGATTCAAGATTTTTTTACAGACGTGGATAACTCTGTGGTGAGGTAAGATTTCAAATGTAGTGTGTCATACAAAGAGGAGGTACCGAATGCGGATATTATGTGATGAAATTCATTTTGGAAATCATTTCATTGGGAACATGCAAGGGAATGAATAAGGCAAGTACTTTAATAAAATATCTTTCGATCTCCTTCATATTTTTTAAAATACTAAGTTATTAATTCTTTTTATTCTCTTCTAAACTTTATAGCTTTTGGAGGGACAAGGAAGATTTCCATACAATGAAAAAGAAATTGATGAAGTTAGAGACATATGGTGCCAATATTTAGTTGATGAATGGATTGAAAGATTACTTCTTTAGCTTGATGAATTGTGAGGTTTATGTTAAATACTTGTTGTTTATTAGTGTTATTGAATTGTGAGATTTATGTTGAATATTCAATGTTTTATTAGTTATTGTAGTATACTTTATTAGTTTGATAAGTTGTGATGTTTATTAGCTTTGATTAATTGAGAACTTTATTAGTTTGATCAATAGTGAATTATAAATGTTAATTTGTTACACAGGTTCTGAAACTTATGTGTGAGTTGGAAATATATTGTACAGGTTTTAGGTAGATTCGTAAAATAATTTTAATATTTAAAAAAAATTATAAACGACGTCGGTTATTTCATATTAACCGACGTCGTTTATTATTTTTTTTAATTTTTTTTTAAATAAACGACGTCGGTTTTTTTAAAAAAACCGATGTCGTTTCATATTTTTAAATTATTTTTTAAATAAACGACGTCGGTTTTTTTAAAAAAACCGACGTCGTTTCATATTTTTTAATTATTTTTTAAATAAACGACGTCGGTTTTTCTAAAAAACCGACGTCGTTTCTTATTTTAAAAAATAAAAAAATACATACGGCGTCGGTTGTCAAAACCGACGCCGTATCATTTATATACAACGTCGGCCAGATCAACGTCGATTTTTAACCGACGTTAAAAGTGCTAAAAAACCGACGTTAAGGGCTCGTTTGGTTCGCGGAAAATATTTGAAGGGAAGTGGAAGTGAAATTCCATGGAAAAGTAGTTATAGGAAGATAAATTCTATTGTTTGGTTGGTGGAAAAGAAGTTACTGGGAATATTGATTCCACTGTTTGGTTGGGTTTAGAATGGTAAGGAATAATATGCAAAAAGACCTATATACCCTTATTATTATTATTTATATGTATGTATTAAGAGAGAAGTTAAGGGGTAAATTTGTCTTACCATTTGACTTTTTCTTCCCAATTGCAATGGAAAAAGAAATCCTACCCCTCACCTAAGATTTTGTTTTCCATGAAAATGAGGAATTGCACTTCCTTTGGAAAATAACTTCCAATGAACCAAAGCCAAGAAAACTTCACTTCCCATGATTTCTAGGAAAATGTTTTCCTTGGAAAAGAAGTTCCAGCCAACCAAACATGCCCTAAAGGTGTTTTCTGTAGTAAACCGATGTCCTATTTCTTTTAGAAAGTAACATGGGTATCTCTTTGCATTGACACAAATTATAAAAGAAAGATAATAAATGACATATTTATTGCTAAAGTATTAAATTAGACACAAATAATATGACTAACAATTTCCCATGTCCCTGATAAGGATTACCGTTCTCCATTACAATGGGAATAGGGAGTGGGAAAATTTGGGAACAACAAAAACCACAATAACAACACAATAACAGTACTATTATTATTATTATTATTGTTATTATTATTATTATTGTTGTTGTTGTTGTTGTTGTGTTGTTGTATTATTATTATTATTGTTGTTGTTGTTGTTGTTGTTGTTGTTGTATTATTATTATTATTGTTGTTGTTGTTGTTGTTGTTGTTGTTGTTGTTGTTGTTGTTGTTGTGGTTATTATTATTATTATTTTTTTTTTTTACGGTGGTAGCACTACAGTAAAATTTGTATAGAGTGATACTATTGTATTTATATATTTGTATTCTTATTTACAGTAAAATTATTTGAATATTATATTTGACATTTTTGTTATCATTGAGAATTAATCAATACTTCAGTATTTTATTTAGATTAAAATTGGTATTTTTGAAATTTTTTTACTTAAATATTATGAATTATACTAGCGTGACTAGAGGTTGACCGTTGATGGGAATTACTCATCTCCGAGAATTCTTTGCAGGGACGGCGAACTGGATGAGGATTTTTTTTTATCTCTGGTGGGGACGAGAATGCTGAAGTGTACCAATGAGGAATTTTTCGAATGAGGACAGTGATATGGAGTATACTCCCTTGCTCCACCTCACCTCGCTACCATCCATATCAATTCATAAGAAAATAATGGATTAAAATAATAAGATAAGAAGTGTATGTCATTTAAGAATGTTTCAAATTAGACCATAAAAAGAAATGTCAAAAGGATTGCCTTTAGATTGTTGGATAACATTGGTAACTACACAAATGTGTTAAAACCCTAAAAAAATAAAAATTCAAAAAAAAATAAAAACGAAATTGAGGAAATAGATAATTTTATGTTTTTATTATTTTAGATTAATTATCTTAACAAATAATCGATTATTAATAATAAGATAAAACAACAAAATAACAAATTATATATACTTAATAAGACCTAATAACAACACATTACAAGTTAATTTCAATCAATAAATAAAAGAGGTTTATTCAATTATGATGATATTAATTTTGATAAATATTATGTTCAAATTTGAATATGACGAAAATAATAATTTAAAAATAACATATATTATCTTATATTTTGTAGGGTAAACTCATATTCAAAAAGCAACAATTAAATTTCACAAAATAGCAACAATTAAAACAACTAAAAAAAATGAAAGTAAGTAATTACACGTCAAGAACTTCCTATATCACTCTTAATATAGAATTCACTTAATCATTAAATAGTAAAAATTTAATAAAATAACCTTACAAGACTGGTGAAATCCCTCCTAGCAATTTCTTTAAGGAAACCTCCATGAACATAGCGAAAAATAATTGGTTCTCCAAACCCAATTGAGGGTTAAACATATGTAAGCTCTTACCAAATGAAGGTGTGTGAAGTGCAACCAGTGTTGCAAAAATCCTACCTAGGAGTCAATTAATCGGCGCCTAGGCGCTATGCGCCGCCAGCCGCCTAGCGTATCACCATATTGAGTGGTCTAGGCGGTCGCCGGCTTGGCAGCCAACTAGGCCGCTTAAGCGCTAACCGCCTAGGCGCCGACTAGGCCTCCTAGGCACCGACTAGGACGCCTAGTTTGCCGAAAGAATTCAACTACAGAAAGGGCTCAAATGCAGGCTATATATGCAAGCTAAGATTACAAGTTGAAATGTTGAAAACCTATGTGATGATTAAATTATTTGTAGTAATATATTTGATATCGTTTCTAACAATGTAACACTTTACAATACTATACTTTTATTATTGTTATTGAGTTTGAATTTCTTAATATAATATATTTTAGAGTAAATACCCAAAATGGTCCCTCGACTATAGCATAATTCACAAATTGGTCCTCGACTTATGATTTTAACCAATAACATCCTTAGCTTTCGATTTTTGACCCAATTTGGTCCTCCGTCAGTATGCCCGTTTGTTGACCGTGAGATCCGAGGACAGGGTAGTAATTTCACTCCTTTATGTTTTTGGCGACGAACCGGTTCATATGCGAAATCTGCAACAAGGGTTTCCAGAGGAACCAAAACCTGCAGCTTCACATGAGAGGGCACAACCTGCCATGGAAGCTGAAGCAAAGGAACGACAAGGAGGTGATCAAGAAGAAGGTGTATATATGCCCGAAGAAGAACTGCGTTCACCATGACCCAACCATACTCACTTTGGTCCAAAATAGCCAATACTCAAGATTGCCATCATAGGATCCTCATGCGCACATCTCCAGGTTTATAAGAGTATGTGGTATGTACAGACAAGAAGGGGTCAGTGAAGAGATTGTTAGACTAATAAATTAAGTCTCCGGGCTTTGATACCAATTGAAATTACTTCGTGGATCTTGAATGCAAGACTTTAAGGGTTCAAAAAATATTTAACGTTTTTATACTTATTAGTCCAGATTATATAATACTAAAAGACAAACAAATATAAAAACAAAAGTCAAAGAAATGATCCCGACACAAGAAATGATCACGCAGTTCTGAGCTAAAACTCCTACGTCTGCGGGCTACTCAGCTTTCGCCCAATCCACTAGATGATCACCAAGGTTACAACAGTTGGAATATATGCCCAAACATACAATTGTCCTAAACCAACACAACCTTCAACATCTACACTTGAATTGGCAAAACTGCAAGCCGGGAAATCTTCAATTCATCACCACGACTCAGCATCAACTTCAGTCTCAAAGACAGTTGCAAAACGCCATTAATTCTCCAAAGTAATTCACTTGAAATTCACGTGTGAAGCTCTGAACATTTAATGTTTGAAGAGATGAAAATTAGAGCTTCAAGTGCCTTCATATTTATAGCTTAGAATCCCTTAACAAACCTCACAAAAATAGAGCTGAATAATCCTTGATTAAATGAGAGCCACAATCCTTAAAAAGCTGTTAGCCACATAAAATAAATATGTTGACTAATTCCTTGTTGAGAGCTTGCTGTCTGAGACAGCATATGCTGACTTAGCTTCCCTTTCAGCACTGGCGGACAACCTGACTGACGGTCCAAAAACTATAATAAAACATATAGGCTAAGTGTATTTTTGACAAATAATATGCCAATTAAAAAGGACTGTGTATCATTTGTACAATTACAGTTATTGTTATTGTTATTGAAACTAGCTCAAATAGCACAAAATGCCTCCAAAACACCTCATAAAATATTGCATCTTTGGCACTTATTATCAAAGTTCATAGTTTAACCATGTCTGCCCTCAACCAAGACAAAACAAAGCCAAGCAAATATAACTACCAAAGTGATGTAATAAGCATCAAAAGTGTGTGGTTCCTATTCTTGCCTCGAAAGTGAAGTGAAGTGAGTATAGATAAGCTCGTGAAATCAAAATTTAAGGGAGCGATACCAAAAGATCACTCAACATTTCCTAACAGGGTACCTCTCAACCAGCGTAGAAGAATTGCTCTGGTGGAGGGTAGAAGAATTGCATGAAGTCCTGGCAGAGCTATTCAATCGTCCAGCGTTGCTCCTCTATCGCCTCGAGATGTAACTAGTAGTGAAATGCCTACATAGTGGCCTAGTTGGTCACAACTTTATAATCCGATTCATATGAGAATCACTCTCTAGGTGAGAACATGTGAACTAATCCTGTGTATTTATTTTTTTATTTGGATGGCTAAGTTATGATTTCATAAAATGACATGGAATGATCTTTTTTTAAGAGGGGGTAATAGTTTCTTTTTTTCTTTTCTTTTTTAATATGCTGCAAATGTGAGCAGATTTGTTTCCTGTTTTCTTGGATCATCACTGTTGCGAATTGGATCAACAATTTCTTCATAATCGATGGAAAGTGATTAGTATTTTTTTGTTTTTTTCCCCACTTTTTTCATATAATATTGCATATATATTAGATGTTGGTGTATATATATTCATTATGAGTAGTACCGTTGTACATCCGGTTGTGTTTGTTGTGTAACCTAATGTTGTGAGTTCTGCATAGGCTGATGAGTTGTGCATCATAGGCTGGTGAGTTGTGCATTAGTGCACTTAGTGCTGCACATCATAGGACTGTTGATAAATCTCTAATTTTAGGAAGAGGGTGCATCATAGGTTGTTGACTGTGCATTGGGGCGCTAGGTGTGGTGCATCGTAGGACTTTGAGTAGTGCATTGGTTAGGTATTAATGCACTGTTGTTGCAATTATGGTGCATTCTGGTGTTAGTTGTAGTGGATTATATTCTCGTTACGGTTATTTTGTCATTGAGTTTTGTTTTTTGACTTCTTGGCGTGGGTGTTAATATTAGTAACTAAAGTTAGTTGTATGTTTCCATAAAAAATGTTAGAGAATAAACAGGTTTGGAAATTGTAGTGTGGAAGGAATATTTTCCTTCTTTTCTTTTTATGTGGTTGGTTGTTGTTTAGAATACAAATTTTCCCTTGTGTAAATATTCTTTACTATTTTATTCTCCTAATTTCCTTAATCTAACAAGATTTTTTGGTATTATCACATCCGTGCATATTTTTGTATTTAATGGTCCAGATTAAACCACATTTTCTCACTGAGATGGTTATCATGTCTAAAAAAGAGTTGTCATAGGTTTACCCTTTGTGTACTGTTTTCACAATAAATAAATAAATATATTTGCTAACTTTGCATCCAAGAAAATTTGTTAATTAATCTACTTAAAATGTAAATATATATAGACTATACGACAGTTATATGTATAACCGCCCGTATATACTAAATATAGTTTTTTTTAAAAAAATATTTTTTAATATTTAGAGTATATACGTTGGGGTATGCAATAACTACCTTATATATGGTATCCATTTTTTTAATTATTTTATATATTTATAAATATATGACGGTTATATGTATTTAACTGCCGTATATACTATATAGTTTTTTTATTTTTTTAAGTATTTAGAGTATATAAGGCGCGGTTACACAATAACTGCCGTATATATGTTATGTTTTTTTAAAATATATTACAGTATATACGGTGGTTATATATGTATAACCGCCGTATATACTATATAAATTTTCACTTTTTAAAAAAAAATTAGAGTATATGCAACGGTTATACAATGTTAACTCGGGCTAGCAGGGAGTATGCTAGATAGACATTATCGAATATATAGCACCTTCCATAGTAAAATTTGTCAAAAATCACACCCATGGCCAAACCCTTGTAAAAATGAAAAGATTTTGAAAATAGCACTTGGACTAAACGGAGAGGGTCAGGCTAACTGAAAATAGTTTACAAGACTGGTGAAATCCCTCCTAGCAATTTCTTTAAGGAAACCTCCATGAACATAGCGAAAAATAATTGGTTCTCCAAACCCAATTGAGGGTTAAACATATGTAAGCTCTTACCAAATGAAGGTGTGTGAAGTGCAACCAGTGTTGCAAAAATCCTACCTAGGAGTCAATTAATCGGCGCCTAGGCGCTATGCGCCGCAGCCGCCTAGCGTATCACCATATTGAGTGGTCTAGGCGGTCGGCCGGCTTGGCAGCCAACTAGGCCGCTCGCTAAGCGCTACACCGCCTAGTTTGCCGAAAGAATTCAACTACAGAAAGGGCTCAAATGCAGGCTATATATGCAAGCTAAGATTACAAGTTGAAATGTTGAAAACCTATGTGATGATTAAATTATTTGTAGTAATATATTTGATATCGTTTCTAACAATGTAACACTTTACAATACTATACTTTTATTATTGTTATTGAGTTTGAATTTCTTAATATAATATATTTTAGAGTAAATACCCAAAATGGTCCCTCGACTATAGCATAATTCACAAATTGGTCCTCGACTTATGATTTTAACCAATAACATCCTTAGCTTTCGATTTTTGACCCAATTTGGTCCTCCGTCAGTATGCCCGTTTGTTGACCGTGAGATCCGAGGACAGGGTAGTAATTTCACTCCTTTATGTTTTTGGCGACGAACCGGTTCATATGCGAAATCTGCAACAAGGGTTTCCAGAGGAACCAAAACCTGCAGCTTCACATGAGAGGGCACAACCTGCCATGGAAGCTGAAGCAAAGGAACGACAAGGAGGTGATCAAGAAGAAGGTGTATATATGCCCGAAGAAGAACTGCGTTCACCATGACCCAACCATACTCACTTTGGTCCAAAATAGCCAATACTCAAGATTGCCATCATAGGATCCTCATGCGCACATCTCCAGGTTTATAAGAGTATGTGGTATGTACAGACAAGAAGGGGTCAGTGAAGAGATTGTTAGACTAATAAATTAAGTCTCCGGGCTTTGATACCAATTGAAATTACTTCGTGGATCTTGAATGCAAGACTTTAAGGGTTCAAAAAATATTTAACGTTTTTATACTTATTAGTCCAGATTATATAATACTAAAAGACAAACAAATATAAAAACAAAAGTCAAAGAAATGATCCCGGACACAAGAAATGATCACGCAGTTCTGAGCTAAAACTCCTACGTCTGCGGGGCTACTCAGCTTTCGCCCAATCCACTAGATGATCACCAAGGTTACAACAGTTGGAATATATGCCCAAACATACAATTGTCCTAAACCAACACAACCTTCAACATCTACACTTGAATTGGCAAAATTGCAAGCCGGGAAATCTTCAATTCATCACCACGACTCAGCATCAACTTCAGTCTCAAAGACAGTTGCAAAACGCCATTAATTCTCCAAAGTAATTCATTTGAAATTCACGTGTGAAGCTCTGAACATTTAATGTTTGAAGAGATGAAAATTAGAGCTTCAAGTGCCTTCATATTTATAGCTTAGAATCCCTTAACAAACCTCACAAAAATAGAGCTGAATAATCCTTGATTAAATGAGAGCCACAATCCCTTAAAAAGTTGTTAGCCACATAAAATAAATATGTTGACTAATTCCTTGTTGAGAGCTTGCTGTCTGAGACAGCATATGCTGACTTAGCTTCCCTTTCAGCACTGGCGGACAACCTGACTGACGGTCCAAAAACTATAATAAAACATATAGGCTAAGTGTATTTTTGACAAATAATATAGCCAATTAAAAAGGACTGTGTATCATTTGTACAATTACAGTTATTGTTATTGTTATTATTATTGTTATTTTTGTTGTTGTTGTTATTATTATTATTATTATTATTGTTGTTGTTGTTGTTGTTGTTATTATTATTATTATTATTATTATTATTATTATTATTATTATTATTATTATTATTATTATTGTTATTCTTTTATGGTTATAGAGTGATTGTATTGTATTTATATATTGGATGTGTTGACATTTTATAATTATGTATTTGTATTCTTATTTACACTAAAATTATTTGAATATTATATTTGACATTTTTGTTATCATTGATAATTAATCAATACTTATGTATTTTATTAAGATTAAAATTTAAATTTTTGAAATTTTTTTACTTAAGTATTATGAATTATACTAATATGACTAACAATTTCCCATGTCCCTGATAAGGATTACCGTTCTCCATTACAATGGGAATAGGGAGTGGGAAAATTTGGGAACAACAAAAACCACAATATTGCTCAAGTATTAAATGAGACACAATTAATGCTCAACTGCCGAGGATACCCGCTGGTTCGCAGGGCAATTCACTGCGTTGAGTAATTTATCAAAGGTTCGGATCCACTCTTCCAGAATCACCGGATCCTTTTCGCCTGCGTAGTACGGTGGTTGTCGGCTGGCTATCGCTTTAGCATAATCCACTCTCGGCTGCCCCTGATTTTGATTTTGAGCTTGCTGAGCTAGCATCAACTCAGCCATCCTCTCCATGGTCTGAACCATTCGATCTATCGCAGAGAGGTTATTATCGTTCTCCGCAGGTGCATTCCGTCTTGGTGGCATCTTTGCTGAATGACGATCCTAAGTTAGTATTCAAGGTATAAGAGTCCTCTCGGAATTAGCTAGTTAAGCAGTTAGTATAGCACCTTACTCAAGTCCTATACAGCTCTTCCTAATATTCGTCTTTATCACACCCTCTAAGCGAGGGTCTCAACAAAGTGTACTAACAATCAGCGCGCTACGCTAGCATGCTTACTCACAACAGCTTAAGTAAACGCATGCAAGAAAACACAGATAGCGATCATATTATTTCACGACCAGAATCGTAAGATTCTGCGAGGTAAAAAGCGAAATGCCCCCTTCTTATGCCACCCGGCCTCCATTCCAGCTCTGCTCTGAACTTGTACTCGCCGAATCGTAACAATGATTTAGATTGGTCTTAACAAACCTAAGCTGACTTTGAAACTTGGTTAACTCGAACTAGAGCTTACTCAAACAAAAAGTTTGACTTAGAATTTTGACTCGAAACAGGGCTCTGATACCAACTTGTAACACCCCAGCTCGGCCTTATCGAACAACCGGAGGGGTTACCGCCACATCTAGACTGAACCCAATCAAATCCAGAAAGAGTCCACTCTAGATGCACAGGCTGAAGGAAGAAGACAAGGATCGTGTTTCTTATCGTCAAAACCCATCATATCCTCATTTATGCATATAGGCAGCGAAAGAGTAGCTATACCAGCTACGAATATATATGTAAGTATAAAAGTTTCTTACAGCCCATTAACAAAGAGTTTGGACTATTCCCGTCCTTACTAGCCATCTTAGAATTATCGTGGCTACAAAAGAAATATACACGAAAATGGGCAGTCTTGACTTTTCCCTTGAGACATAACGGATTAACGAGGGCAAGAGACCAAAATAGGTAACACTGATTGAACAGGAATGAGAATGGGGTCAGGAGTACACTAGGCAAGAGCATGAGCCAGAGCTGGAGGATCAGAAGCGGAAGCAGGAGCATACCCACGCTAGACTTCATCTGATAAGGTACACAATGAAGTGTAGTTAGCACGACGGCTAAGTAAGGAAATCCATTGTCACTCAAAAGTAGACAAAGGTTTCGAAAATATAATCATTTGTAAGTTGTAAAATTTACCCACGAGTTATAGCTCTACCTGCAATCAGGTTATCAGTAATAGATAGTATATCATAAGGTGTAAAGCTGACTCAACACGTAAACTTTTCTCATATAGAGGTACCGGCATCATTGCCACTTAAAACACATTTTTCTGTTTTTCAGACAAGTTTGTAAAATATTTCGTTTCCAGTAGTTCCCTCATTTTAACTCAAAAGGATGTTCAACAGCACATTTCCGTGCTCAAAATTCGTCACATTTTGGATAGAATCATTTCCTTCTCAAGTCGTTACAGAGTAACTCTTTTCTCATCTTTAAAACCTCCTTAGTTTCTTCTTAGTAAGCGTGAGGCCTTTGGAGCATTCTCATAACTCCCTCTCTGACCACTTGGATCATCGAACTCGGGTTCAGTGGTCATCACCCGGTCTAACACTGATCCCCTGGACGTAAGGTTCGTTAAAATGATTCCTAGCTGGCCTAGCTAGGTCCATAAAAACAACACCTACCCGGACTTCTGGAGTAACTATACCTTAAGTGTGCACACCCCCATAGGAATACCTCATCCTACGAGTTATATAGTACCCGGCGAATAGACTTCGCCCTGCAGTATGAACTGGTCATACAATATCCACAACGACCACTGGGCCATGGCACTTAAAGCCACCCGTGGGTCAATCAAGGTCCTCCTCAACTCACTTTAGAAACTAAGGGGGCGTTTGGTTCATGGAATGTTAGATTACCTTAGGGAATGTTAGATTGCTGGGAATGTTAGATAACTGGGAATGTTAGATTCCTGTGTTTGGTTTAAAATTGAAATAGGTAAATAAGACAACGAAAATAAGATAAATTGATTAAAATGTCAAAAGCTCAATATTATGAATAAGATAAGGGAATGTGAGATTACCTAAGAAATCGGGGTGTATCTCACATTCCCTTCCAATAGCTAAAAACTTCATCGGGAGGTTATGTTACATTCCCTGGGAATCTTACATAACTTGAACCAAACATGGGAATCTTATATTACCAAGCAAATATAACCTTAGTTATCTTATATAACTTGAACCAAACGCCCCCTAAGGGTTTGGAAACATGATTCTTCCTTCCGTTTTTCTTTCTCAAATCATTTCTTTTGGACACATTTCTCATTTGAGTCCAATAGTTGAAATCGGCTATCTCATCAGCCCAAGAATGATTTTCAAAATACTCTCAGTGACCGTAGGCTTTTCAAATATCATTTTCTCATCTTTCTCACGTAAGGTACTCACTCATTAAAAGTGGTATTTTCCTCAAAAATAAGGTTTTGACAACCTGCTTACCAAAATAGTATATGTTCTTTCGACGTAAGTTTTATAAACATTTCTATTTACTCATAGGCTTTCCAACACAATTTCCCAAGTCACAAGAGTTGTACTTATCTCTTAACAACAATATTTTCGTCTAAGGTAATGCACATAATTTTTTCTCCAAGTCAATAAATATAATGAACACAAATAATAATATTCGAGCCTTTCAAAAATTCACCCGATTGCCCGTAGGCCTTCAAAACATCACAATACTTGGGATTAAAAACATCGGGAGAAAGTTTGGTCAAGGACAAGTCGAATACGAGTCCGCGTCGCGCGGACTCGCGGCTGGCCGCACCAGCGGACGCACGGTGGATGCACGGTGGACGCAGGCGTCCGGACCGCGTCCGCTGGTTCGCCATTTCTCGCCGAAGTCTGGACGCCCACGGACGCGCAGCGGACGCGCGTCCGTGCCCGCATCCAGCCTCTCGGCCAAGGCGTCGAACCAAGTTTCGCGCTGGGCGCGCGGTGGACGCACGGTGGACGCGCGTCCACTGCCGCGTCCACCCCAAATCTGCCAGAAAATTTCTGGCGCAGTCCGAAAGATTGAGCCGGTAAAAATAGTTCCCGAACTCTTTTTCACTTGAAATTTTTATGGTAGAACCCCAACTTATAGTACTTAATGTCCATAAAAAGTTTTGGTCATTTTGATCCACGAATAAACACAGAAAATTCCCTTTTTGACCTTGGCGGTGTGCTGTCCAGAATATTTTTCTCTCTGGACCAGTTTTGGAAAAAAATTCGAAAACCATACTTATACTACTCCGATCCTTACGAAATTTTATATGCGGGTTCTACACTTATAGAACTACATGTCTAAAAAAAATAGGATCAAAATACCTTACCAATTTTTCCCAATAAATTTCGGAAGTTACTGCCAGAATCTACCTTGATTTCTTCTCACTATTTTCACAAGTATAAGCCTATATAGGCATAAATACAACCTATACATGCATAAACTAGCTATAAACATGCATACAAAAATTACTAAACATTAAAGTGTAATTTCTTTGAGCCAACTTGTAGATCTATAACATAGCACATAATTTTCATATAAAAATTCCTAATCATATATTTTCCTAGCATTTGTCCACCTTCAAGTGATTGAGCCAACTTAAGGGATTCCTTACCTCCCAAGTAGATTTCTAAAACCGTAGAAAGATGATGATCTCTTCCTTCAAACCTTTCACTGAAGATCCTAAACAAAAATTACCATAATAACAATATTTTCATGAATCTTTAGCTTAAACTTAAATTCTAGGAAGGATTTAACCGAACAAAGCCAAAGTCTTTACCTATTTTAGAGCACCTGAGTTGAAGAGATAGCTAGGGAATTCTTGGATCACAAAGTAGAAGACTAAGCTTTTTCTTCTTCTTTCTTTCCTTTGATTTTCGAAAATGGGAGAGAGAGATGATGGTGGAAGACTTGGAGACCAATCTTCTTGGCTAGCTTACCCTATAATTCATCCCATTTAATTAATTATTTATTTTCATGTGGTGAATGAGGATGACACTTGTCAATCTTCCATGGTGTGGCTTGTAGAATAAGCTTACTTTGCCAGTTTGGGAGTAAATCAGATAAAAGTTCGGAGGAATATAACTTAATTCGGGAAAATTTTAATACTAAAATTATTCTAAAAATAATCTCGTCGATTATCATTAAAATTGGGAATTTTTCGGTGTCTCGCAAAATATAGGTACGGAGTTCGTAATAATTTTCCCCTTACAGTCCGTTAATTTCTCCCACTCGAGTTAGCAGACAATTCGAGCTTAATCGTATCATGCCTAATAATTCCTTCCTTAAGGTAAATTTCGAACTTATAAACATCCTTAAATTTTTCGGTTCGTAACCGATATGTATGATCGTAACTTATTATTAACTATCCTTACTTTTTAAAAAAAAAAAAAAAATCCTCTTGAAGTAACGAGAGACCATCTCGTAAATATCATAGCTTAAAAAATATTTTTCGAACTCTAAGCTTATCGGAATAGGCGAGGGGTTACAGCCAAACCCTTGTAAAAATGATAAGATTTTGACTAAACGGAGAGGGTCAAGCTAACTGAAAATAGTTTACAGGACTTGTGAAATCTCTCATTGCAATTTCTTTAAGGAAACCTCCATGAACGTAGCGAAAAATAATAGGTTCTCCAAACCCAATTGAGGCTTAAACATATGTAAGCTCTTACCAAATGAAGGTGTAGTGCGAAGTGCAACCAGTGTTGCAAAAATCCTGCCTTGATTAATCGACGCCTAGGCGCTATGCGTATGAGAAGAGAATACAGAGTGTATTTTATATTGATAACTCACAGAAGAATACATGGTATAAATAGGGAGATGCTAGTAACAGTACTAGACTAATTCTAGGAGAGAAAATATAACTACCTAGACTAAATCAATATAATAAAAGGTATGCTACCAAGAAGAGAAGCAAGAATTATTTGATCCTGGCGTACCCACTTCTCATGTTCTGGGTTGGCAATCGTTGCTTCAGTGTCGGTGAAACGGGCCGGCTCTTTGAGAGTGCCATCAATGTACCCCAATAATCCTAGGCCGATAAGAGTTGATCGAACCTGTCGTCGCCAAACTGGAAAATTTGCATCAGTTAGGCGAATTGGGAAGTTGGTCGGGGCAGATAATTGTATAACAGTGAGAGTCTGGAGTGCCATAGGATCGAATGGGAAGAAATACCAGAAGAAAAAGAGAGGGAAAAAAAAAATTTCTCGTAGGAGTTAGGCTCTGGATACCATATGAGAAGAGAATACAGAGTGTATTTTATATTGATAACTCACAGAAGAATACATGGTATAAATAGGGAGATGCTAGTAACAGTACTAGACTAATTCTAGGAGAGAAAATATAACTACCTAGACTAAATCAATATAATAAAAGGTATGCAATATTATTCCTTAATAATGCGCAGGACAGCCGCCTAGCATATCACCATAATGAGTGCTCTAGGACCTCTGTAACACCACTGATTTTTGAGCACCTTAAAATTATTATACTAAGTGTTGTATCCTTAAATTGGTCCATTTTAAATTATTCTATCATATTGTTTGACTCCAATTATACTAAAATTATTTTATTACTCTCCTTAAGATTATTCCTAGTTCAAAATCCTTGTTTCCTAATTTTATTTTATTTCTTGGGATCCAAGTTTGGTTTATTATTATTATATTAATCCTTGGGCTCCAAGTTTGGTTTATTATTATTATATTAATCCTTGGGCTCCAAGTTTGGCTTATTATTATTATATTAGAAATTTTTGGGCTCCAAGTATGGTTTATTTGTTCCCTCTATAAATATTCTCTATGAGTTAAACCCTAGGTCCATCATATATTCCTCCTCTCACATATTCTCTCTTGATTCTTTCTCTCTCAAATAAATAAAACCCTAGCATTCTCCTTGTTCATCATCAATTCAAGAATTAGAGGTCAAGGATCATCAAATTTAAGTGGTTAATTTTAGACGTTCCAGGTAAGATTTATGTCTACCTAAAATTTATTTATCCAAAATAAAAAATCATGTTTTCCTAAGTGATTATGTGCAAACTCTTTTTGATTAATGTATATAATCGTACGTAGTAGTATGCGAATATTTATGTATATTGTATGTTATTCGCACATATGTATGTTAGAGAGTTTGGAATTTGAGATTGATACACGCACTGTGCATATATAAATGTAGGATTAGTGTGTTCTTCATACATGAATTTAGTATGTATAATACGTGACTATATTTAAAGTAATATATGCATGTAAATATTGTACTGTAGATAAATTCACAAACTGTGGAATCTATACATGCGTATGTGTTTATATAATTGGTGTTAGTAATGGTTTGTGTATATATATGTGCGTACATGTATCGCTTGTTGGAATCGTGTGCATGTAGCATCATCATTAGATATAATACGAAAATATTTATATGTTCTCTATTCATGGAATTACCAGTACATGATATATGGTGTAGTCAATTTGGTAGATGGTATGAGTGTATTTAGAGTAATATTATATTTAATTAATTTTGGACATGGAGGATTTATACTTGGATTTTTCTTGTGAGTTTGGTCTCTCACAATTGGTTATGAGGTGGTGGAAATCCACAATTTGGTTGTATTGATACATACCGGAGTGGGCCAGATAGCTAATCCCACGATTGATTATGGATATGGAGTCTACTTTACATACCGGTGTGGACCGGGTAGTTAATCCCACAGACTCTTTGAGTTCGTTCTACCCATTGGTGTAGGTCTCCCATTGGGGGTATGCATACTTAAGGAATTGATCTCGGGCCAACTGTGTGGGTCTCCAGTTGGTTTTTCTTTTGGTCACTGGGGCCGAAGTAATGGCTCTTGCCTGGTATTTCTCCTCCTCCTGGTCAAAATGGTTAAATATAGTTAACTGTGAAAATTCTATTGTGGTGGAATACTATAAGTATTATATATTATATGTTGGTAATAGTGTATTCAGTAACATGTTGTTATGTGATTTTATATGATGGCTTATATGCATACCTGGCATATATCTAGCATGTTTAGCATCATATCAAGCATGAGGAAATTTAAAATAATAAAAAGAATATATTAAGGGGTCAAATTTATTATGTGGAAATTTATGTGCTCCAAAGTGCTATTGTCAAAATGTTTTACGAGGTGGAGTAAGTCTTACCAGCCGTCGTGCTGACTTTGTTTCCCCTTTAGTTAATTTTGCAGGTGATGATTGCATGATTTGGAGCATGAGAGCGATTTACACCTTTCTAGATTAATATTTGGAGTTTTATTTTATTAGATAATCTAGAGGTTGTATTTAAAAGAAACGTATTTAGTTCATTGTACTAGTATAAGTTATGGGTAATTTTTAGTAGTTGGTTTAGCCTGTGCATTTAGATATAAGTTGTATCTAAGTGTGGCGGTAGCATCCCTATTTTTTTTATCATTTGTTTTTGGGCTTCCGCAAAATTAAAGGTGATTTTTAATTAAATAAATTTCGTTTTAATAAAATATTTTGGTCTGGAAAATGGGGGTGTTACAACCTCCCACCACACTCTCTCTCTCTCCTCAAACCTGACACCCTCTCCGATGGCCACCAGCAACACCGCCAACAATACTGTGGCTTCGGCCACCACTCCCGTGGCTCCGGCCGCCACCTACATACCCCCTCTCTTCGGCGCACCATTTCATTTCTATTAAGATAACCATGCACAACTTTCTCTTCTGTCGTACTCAGTTGGTCCCCTTCCTACGCGGCCAAGGTCTCCTCGGGTTCAATGACGGTGAATGCTCGTGTCCGCCGGCGACCACTATCACCGCTCCCGCCACGAGCTCTGCTGCTGCCACCACGGCGCCCAACCCAGCCCACGCCGCATGGGTGCAATAAGATCAATCGATGCTCTCCGTCCTCATCTCCTCGCTCTTCGACGAGGTGATGTACCTCGCGGTTCGCCAGAATACTGCCCGCGAAGGACCCGAGCAAGTCTGGAGCCCCGAAGGACCCGGAATGAAGCCCACACGCGTGTTGAGTGGCGTGACAGAATTCCAGTAGCCGACCACGCACGCAACCACGCGTGTGGGACGCGTGGATGGGACACTGCGCGAGAATATTTTCTAGGGCGAAATTTCGGAGACTATTTAAGGCCCCTTGATAGAATTTCAGGGGAGTTCTTGCCTTTTTCCAATTTTGGGGGAGAGTTCCTCCTTCTTTCATCTTTAGAAAATTCCCTTTTCATTTCTTAGTTTTTAGGATAGTTTAGCTTAGCAATTTCACCTTGTAAGAAAGACAACAAGCTTGGATTGAAGAACATTATATTTCATTACTAGTTGATCTCTACTACATCTTAATCTATTTTATTCTCATTATCTTGTGCTTAGATTGAATTAGCTATTGTCTTTGAATTCTTGATTATGAGTGGCTAGTTTAATCTAGGGTTTGGATTGTGTGAGGATATGTTGCTAGTGTGATGATCTTATGTCTTCTTTTTTATTTAATTGCATGGATTGTTGGAATTTCTATTCTTGTCTATTGATTGTTGTTTTGATGATATCTTGTTTGGATTTGGCCAATCTAGATGAGAGATTGAGCTTTTGACTCTTTCATGTATTTGATTAGAGTTGGGATTGAAAGCTTTGTAACAATCATAGTGTAACCCCTCGGTTTTTACGACAAAGTAGCGATATAAATTTTTTTTTAAAGCTATGACATTTAAGAGAAAACTATTCGGTGCTTGAAATAATTTTTTTCTCTTAAGGATTAATTATCGATAAGCTGCGAACTACGTATCGGTTACGAACCGAGGAAATTTTAAGGACGTAGATTCAAATCGAATTTTCCAGAATTGGGATTATTAAGTATCATACGATTAGGCCTGAATTTTTAATTAGTTCAAGAGAAATTCTAAATGGACTGTAAGGGATAAATTGTTACGGGCTCTGTACCTAAATTTAACGGATTATCGGAAAATTCCCAAAATTGGTGATTTGCGACGGGAATATTTTTACGATAATTTTAGTATTAGAATTTTCCCGAATTAAGTTATAATCCTCCGAACATTCATCTGATTTAAGCTTAAACTGATCAAGTGAACTAATATCTTCTTAAGGGATTAATAGGGTGTTGACATGTGGCATTACAATCTAGAATGAGATTTGATCTTGATTTTGCATTTAATGAAGTATGGTGCATTGTACTATGTTTCTTGATCTTCAAGAGAGCTAGCTAATCACTCACATCACCACCTCTTTCACTCTTCCTCTCCCATTCGTATTACACTAAGAAGAAGGGAAGAAAATAAAACTTAAGCTAGCAAGGTGATCATTCCCTCTTCTCTCCACTCCCATTTTTTTTCGAAAATCCCAAAGAGAAGAAGAAGGAAAAATTAGCTAAGTCTTCATTGTGATCTAAAGCTTCCTCCTACTATTTTCCTAACTCAAGTAACCAAGTCTAGGTAAGACTTTAAGCTTTAATGGTTCAAACATCTCTAGCATTTAAGTGTGATGTTTAATACAAGAAAAATGTTGTTATTATGGTGGCATTTCTTTAGGATTTTTGGAGAAAATTCCAAGGGAGCATACTCAACTTACGGTTTAGAAATCTTCTACGGAGGTAAGGATTCCCTTAAGTCGGTTCAATCGCTTGGAAATAGGCAAATGCTAGGAAAATTGCATGCTTAGAGTTTTGTTCATGAAAAATGTGTGTTACACTTTAGATCTATAAGTTGACTCAAAAATCTTTGCTTTGATTTTTGATAAATTTTTTATGCATGTTCATAGCTATTTTATGCTTGTATATGTTGTATTTATGTCCATATAAGCTTATACTTGTGGAAATAGAGAAAGGAAAATCAGGGTAGATTCTGGCAGTAACTTCCGTGAATTTTTGGGAAAATCGGTAAGGTATTTTGATCCAATTTTTTTATATACATGTAGTTCTATAAGTGTAGAAGCTGCATATAAAATTTCATAATTTTTGGAGTAGTATAAGTATGGTTTCCAAATTATTTTCCGAAACTGGTCCAGAGAGAAGAAAAATCCGGACAGCACACTGCCAAGGGCAAAAATGTAATTTTCTGTGCAAATTCGTGAACCTAGGTGACCAAAACTTTTTATGAACATTAAGTACTATGAGTTAGGGTTCTACCATAAAAATTTCATAATTTTTGGAGTAGTATAAGTATGGTTTCCAAATTATTTTCCGAAACTGGTCCAGAGAGAAGAAAATCCGGACAGCACACTGCCAAGGGCAAAAATGTAATTTTCTGTGTAAATTCGTGAACCTAGGTGACCAAAACTTTTTATGAACATCAAGTACTATGAGTTAGGGTTCTACCATAAAAATTTCAAGTGAAAAAGAGTTCGGGAACTATTTTTACCGGCTCAATCTTTCGGACTGCGCCAAGCTGAAACTTTCTGAAAAAAGAATGGTTAGAAACAATTTTGACAATATTACTTTTTGTGTATTATATTAACGTGGAAAATAACTATGTATTGAAATTTATCATGACTCTATGCTTGAATATTTTGGTATGTGTTTAACACTAACTAAGCATGGGAGTTGGAAAGGTGGATGTGTTGTGTACCCCACCGAGATCTAAATAGTAGATGTGTTTCGTACCCCACTCGTGAACTAATCGTGGATGTGTTTTGTACCCCACGTGAAATTGGAAAGGTGGATGTGTTGTGTACCCCACCAAGATCTAATAGTGGATGTGTTTTGTACCCCACTTATGAATTTAAAGGTGGATGTGTTTTGTACCCCACCGTGAACTAATCGTGGATGTGTTGTGTACCCCACGTGAGATTTGAAAGGTGGATGTGTTGTGTGATGTTTCGTACCCCACCGTGAATCGTGGATGTGTTTTGTACCCCACGTGAGAATTGGAAGGTGGATGTGTTGTGTACCCCACCGAGATCTAATAGTGGATATGTTTCGTACCCCACTTATGAGTAAGACGAGAATTGTGTACCATGGGCGACGTGTAAGAACTAACTACCGGGTGAATTAATGACTGAGTTAATTGCTCCAATTATTGAAATAAAGTGAAATTACTTGTTGATTATGTTGTTGCAGGTTGATTGTGTTGTGGGTAATATTATCTTACCTTGTTCTCATTGATTGACTATTTTGAAAACCTTTGTTTATTTTCAAGTGATAATGGATATCCTTACTTAGCCGTCGCGCTAACTACACTTCATTGTGTCATCTATTAGATGCAGTCTAGCGTGAGCTCTAAATAGGATGGGAGTCGAGGTTGAAGATTACTCTATCCTAGAATAGATACCCTGAAGAATTATTTCCATATGTACCTATTTGGATATTGACATGGTTGTTTGAGGTTGTAAGTTTAGCCTTAGCGTTTGGGTATAGGAAAGATACCTAAGCGTGGCGGTAACACCCAGTTTTCTGCTGGTTAGACGCTTCCGCAATGTATTATATTTTAAGGATTTTGTAATAAATCCAAGATGTGAAAATTGGGGTGTTACACATAGATCCTATGGACTTCTTAAGAATAGTAGGAAAGTGTGTAGCTAAAGTGTTTGATAAAATGTCTCTTAGGACTTTGGTTGCTTAAAAGCACTCCTAAGTCCAAGAAGCCCTAGTACACATAGGTGAAAGAGAACTAAGAAGACACACTTCTGAATAGCAAACATCTTTGCTTTGTTTATCCATTGCATTAGACACACTAGGATGCAACATAGATGAGCACTATCCAAGCTCTTATCTTCTTACATTTATTTACTCATATTTGTTTTACTTCCATCCTCACACAACTTTATGAACCTCTTCACTCTTGAATCATCATTCATCGCACTCAAATCCCTAGCATGACTCAATCACTTAAACGCACAAACACTTGACACACCTCCACGTCCTTCCTTCGAGACCGACACTCGGGGAGTCGTAGACTTTCCGTTTTATCACATTCACATATCTTTTCACACCTCACCCCTACGCAAAACTGCATCCTGTCAGAATGGCGCCGTTGCGGGGGAAGGCAATAGGTTGTCAATTGTTTTGTTTATTTTGATTGAATGATTGTGAGATTTGAGCATTGTTAATCCATAGCATTTTACTTTGTTTTATTTTCTATTTTACTTGTTCTTGTTACTTACCCAATTGACTACTTTTAGTCAATTGTGGATTATTTACTTCATTGGTAATCTTAACAGGTGAATGCACACGAGAGCAAAAGGGAATCAAGGTTTACTCCCTTATATTCTAGAAATTAACAGAGCAACTCGGAAGAAAAGCATCCAAAAATCACAAATGGCTTCGTCAAGCGCAACAAGAAATCCCCCAGGGAGAGGAGCAACTATACCAAACCCGCCCCCCTGTGCCAGTTAATCCTCTAGGACCGATTAATCAGGAAGAACCAATTTTGGAAGAACCACAAGTTAATAGAGCAAATTCACAAGAGCAAATAAGAGAAGAAGATTACTATGTAATACCTCAAGAACAACAAAGATCAATCGCCGATTATATGACGCCAGACTTCAATATGCACAATTCGATCTATGTACCACCTATGGAAAATGTCAACTTCCATGTATATCCAACCATACTCACTTTGGTCCAAAATAGCCAATACTCAGGATTGCCATCATAGGATCCTCATGCGCACATCTCCAGGTTTATAAGAGTATGTGGTATGTACAGACAAGAAAGGGTCAGTGAAGAGATTGTTAGACTAATAAATTAAGTCTCCGGGCTTTGATACCAATTGAAATTACTTCGTGGATCTTGAATGCAAGACTTTAAGGGTTTAGAAAATATTTAACGTTTTTATAGTTATTAGTCCAGATTATATAATACTAAAACACAAACAAATATAAAAACAAAAGTAAAAGAAATGAACCCGGACACAAGAAATGATCACGCAGTTCTGAGCTAAAACTCCTACGTCTGCGGGGCTACTCAGCTTTCGCCCAATCCACTAGATGATCACCAAGGTTACAACAGTTGGAATATATGCCCAAACATACAATGGTCCTAAACCAACACAACCTTCAACATCTACAGTTGAATTGGCAAAACTGCAAGCCGGGAAATCTTCAATTCATCACCACGACTCAGCATCAACTTCAGTCTCAAAGACAGTTGCAAAACGCCATTAATTCTCCAAAGTAATTCACTTGAAATTCACGTGTGAAGCTCTGAACATTTAATGTTTGAAGAGATGAAAATTAGAGCTTCAAGTGCCTTCATATTTATAGCTTAGAATCCCTTAACAAACCTCACAAAAATAGAGCTGAATAATCCTTGATTTAATGAGATCCACAATAACTTAAAAAGCTGTTAGCCACATAAAATAAATATGTTGACTAATTCCTTGTTGAGAGCTTGCTGTCTGAGACAGCATATGCTGACTTAGCTTCCCTTTCAGCACTGGCGGACAACCTGACTGACGGTCCAAAAACTATAATAAAACATATAGGCTAAGTGTATTTTTGACAAATAATATAGCCAATTAAAAAGGACTGTGTATCATTTGTACAATTACAGTTATTGTTATTGTTATTGTTGTTGTTGTTGTTATTATTATTATTATTATTGTTGTTGTTGTTGTTGTTGTTGTTGTTGTTGTTGTTGTTGTTGTTGTTGTTGTTGTTGTTGTTGTTGTTGTTGTTGTTGTTGTTGTTGTTGTTGTTGTTGTTGTTGTTATTATTATTATTATTATTATTATTATTATTATTATTATTATTATTGTTATTCTTTTACGGTTATAGAGTGATTGTATTGTATTTATATATTGGATATGTTGACATTTTATAATAATTATATATTTGTATTCTTATTTACACTAAAATTATTTGAATATTATATTTGACATTTTTGTTATCATTGATAATTAATCAATACTTAAGTATTTTATTAAGATTAAAATTTAAATTTTTGAAATTTTTTTACTTAAGTATTATGAATTATACTAGCGTGACTAGAGGTTGACCGTTGATGGGAATTACTCATCTCTGAGAATTCTTTGCAGGGACGGCGAACTGGATGAGGATTTTTTTTTATCTCTGGTGGGGACGAGAATGCTGAAGTGTACCAATGAGGAATTTTTCGAATGAGGACAGTGATAGGGAGTATACTCCCTTGCTCCACCTCACCTCGCTACCATCCATAACAATTCATAAGAAAATAATGGATTAAAATAATAAGATAAGAAGTGTATGTCATTTAAGAATGTTTCAAATTAGACCATAAAAAGAAATGTCAAAAGGATTGACTTTAGATTGTTGGATAACATTGGTAACTACACAAATGTGTTAAAACCCTAAAAAAATAAAAATTCAAAAAAAATAAAAATGAAATTGAGGAAATAGATAATTTTATGTTTTTATTATTTTAGATTAATTATCTTAACAAATAATCGATTATTAATAATAAGATAAAACAACAAAATAACAAATTATATATACTTAATAAGACCTAATAACAACACATTACAAGTTAATTTCAATCAATAAATAAAAGAGGTTTATTCAATTATGATGATATTAATTTTGATAAATATTATGTTCAAATTTGAATATGACGCAAATAATAATTTAAAAATAACATATATTATCTTATATTTTGTAGGGTAAACTCATATTCAAAAAGCAACAATTAAATTTCACCAAATAGCAACAATTAAAACAACTAAAAAAAATGAAAGTAAGTAATTACACGTCAAGAACATCCTATATCACTCTTAATATAGAATTCACTTAATCATTAAATAGTAAAAATTTAATAAAATAACCTTAATAAGTAATATAACGAATATTAGGAAAAAAATCTTGTGACGGGCTGTAACATTACTATAAAAGAAAATATAATCTTATTTTGTGTAAAAAATTACTATAAAAGAAAATATAATCCAAATTACTATAAAAGAAAATATTATCGAACTATGTGTTAAAAATTAACCATTTTTGGTCATATGAGGACCTATAAATACAGTACTACATAACAGTTAGCATAATATAAAAGAATAAAAAACCACAAATCTTGAGCACTTCTTCCTATTCTCTCATTTTCAATCAATACTATGGCAAGAAGGAGATTAAGATTGGCATATATCGTCAATGAATCCAAAAGAAAAACATCCTACCGAAAAAGAAAGAGAGGGCTGCTCAAGAAGATTAATGAGCTCACAATTCTCTGTGATGCTGTTGTTGCCATGATAATGTATAGCTCGTTTGAGCAGGGGCCAGTAATATGGCCGCCTACTGTTGAAAGGTTTGAGGAACTGATTGTAAGGTTCTTGAACTTGCCGGACGAGCAACAAACTCGAAGGATGATGAGCAATGAATCATTAAATACGGGAAGGATTGAAAAGTTGAACACTCAACTTCTAAATCTGAAGAATAAGAATAGGAAGAGGGAGATGAATGAATTGATGCATCAAATCCTTACCGGAGAGCAATCAATTGATTCTCTGAATTTCACAGACTTAAATGACATTGGTTGGGTTTTAAACACGAACTTGGCTGATGTTGGTATGAGGTTTAGGGAACTTGAAAGAGATTCATCCCCAACTCTGGCTCCAACTGCGTCACCTTCAGTTCTTGGGCCTGGGACAAGCAATGTGGATGTGTTTTCTGGGCAAAGCTATCAAGGCATGGTGGGTATGCAAACTCCCATGTCTCCAATCTTAATTATCAAAATTGGAGTTTTATGAATAGCAGTGTTCAAAATGACCCAACTCAGGGGGGACCAGGGCCTAGCACCTCCAAAAATCCTTGAAGATTCTGCAAACTTCTCTAATGCAATGAAGTTTTTCTTATTTGTTGTTTAAATTGATTTCATATAGTTTCATATGTTTTTATGTTTTTTTTGTTTGTTCCAGTTCAATTAATAAAGTTGAGTTGCCTGCAGAAAATCCTTCTCAAAATACATAAATATAAAAAAATCAAGGTTTATATCTCTTTGCATTGACAAATTTTAATTTAGCTGCACAAAATCCTTCTCAAAATCCATAAATATATAAAATCAAAGTTCATATCTCTTTTACATTGACACAAATTGTAACAGAAAGATAATAAATGATATATCTATTGCTAAAGTATTAAATTAGACACAATTAATATGAATGACAATTTTCCATGTTTTTTTTTAGCTTCCAAATTTATTTTCTAATGTTTAAATCCAAACATTGCATTAAAATATTTATATTTATTAATTTTAAGAATTAACCTAGCTACCACATGCGGTAAAAAGAATAAATTTACTAACCAACTAAAAAAATGAAAATCAGTAATTACACATCAAGAAATTGCATCACTCTCAATATAGAATTCACTTATTCATTAAATAGTAAAAATGTAATAAAGTAACCTTAATAAGTCATATAATGAATATTAGGAAAAAAATCTTGTGACAGGTTGTAACGAACATTACTATAAAAGAAAATATAATCTAATTATCTGTAAAAAAAAAAAAAAAATTAACCAATTTTGGTCATTTGACGACCTATAAATATCATATCACCAGACATAATAGTCAGCACATCATATAGAATAAAAAATCACAAATTTTGAGCTCTTCAACCTATTCTCTCATTTCCAACCATGACAAGAAAGAGATTTAGATTGACATATATCGTCAATCAATCCAAAAGAAAAGCATCCTACCAGAAAAGAAAGAGATGGATCCCCAAGAAGATTAATGAGCTCACCATTCTTTGCAGTGTGGATGTTGCCATGATAATCTATAGCTCATTTTAGCAAGGGCCAGTCATATGGGCTCCTACAGTTGAAAGGGTTCAAGAGCTTTGCTTTGCATTGACAAATTTTAGTTGCACAAAATCTTTCTCAAAATACAAAATTATATAAATCAAAGTTCATATCTCTTTGCATGGACACAAATTATAATAGAAAGATAATAAATGACATACTATATATTGCTCAAGTATTAAATGAGACACAATTAATAGGAATGACAATTTCCCGTGTTTTTTTATTATCTTCCAAATTTATTTTTTAATGTTTAAATCGAAACGTTGCATTAAAATATGTATATTTATTATTTTTAAGAATTGACCTAGCTACCACATGCGGTAAAAGAAATACATTTAATAACCAACTAAAAAATAAAATAAGTAATTACATGTCAAGAACATTGCATCACTCTTAATATAGAATTCACTTAATCATTAAATAGTAAAAATTTAATAAAATAACCTTAATAAGTCATATAATGAATATTAGGAAAAAACTCTTGTCACAGATTGTAACGAACATTACTATAAAAGAAAATATAATCTAATTATCTGTAAAAAAAAAAAAAAATAACCAATTTTTTTCATATAATTACCTATAAATATCGTATATATCATCTCTGCATAATAGTTAGTACATGATATAGAATAAAAAAAACCACAAATTTTGAGCACTTCAACCTATTCTCTCATTTCCAACCATGGCAGGAAGGAGATTAAGATTGGCATATATCGTCAATCAATCCAAAAGAAAAGCATCTTACCAAAAGAAGATTAATGAACTCACCATTAATGAGCTCACCATTCTTTGCGGTGCGGATGTTGCCATAATAATGTATAGCTCGTTTGAGCAGGGGCCAGCCATATGGCCTCCTACAGTTTAAAGGGTTCAAGAGCTTTGCATTGACAATTTGAGTTGCACAAAATCTTTCTCAAAATACATAAATATATAAAATAAAAGTTCATATCTCTTTGCATGGACACAAATTATAATAGAAAGATAATAAATGACTTATTATATATTGCTCAAGTATTAAATTAGACATAATTAATAGGAATAACAATTTCCCATGTTCCTGATGAGGATTCTCGTTCCCCATTACAACGGAGATGGGGAGTGGGAAAATTGGGGAAAGGGGGCGGGGATGAAAATACCCCACTCCCACTCTGATGCTTATAACAGCAGCAACAGTAACAACAACTAACAACAACAACAACATTATTATTATTGTTGTTGTTGTTTTAAGGTTGTAGAGTGTTTTTATTCTATTTATATATTGGAGGTGTTGACATTTTTTCATTATATTTTTGTATTTTTATTTACATTAAAATTATTTGAATATTATATTTGACATTTTTGTTATCATTGAGAATTAATCAATACTTAATAATTTATTAAGACTAAAATTTAAATTTTTGAAATTTCTTTACTAAGTATTATGAATTATACTAACGTGACGGAGAATGCTGTGATAGGGACTATACTCCCTGGAAAGTGCTGACGGAGTATGTACGTTGGGGTTGCAATAACTGATGGCATCAATTTTTAATTATTTTATATATTTATAAAATATATGGCGGTTATATGTATTTAACTGCCGTATATAATAATAGTTTTTTTTAAGTATTTAGAGTATATAAGGCGGTTATACAATAACTGCCGTATATATGTTATGTTTTTTAAAATATATTACAGTATATACGGTGGTTATATATGTATAACCGCCGTATATACTATATAAATTTTCACTTTTTAAAAAAAAAATTAGAGTATATGCAACGGTTATACAATGTTAACTCAGGCTAGCAGAAGTATGCTAGATAGACATTATCGAATAGCACCTTCCATAGTAAAATTTGTCAAAAATCACACCCATGGCCAAACCCTTGTAAAAATGAAAAGATTTTGAAAATAGCACTTGGACTAAACGGAGAGGGTCAGGCTAACTGAAAATAGTTTACAAGACTTGTGAAATCCCTCCTAGCAATTTCTTTAAGGAAACCTCCATGAACATAGCGAAAAATAATTGGTTCTCCAAACCCAATTGAGGGTTAAACATATATAAGCTCTTACCAAATGAAGGTGTGTGAAGTGCAACCAGTGTTGCAAAAATCCTACCTAGGAGTCAATTAATCGACGCCTAGGCGCTATGCGCCGGCCAGCCGCCTAGCGTATCACCATAATGAGTGGTCTAGGCGGTCGGCCGGCTTGGCAGCCAACTAGGCCGCTTAAGCGCTAACCGCCTAGGCGCCGACTAGGCCTCCTAGGCACCGACTAGGACGCCTAGTTTGCCGAAAGAATTCAACTACAGAAAGGGCTCAAATGCAGGCTATATATGCAAGCTAAGATTACAAGTTGAAATGTTGAAAACCTATGTGATGATTAAATTATTTGTAGTAATATATTTGATATCGTTTCTAACAATGTAACACTTTACAATACTATACTTTTATTATTGTTATTGAGTTTGAATTTCTTAATATAATATATTTTAGAGTAAATACCCAAAATGGTCCCTCGACTATAGCATAATTCACAAATTGGTCCTCGACTTATGGTTTTAACCAATAACATCCTTAACTTTCGATTTTTGACCCAATTTGGTCCTCCGTCAATATGCCTGTTTGTTGACCGTGAGATCCGAGGACAGAGTAGTAATTTCACTCCTTTATGTTTTTGGCGACGAACCGGTTCATATGCGAAATCTACAACAAGGGTTTCCAGAGGAACCAGAACCTGCAGCTTCACAAGAGAGGGCACAACCTGCCATGGAAGCTGAAGCAAAGGAACAACAAGGAGGTGATCAAGAAGAAGGTGTATATATGCCCGGAGAAGAACTGCGTTCACCATGACCCGTCTCGAGCTCTCGGGGACCTCACTGGGATCAAGAAACACTTCAGCAGAAAGCATGGGGAGAAGAAATGGAAGTGTGATAAGTGCTCGAAGAAGTATGCTGTCCAGTCTGATAGGAAAGACAACTTTATTACACATAGGGCGTTTTGTGATGCATTAGCGGAGGAGAGTGCGAGGTTTACTACTTCAATTCTGTCCCGAATCTCAACTTCCATAACGAATTGCTGTCCGCCGGGAATCCCGGATTCAGATCTCACGTTTTCCGGCCGCCGCAGAACGAGCTGATGGTGGGTGTGGACGCGGCGGGGAATCATCATCAGCTGTCTCGATGGGCAAAAGTCGCGGATGCCGCTTTGGCTGGACGCCAATAACGCCATGAGTTCGCCGGCGGCAGCGGCTTAGCTCACGAGCTCCTACAAATGGCAGCGCCGCCGGCTAATATGCTGGGTTTGTCTTCGCAGAACCACTGGTTTCACGGTAGCGGCAACGCGTCTTCGTCGTCGCTACCGCCGGTGATGAAGGAGGAGGACGACGGGAAGATAAGCTCCATGTTCTACGAAGCGGCGGCGGCGGGAACCGTGCCACCCTCCTATAATTAGCGAACAAGTGAAGTCCAATGGCGAGAAGCTTGTGAAATTACTACTCTGTCCTCAGATCTCACGGTCAACAAACGAGCATACTAACGGAGGACCAAATTGGGTCAAAAATCAAAAGTTAAGGATGTTATTGGTTAAAATTATAAGTCGAGGACCAATTTCTGAATTATGCTATAGTCGAGGGACCATTTTGGGTATTTACTCTATATTTTATAATTATATTATGAAAGTACTATATTATAGGCTTAATACAAGTATGTAATATTAATTAGTGTGAGATTTTTTTTATAAAAATTTTAAAACTTTAGCGACGGATAAAAATCGTAGTAAATTCGTAGTTAAATATTTTCTAACAAAAAAAAATGACAACAAAATAGCGACGGAAAATATTGGTCACTAAATTTAGTGACGGATATTTCCGTCCCTAATCCCTCAAAAATTTCGTGATTTAATTCGTCGTGGAGAGGAAAATAGCGACGGATTTTTTTAATTTAGCGACGGAAAATTCCGTCGCTAAGTTTAACGACGGAAATAAATTGGGTCGCAAAATTTTAGCGAGGCCACTTTTAGCGACAGACGTAATCCGTCGCTATTCGCTTTAGCGACGGATTTTTCCCTTTCTAGTGACGAAAAGTTCCGTCGCTATTTTCACATTTTTTTTGTCGTGTACCATATATATATATATATATATATATATATATATATATATATATAGGGTCATGTTCAAGTGTGGCCGTGCTCTTAGGTGTGAACAGTGCGGCCTCACCACTATGTATACAGATATACACCACTCAGTGTTAGAAAATGCACCACACAAATATGCATCGTTAGGGACGCATCACCCAAAAACACACCACTAGGTATGCAAATATACACCACACAGTATTAGCAAATGCACCATTAGGGACATGGGAGTTATGGTGCATTATTTTGGGTGTGTGGTGTGTTTTATGGTGTTTTTGTATATTTTCATTGTGGTGTGTTTCTTAACATTGAGTGGTGTATTTCGTAACATTGAGTGGTGTGTGACCGCACGGCCACACCTAAGAGCACGGCCACATTTGATTAATATTCTATATATATATATGTATGTATATGTATATATATATATATATATGTATATATAATATGACATACACCCACACACATGCATTATTTTTTTGTTTTTATATGTCGCCGCCTAGGCGCCGCCTAGACCGCTTAGGCGCTAGGCGCTAGTCTACCGCCCGACTAGCGCCTAGCGCCTACTGCAACCATGTTTAAACTAGGGAATAGAAGTCATATATGTCAATCACATACATGTTCACCAAAGAGCTTTGTGCATCAAGATTGTGGTTGTAGAATTCAAGAGTAAAAGTAAGTATTTGAATGCAATATAAAGAAAGCTAGGAATGAAATTGCTCATCTATCACATGATGCTTCTAGTGTCTTAGGTTAAGGTTGTGACATTGCAATTGAGATATTCAAGTGAGGCTTTACAAATACTTTTCATCTCTCAGTCTAGTAAGAATTTTCTCGGTATAGAACACCTTTAAGTGACTATAATCCTAAGTAACATTTCATCGAACACTTGGTCTTCACCTCATTGTTTAGCATTGTTAAGCCTAGAACCTTAGAACATTATAGAAGCATTTGTGCATTGCTATTTGATTTAAATCCTCTTGTTTATCATTGTTTATTTCTTAAATCAATTACTTGTTTTGTTTTGTTTTGATCTCATGCAATCAAATACATCATTTTGGTTAGCTTTCAAACACTTGATGAACTCGTGTTTAATCCCTTGCTACTCGAATCCCTCCTAGCCATTCTTAGAGGACGACACTCACTAAATCAAACCACTAAAAATACAACTTTCAACCATCAAGGAATGATTTCATATGATTGGCACAAACTTTTGCCGCTATCTTGTATAACACATTACAAAGTGCGATGGGACGAGGATCCTTCATGGTTTAATTTCTAAGTTTACTTTCTTCAGGATCAAAACTATAAAGGTGTCATTCGCTTTGGCAGGTAAACGTGCAGTCTCAACAAATCGTTTACAAAATAAAGTCACATCCCTTCCTAACACTCCCTATAAGTTTTGATAGAAACCCGGACCAAAACCATCTGGACTTGGCGATTTATCGGGATACATTTGAAACACGGCAACCCAAACCTCCTCCAAACTAACTGGCCGAATTAAACTCTCATTAGCTGATGGTGTCACATAGGAACTAATGCATGAGATAACCTCGTCCATATCACCATTATCAATTTTGAACAAAGTAGAGAAATAATCCACCATGACACCTCCAATCTCATCCAAGCCCTCAACCCGTACCATCCTCATTCTTCAACTTATGCACATTATTCCTCTTCTTCCTGGTTTTAACAGAGTTATGAAAGAACTTCGTATTTAGATCACCACCTCTCCACCAGTGCTCCTTCGCCCTTTGCTTCCAAAAAAGATGTTGCTGCTCTAGCAATGTAATGAGTTCCTTCTCGGTATGATTATAATCAGTAAGTCCCCTGTTATCCCTACAATTAGTCAATTATGAAGGCTATCTAATTTGCTCTTGCACCAATCAATTCGTTTATGAAAATCCTTGTTATAGTTACGACCCCACCGCCAAATGTCATTACTACAGACCTCAACTCTATCAATAATGTCCAAACCCGTCGTTCTATACCAACTTTGCTCAACAATTTCCTTGAAAATATACTCCCGGAGCCACATAGTTGAGCAACCGTAGCCGCCGAGAGAAATAAAGGCAAATGGCCACTATACGGACAGGTCAAAGAACTAGCCGGAGCTCCATCAAATAAAGTAAGCCATGTGTCTGTACTCTGTAACAAGGATCCTATCAAGCTTTTCTTCCACCATAGCCTGCGCACCTCAAGCTCGTTCCCAAGTGAATTGATGCCCCGTGAAGGGAAAATCCACCCGGCCACTGTTGACTCTTTGTGCTTCATTAGGTTGAGAAAGTAGCTATGAATAGATACTACATTGTAACAGAGTCAGTAGTACTCAAAAAAAAAAAAAAAAAAAAACCACCTCCTTAAAACCCAATAACAACCATTCTAGGTGAGGCAATTTTCCTCTCTTCTCATGTTGATGAAGCAAGTCATTAAAGTCACCCATGACTACCCATGGAAGTGAACTTAGACCAACAAGAGTACGAAGTAAATCCCACGAAGCTCGTTTGCGATACCTTTCTGAAAAATCGTAGAAACTTGTAAAACGCCATTCTGGGTTGCCAACATCAATAGTTATAGAAGCATCAATATGGTTATGGGAGAAACTAGTTACTTCTACCTCCATATTCTCGAACCATAATAGGGCTAAGCCACCCCTATGGCCCTGGGCATCAACGACTAGCATATTCTGAAATCCTAACTGACTGCGAATTGGTTCCATTTTGCTCTTAGTAAGAAATGCCTCCATCAAAAATACCAAACTTGACCTCTTTGTGCGAATTAAGTCCGCAAGTACTCGATCAGTTGTCGAGTTGCCAAGCCCCCGACAATTCCAGGATAGAAGACTCATAATTCTAGGTGGGCTTGCACAACAATACCCGCCTCCTGCCCATTTTTGACACATCACAGCATTGACAGTATTCACATCAAAGTCAAAAGTCATAATTCCTAATTTCATTAATTATAACTGTTTTATTATATTATCAATTATCAATTATTAATTTATTATTTTGAAACCCTAATTTCCAAATCAACGTCATTATTCCTAATTTCATTTTTCTGTTTTCCTCTATCCCGACCCGGACAACTTGCGGGGACATCGGTGGAGCCGTGGAGTGACTACGTGTGCCAGACCGGCTGTGGACTTGGGACGGCTGAGCTGAGGTAGGTCTTCTACTCTTCACTTTCTTTTCTCTGAGCGTGTAGTCAGTAGTTCTTCTACTGTATTTTGCATATTAGGACTCGCGACCTGCGACTCTGGGTTGCCTCCGGCGGTGTGATTTCAATATATGCCTATTTGTATTTCAATTTTGCTGTGTTCATTATGTTTAGACGAATTTAATGCTGTCATGCAATTTTGTTAATCTGCTATACGAAATTTGTTTGTGTTGGTTTGTTGTCATTTGTTTCTGTCTCTCAATACAATTAGTAATTGTAAACTCAAAGGAAAGTCAATATTTTGGAATGAGAATATGGGACCAAAGATCAAGTCTGATGTGTTTTGAATGGTACTCGTATGTAGTTTAGGATTGAGAAAATGTTGTTCTAAACTTTCTGGATCATATGTCAGGTGTTTGACTTTTTTTATTTATGACTGCTAGAGCTTAGTGAATTCCAGCTTTTGATTGCATAGTTTTCTTAGTCACTTGTGACTATATAGCTCTTGGAGTGTATAGAGGAAAATATTGTGAAAGATTAAGATTGCTGGAAATAGGAAAATAAGTATTCTTCTACTGGAGAATTTATGCCATTTATTCAATACTTGAGTTAATTGTCAGTTTTTTTTTTTTTTATATGTTGTTTGTATTCATTTTTATTAGACTTCAATTTATGGTATTATATAGGGTGACAAGTAACAATACAATTGAATCTGTTCATGAACAAGAAGTTAATGAACATGCTGCAACTCCATCAATCTCTTCAAGTTAACCAATAGAAAGTAACAACTCAGTTGCTGAACAAGAAGTCACTATTGAATAGGAGGAGGTTATGTTAAAACCTTGATTGATCTGGGTGACTTGGTGTCATTTTAGACATTGTTATGATGTATTGGTTGGTTTTGATTCTAGACATTGTATTGAACTTGTGTTGTAAGATTTTTATGTGAAGTATTGGGCTAGTTATCATGTTGACATGTTAGGTAATATGTTTTATTTTTGATTTGTTGTAAAGCAGTATATAAACATAAATGCCTGAGACAAGAAATTAAAGCAAGAAAAAGAGATAAATGAGGAGTATGGCAGCCGGCCTGTTACCGGTAGGAATGGGAGTAGGACCAGTGGTGTCAATGATGGTTGTCCCAAAATCCAATCTTCGGCCTTGGTATCAACCGCTTGTCTTTACCCTCCATCCAAGTCTCAGTCACAATAATAGTACTAATAGGTCGTTACGTCGCTGCAATGCCAATTCACTCTCCTCCGAAGCTGAAGGGGATGTGTTCTCGGTCATCACTTCTTCTAACAGATCCCAAGTGGACTACCTCGGTCAAAGCACTAAAGGCGACTTGAACCTCAATTCCGGTATGAACTATCAATCAAATACTACTTTAATCCCTCACCACTGTAGAGCAAATACTTCTCCCTCTCCCCTTTTGAAATCAAAGATATGAGGTTAATAGTGTGTTTCGATGGGTGGAAAATGGGGAAAGAAGTTGCGAAGAATTTAGGTGCTTTGTTTTGACAAGTATATGTTTTGTTAAAAGAAAAATTAGACATAAACATGAAATTGTGCCGATTGAAGTCACCTGTCTCTTGGTGGGTTTACACATCTTTCAGGACCAACGGGAGACTTGTGTACATTGGTACTGGCTGATTCTGTTAGTGTTCTTTATGTGTTTTGTAGTGTCTTTCTTCCCTATGTATACGGGAAAAGGAGGGGAGGGAGGATAACACACAAACATGTTTAGTTTCGTATTTCATTTATAATGTAATTAGATGCATGGATGGAGTTGAGATTGTTGAGTAAGACCAAATCAAGGCAGAGAAGGGAGGAGGTGTGTTGGACAACCATTTTGATATAAGTGTACTTCTACGGTGTATATTGTTTTACACTCCCATGTATGCAATATAACAATTGACAAAGTGAGTGGGGTGAATTTGTGTGATGGTTATATGTGAGGTAGGGTTAAAAATGTGGGATGTGATACTGTGGAGTGAAAGGGGTGGGGTGGCAGGGTATGTATGATAAAAGTAAACATGAAGGGGAAGAATAAAATATTGTGTGTGTAGGTATTACATTTTACTTCTATTTATAAGTAGGCTCCCTAACACTTATCATATTTATATAATATGGGATAGACACATCTCTTAACACTCCCTTTCAAGTTGGAATATTGATATTAATCAAGCCTAACTTTGCAGCTTTAAGACCATGAAGAGCTTTAGTAAAAATATTCGCAGCTTGATCTTCAATTCTACATGGGATGGAAAAAGCAATCCTTGTTCCAACTTTTCTCTAACAAAATGACAATCAACCTTGTCATATTCCTGCATGAAATTTTTATTTGAGGCAATATGCATGGCACGTTGATTATCACACTGTTGGTCTCATAGGCATATTATCACTTCAACTCCAAATCTTCCATAATTTACTTAGTCCACCTCAATTCACTCATTACTTGAGGTATCATTCCATATTCTGACTGCACTTTATTTGGACACAACAACCTGCTTCTTACTCTTCCACAAAACCAAGTTGCCACCAACAAATACACAGTTACCTATGGTAGCATTGGAAATTTGGAATAATCTTCTACTCTTACATATGAGCATGGTACCATATCCCTGCACTATTTGCTTTATTCAAATTCCGTTGAATTTGAAGTACCTCTTGCCAACATGGAACTCAAGGTTTGTCCATGAATTGGCTAACCATACTCATTGCAGATGCAATATTTTCTATTTTCTTTTCTTTCACCTGAATAAAACTTTTATTCTTCATTTTTTTTTTCACTTCATATTTTCTATCCCCCTTCCACTTCCTGCCCATCCAAACATAACGTTACTCTTGACTTGGTTGTCTTGTTCCACTATCTTTATCAGTTAAATTGTTCTTATTTTTGAATGTGGTGCAGGACTCAATGGTGCAACACTGGAAGGTCCCATCCAGGAAGTTGCCAAGGCAGAAGCTCAGGAAGCTGAGCAGTTGCTGCAACAGCTTGGCATTGGGGTACTATCTGCGCTTATACGTTCGCATTTTTGTGTGTTTTTACTTTAATTGTTGCACTCTATACCCGTTTTTGTTCTTTTTCTCCTTTTTAAAGAATATTATTGTTTCTAACATTTTTTTTAATCAAGAAACACCAATGTGGCTTTAGGGTTGATATAGGGAATTTGGCCCTTATCTGAAATTTTATATATATATATATATATATATATATAGTGTCACTAGGCAAGTCATTCAAAGAATTGAAATACATAGGAAACTGTAAAGAAGTTGCTAAAGTAGCTAAACTATCTGCAACTGAATTTTTGATTGATAATAAACATGAGCAAGAGAAGTGTCAAGCCAAGTGAGCAAACATGTAAAAGTCTCCACTGTGTTTTAATTTGAATATTACTGTTATTTGTTAATTGGTAATTAATGGAGCCAAAAAACCAGGCTTGATGCATTCCACTCTTTATTTCATGCATAGGGGATAGATTTTGCTAATAATAACACACTCATTTTCTATGCCTAAGAGTGGATATTTTGGTTGAAAATCCAGGTGATGTCAAATGTCTAAATCTTGGTCTTAAAACTATGCTAGCTTGAGTAGCTTCCACCAAGTAAAAGTAACATGTCTCATGGGTGGGTCTTAGATGATTGCAAGCATTATGCTATTGGATTCCTTTTATATTCATTTTGGTTGGTATTCCAAAAACCCCTATATGAAACAGAAACTTCCCAGTTATATCCTAGTGGCAAGTACTGACTTTTTTGCAACTATTAGCATTATCTGCAGAAGTATAAATATGAAGGTTGTCCATTAGATCTATCAGCTTCTATACAGCTATTAATCACTGCACCTATAAGTGACAGTAGTTATAGAAGTTAATGGTCTTGAGTTATCATCACTCTTGAATGATGAAATCCATGTGTGATCACATGATGTGTTATCCCATGTTCATTAGCCCTTATTTTTCTCATAGGTTCTAGTATTTCTATGTTTGAATGTGCTATGTTGTTTAGTTCTTTGATTTGGAAACAAACTGCAGGGTCCATTTTCCACAAGACATTCACCCCGTGGGATATTTTGTAGTCGCACATTGAATCTGCGGTCAATCAGTGCGATTGGATATGACATGGACTATACCCTTATGCACTATAATGTTATGGTAAATAGTATTTCTTTATTCTTATATCTGAAATCTTCATTGGCTAATCTTTCTCCCCAGTTAAATGATGGGAATGCTTTGACTTCTAAACTTATAGGCTTGGGAGGGAAGGGCTTATGATTATTGTATGGACAATTTGAAAAATATGGGCTTCCCTGTGGATGGGCTTGCTTTTGACCCTGAATTGGTATGGTAGAGCATTCCCCTTACATTTGCATGCATATTGTTATATATAATATATGTACTCACAGATGCAGAGAAGACAATGCAACATGGTTATGTAGGTCATTAGAGGGCTTGTTATTGATAAAGAGAAAGGTAATCTGGTTAAAGCAGACCGTTTTGGATATGTTAAGAGAGCTATGCATGGAACAAGTATGTTATCTACTCGAGAAATGAGGTAAGAATGAATACTTTTGATTGTTCACTTTGAGGAATACGAATTAACTGAGTCCTTTGCCATCTTAAATTTAAAATATGGCTTATATTTATACAATCTTTTTAACTTGTAAGATCTGCCATTGCTTATGAGCTATTCAATTAATTTTAGCATTACTGAACCTCTGAGGAGCCATGGAATAACAGTTATATATTTATGTTCAAATTAAATTCTTTGATATGGTACTTTATGCATAAGTATTCAACATCTGGACATGTACTTGATGACAAATCGGTTTAGTGTGACTCTTTATCTTTGTGTGCAATGGAAGTGAGATATATGGGAGAGAGCTGGTGGATTTGCGGAAGGAGAGTCGATGGGTGTTCCTCAATACACTATTCTCTGTTTCAGAAGCTGTAGCTTATATGCAGGTATATCACTTCCTAAGTACATGCTCTTATAATTCTATATATTCATTTCCTTCTGTTCTTTATTTTCCCGTATAGCTTTAGCTCTTGCCCATCTTTATGAAACTCTCTTTGGTTGTTGTAAGGTAAAAGTGTGAATAAGTCAAGAAGGAAGTGAAACTAAAAGTGAGCTAACATGAAATAAAATTAATGATTTGATTTTTGAGTTGCTGATAACTTTGGCAGTCTTATACAACAGGTATATTCACCTAATTTTGGGCTCTGTGGAATTAATTAACCATGCCATGAGTCCATGACAATCAAATTTTCAGCGTCCAGTGTGCTGAATTGAGGGTAGTTGCAAGGGGCATGGGAATAGTACCAACAGCATACCCAATTTTCCCTTTACCTTTATGAACAAGGAAGACAGATTGGAACCAATGTCTGAATTTAGTTCCATTGAGTTTGTGTTGGGTGATTTGAAGGGAATGGTTTTTGAAGGTGGCATAAGTTGAAGGATGTGGCACAGTTATGTTTGCAACCTGTTGGTTGGCAAACGAGGGGGCTTCAGTGGTTTCTTTAGTGAAATCAATTTCTGCCATTGCTGGCTCTAATATAATGAACAAGGAAGCTTTATGAATGAATCTTCCTTGTTATTTTCTTAGATTATTGAATTACAAAAATATAGTCTAAGGTTACCTTGGTTCTAGGAGGTAAATGTAACAAAGAAAGATTGAGGAAATTAGATCTAACCTACTGAGGCTAATAACAGGATACAAAAACAGAAAAATCAGAATCATTTTACAATGTTTACTGCTAATAACATTAAATGATGTGTTTCCTATCAAAAAAGATTCTTTCAAATCAAATGAGTTCCTTCCAGCTTCGGGCTAGGGAAGCGTCTAGTAAATTTTATGAAAGTAGTTTGCTGCTATCTACCGAGACACTGCTATTTATGGCACTCCTCTGTCCTCTCTTGTAAAACACAATCCATTCTGCTTATGCTTGGTCTCAAATGGCATTACCTTTTGCTACTGAATCTAGGTTTTTTAGACAATTATCACACCTTTTATTTAAATTTTTATATGCTTTCTGCTTAGCATTATCTAATTATTTATTGTTGTTTTTATGTCTGTGTGTTTGCTTGTTGTTGTTGTTGTTGTGTAACATCATCTAATTTTTCATTGTAGTTGAGTTATATTTTATACATTTTCAGATGGTAGATAGATTAGATGAAGGAATCATAGCAGCAGAACTTGGCCCACTTGATTATAAAGGGCTTTACAAGGTTTGATGTAGAGTGCTTGTGTAGAACAATTATGTAATGTTTCTGTTAATTTTTTGACACTTGGCATTGCTGTCAGGCTGTTGGTAAGGCACTCTTTACTGCACATGTGGAAGGACAACTGAAGGTAAATGTTTTATTTACAGGTATCCTTTGCTGTGCTCAACATTATAAACTAATCTATGTCAGCTACCCAGACTGAGATAATGTCCAAACCTGAACTATTTGTTGAGCTTGATCCTGAGCTACCCTTGGCACTGTTGGATCAGAAGGAGGTATTCTTTATTAATAATTTAATTTTAATTAATATATTGCCTTTTAACATTTTAGAATCATCTCAACAACTAATCTATAATTGCATAATTTATTTTATGTTAGGCTGGCAAGAGACTCTTGCTCATTACCAATTCAGATTATCATTATACAAACAAAATGATGCAACATTCCTTTAACCGATTCCTTCCGAATGATATGAGTTGGCGAGATCTATTTGACATGGTGAGCATTTATACTATCATTTTGCAGCTGCAAGCTGAACTTCTATCTTATGGATTCTTTCTTCCTGTCTCATTGCGAAAATGACTATAAGGTATTTGCACACAAGACAACAGCTGTCAAAGTGGTTAATTTCTTGCTTAATATCCAGAAATATATTTCCTTGATTCTTGTTTTACTATGAAACAAAGACTTCAAGGTTCAAGTGTCCTGAAAGTGCAAAACATTTTTCACTAGTGTGAATTTTCTTTGTGTAATACATTTACTCTTTACAGGTTATAGTCTCAGCCAGGAAGCCAGAATTCTTCCAAATGTCACACCCTCTGTATGAAGTGGTGACTGGTGAAGGTCTAATGCGTCCATGTTTTAAGGCTAGCCCAGGTGGGTGGTATAATTTGTTCTGTGTCCTTGTGCTCTGCAAATCAATACTCCTGAAATAAATGCCTAAAGGGTGGGGTGGTAAATGGATGAGTTGGGTAAAATATGGGTAGTGACCTGAATTGGCTTATTTTTATGTAGGTATACTTTGAGAGCCACTAAATCTAGGCAGCCCAATTTTGGACCCCTTTTGACTTGTCTATATTTTATCAAAGAAGTTACTAGAATTTTCTTTTATATATCGATCTCATTTTCGAATAGGTGGCTTATACTCTGGAGGAAGTGCCCAGATGGTTGAAAGTTCACTCGGCATTCATGGAGATGAAATATTGTATGTTGGTGATCATATATATACAGATGTTAGCCAATCCAAAGTCCATCTGCGATGGAGGACAGCATTGATTTGCAGAGAACTGGAAGAAGAGGTTAGCTTATGACAATTTCTTGATCATAATGATTTCTAGTAGTTGATTAGGTGACTATTCTCTCTTATATTTCTAGAGACTAGAGATGGCATTTGCTGGATTTTTTGGGCTCCTGTCTTGTTCTATGGATATCAAACGTTTCTTATTTTTTAAATTTCTCAAGGGCTCTTTTGAATGGCCTGTTAATTGTGTATTGCAGTATAGTGCATTGATTCGTAGTCAAGGTCATCGAGCATTGCTGGTAGAGCTAATTAGTCAGAAGGAGGTTGTAGGAGGTCTCTTTAACCAACTTCGGCTTGCTCTGCAGAGGAGAACAATGGACCGACCTGCACAAGTAATTTTACCAGCTCAGAATATGTTCACTATAAGATAACCATTTGATATTCGCCCTCAGTTCAAATGCAGGAATGCAGAGTGTTATTTTATGAGGAAATATTGCTTTAAGAGCAACCCCATTAGGGGTTTTTGTGAGGTTTTTGCAAAACAAAAAAACTGAGATGGTTCTTAGCTGCTGATGGAGAAGATGGTTTTTGCAAAATTTTACTCCGGCAAGTTACGGTTTTTGTCAGAAGAAAAAAAAAAAAAAGAGAAAGAGAGGGCACATGTTCTACATGCGCCCGCTGGGGCGCTTCAGAGTGGTCGTCAGCTGGCGGCCACTCTGAACTATTGTTCTTATCTTTTTATTTTTTATTTTTTATTTTTTTGTTATTATTTTTTTTTAATTTTTTTTTTAAATAAAAACTGGCCAGCAGCTTTTTTTCTTTTTTAAAGATTTTTATATAATTTTGTTATTAAAGTTTTGAAAATTTAAGCTATGCAAATATAGTTGGTGTAAAATAGTGGGTCCACAAAAAACTTGTAAAAAACTAAAACCGTTGGGGAGAATGGTTTTTTAGATTGAGTAAGATACTGGAGGCTGAGGTGGATGCTAGGGCCCACAAAAACTAGAGAAAAAACTGCAACTGTTGAGGTTGCTCTAATGCAGTATTTATTTATGAGCTCTAGTCATTGCTTGCCAGACAACTGATTATCTAATGATTCTTACTGCTCTGAAAGTCTGAAGTTCCTTTGTAGTTTTTTTTTTTTTTTGAAAATAAGTTCCTTTGTAGTTTTAATTGTAAGTATTCACATTGTGTCCTGTGATGCATCAGACTCTTGCTGCTACCAATATGGATGATAAAGAACTCACTGAAAGCATTCAGAAGCTACTTATTGTTATGCAAAAACTGGATGAGAAAATTGCTCCGATGCTAGAAGCAGATGGAGAGCATTTTAACAGAAGGTTTAAAGAACCTGTTTCTTGTAATTTATATTTATATTTTGTTAGAACAGTTCATTTTTCTATCAGTTTACTATCAGTATTTAAGCTCAACTTGCTAAATGCACCAGTGTCGTTTTACCTCTGCCTTGTTGTTGCATCTGGAAACTGCTAAAGCCAGTCTTGACCTTCTCAAGCTATTTATTTATTTAATCTGTCAGCTTGTGAACTAGGATTGATGGTTGATACATATTCGTATGTTTTTTTAGGTGGGGTTTTATTTCACGGGCAGGCCTTTGGGACAAAAGCCACTTAATGCGGCAAATTGAGAAGTATGTGAATTGGCTCAACATCTTTAGAGATTTGCAAATGTGTATTGTTTAAACCTTCCTGAACTTTCTTCTTTTGGAATTGCAGGTATGCTGATATTTATACATCAAGGGTTTCAAATTTTCTCCAATATACACCTTTCATGTATTTCCACGCTCAAGAACAGGTATTTGAAGCTTTCAATTTTCTTAATTCTGTTGCTACAGTATTATTTTGTGAGTTTTTGTTAGCCTTTATAATGCCATTACTGATTTCTGTTTTCTGTTTCCATTCTAACATGTGGTGGAAGTGTTTAAGATTGGTTTATTAAGTGAATAATAATAATAATAATAATAATAATAATAATAATAATAATAAGGCAAGACAAAAACTTGTGTGAGATTGTCTTTCTTATCTGTGAGATAGGTCGGGTCAATACGAAAATGTAATACTTATACTGAAAAATTGTAATACTTTTATATTTTGATTTATAAGTATTACAATTTTCCTCAAAAGTATTACATATTCCTTTATAAATAACAAATACTTTATTCCTTATTAGTATTATATTTTTCAATATAAGTATTATATTTTCATCTTGACCCAACACGTCTTCGTGAGGCGGTTTCACAGGAGAGTCACTCTTTGTGACTAGATGCAGTTATAACTAAAGCTTTTAGGTTTGCAATTTATATGAACTTTTGAGTCTTTTAGCCCGTCATCAATTGCGATCAATATTGACTTAATCCTTTTTTCACCCTTATATTTTTTAAGATTGTTTATATCCCAAGAAAATAAAAATCTTAACACCTCTCTACTACCAAATCCCCAAGCATCCCAACTCAAACCTTCACAACCACCATCATAAATTTCTCATCTCCAGATTTTATTGTAAAATAGCATCTTCAATGCTATCTTATCTATTCACCATGGGAAAGCACATTAAGAACAATCCCAACACCTGATGACTACCTCATAATCAATAAGAAATCTCATCATCTAACTTGGGGTTTTATTGGTGGTGGAATCCAGATATTGGAATTGGCTAAAATTGCAAATCATAAATCGAAATTCATTATAGATAACAACATTGCTTACAGTCAGAAAGGATAGTTTTTTTTGTTTTTTTTTTTTTTTTCAAGCCATTTTAATAACTGTGTACATCATATTTTAGTTTACTTTTAATTAGTTTGGTTGGCATGGATGGTCTTGCACTTTTGTCCCTTAAGAGAGGTCGGGAGTTCGAACATTCTCTTGTATGATAAATCAATCTAGCCGGCCCGGTGCGAACGGGAAGAAAAATAAAATATTTCAGTTTAGTTTGCTCTTGGGGAGATGTACCCCTTAAGAAATGCATCAAAGTCCTAATTAACAATGGATATCTCTGCCAAAGACCTTGTGGTCTAGTGACACCCGGTGTCCCGGAAAACACTCTCACTGGGATGATGGGAGTGGGTTCGAGTCTCAGTGGATGCAACTGTTGACTCTTCCTTGTGCTTTAGGTTGAGAAAAGTAGCTATGAACAGATACTATTGACTTTTTTTGTGCTTTAGGTTGAGAAAAGTAGCTATGAACAGATACTAAATTGTAACAGAGTCAGTAGTACTCAATAAAAAAAAAAACAATGGATATCTCTAATCCAAAGAATGATATGTTGCAGTCTCTTGCTCATGACTCATACTCGTTCCACGGTCCAAGAGTTGATAAATTAGATGAGGGCAACGGCAACAGATATTCTGTCTAATAACTTCTATGTGCCGGTAGGTGCAATCTGAAGTTGAACACTGTACTGTAGAACATAATCGATAATTCACTGTGTTGTACAAAGTGAAATATTTGGGTAACTCTAGTGCTAGTACCGCAAGGATAACTGTATTTGAATAAAGCATGTATCAAGGTAAAGAAATTCACTATAGATTTGCCTTAATTTCTTACTTTTATCGTGACCTATGTTATTCAATCACATAAAGTTTCAGTGAATCCTCCCTTCCACCTCTATTCAGTATGTGATACATGGCATCTAAGAGTGTACTAAACCACTTTTAGACAGTTCATTAGGTGTCAAAACGGTTTGAGCCTGGCCACATATGAGTTGCCGGGCTAAACGAGTTAGTCTGCGAGCCTACTTATTATTAATGAATATTTAATTATTCAGAGTTCAATTATTTATTTATTTATTTATTTATTTTTTGTAAATCCTAAAATTTGAACCTCTAAAGGTTAATAATTAATATTTTTTCCTAATCAAATACATTAAACGTTTTGAACAAATAATTTTTTATAATCAAATACAATAAACATTTTGAACAAACAATTTTTTGTAATCAAATACATTAAACGTTTTGAACAAATAATTTTTCCTAATCAAATACATTAAACGTTTTGAATAAATTCCATCCACGGGCATATGTATAGGTAAGGGTTACACTTGTGTGAGATTGTTTCATGAATCCTTATATGTGAAACGAGTCGAGTTGGGTTGGATCAATATGAGAGTGTTATATTTATACTGAAGAATGTAATACTAATTTGGAATACATTGTTTGTTACTTATAAGAAAATATAATACTTTTGAGGACAAATGTAATACTTTTATATTTTGATGTAAAGTATTATATTTTTCATCAAAAGTATTACATTTTTCCTTATAAGTAATGTAGGTAAGTATCTGTTACTTATAAGGGAAAATCTAATACTTTTGAGGACAAATATAATACTTTTAAATCAAAATGTAAAAATATTATTACATTTTTCCATATAACTAATAAACATTTTATTTCTTATTAGTATTACATTTGAGTTTGATCCGACTCGTCTCACGAACAAGGATCCGTGAGACGATTTAAAACAAGTTTTTTCCAACTTACAAAAAAAATTCTAGTGTATCCAACTATCCAACTTTTAAAAAATACATATACTCAATTTAACAATTAAACAAATATATTAAATATCTATTAATAATCTGATAAGAGTCAATAAAGTTAGGATTATAACAAGGATTAAAAAGTATTGACCCAAGCTTTCAATATATATATATATATATATATATATATATATATATATATATATATATATATATATTTATCCAAATATTTGTTGAAATGAATGATTCATATTATTTTGATTTTAATATTTATTATTATGTTTTATACTTTACCCTTAATTATATAATTTAATTTTCCTAAATACTCTCACATTCCGTCAGTTTAATCTTTATTAACAGAATATTCTGTTAATTATTTATTATTCTTAACTTGCTCATTGATTTACATAAGGAAGGTCTTAGGTTTGAACCTCATTCCAATCAGAGTTGGCATAATTGTTGAACATATACAATGAATGTGTTAGAGTGTATTAAACAAAATAAAATATAAAGTTGAATATGAACTTTGGTTAATTAATTAGTCAAACTATATACACAACATTCAAAGATTACAAATAAGAAACCTTGAAAATAATTTTCTTGCATTTAAAAAAAAAAAATTAGGTTGAGTTTTTTTTTTCCATTTAAATAATCTTCTTATAATTATTTAGAACAAGACTCAATATTTTAATTATGCTTTTGCATTAATGGAATTATTTAGATTATTGTGGTATTAATATTTTGTCTGAATTTCTATAATTGTACAATTGTACATTACAATATTGTATTATTATTTTTTTATCGGACAAATTTGATTTATAATCAAATGAGAGAACCTATTTAGGTGGGAAATAAGAATTAATTTGGATCGTCCATCTTTAGATTTTTTATGGTTGAGATTACTTCTTGTTTTTTAGTTTTTTCCTTTTTGAGAATTTTTTTTTTTGAAGAGAAGAAGAGAATTATTAATAAATGGGTTTTTTTATATGTAATTTTGTTCTTTTTAATTTATTATGATATTTTTTTGATATGATATGCTTGATTTTGAGTGTTTTAGTTTTGGTATGATTACATATTCTTCTCTCTTCAACGTTAGCCATATTCTCTTTGGTCATTATTCAGCAATTGTGGTCTTTTTTTTTGCTGAAGCTTCGAGTACGTTAATAGAGGTATGTTTTCGTTTTTTTATTCGATGTTTTCTTCTGCTATGTTTTGTGTTTGTGTGCACATGTTTGTGCTGTCGCGTGCACTTTTGTTTTTTCGCCTTTGTTTATGCCAATTGTGTCGCTCTTTGGTGTTCCTTTTTTTTTTTTTTCCTGGTTATCTAGGTAACTAGGTTTCTATATTGATTGGATCATACTTCTTTTTAGTGTCGATGCTATTCCATTTTTTCCTTTTAACATTGTTGGTTCTTTTATATTTTTGCATGTTTAACTAATCTTTTTCTGCGTCAGTGTGTGCATGTGTGTATAGAGTGTCGTGTGCACGTCTATTTTGTCATATTTCTGTTTGTTAATTTTTGGGTTTGTGATTTTTTTTTTTTTAAATTTTGGTTTTTTTTTTTTTTTTTTTTTTAGGTTAGATTGTTAATTGGAATATTTTTATTTTCTAATGTCCCTTTTATGGTTTTCTTTATCACCTTTTTTTGTTCACTTCTGTGCATTGGGGAGCATTATTTGTCTTTTTTGTAAGCATGTATGTGCACAATTTCACATGGTCGTTCACTTCAGTGAACACTTCAGATGTGCGGCTTGCATGGTTTATTATTGTTGTTCATTTTTGTTAATTATTATGTTGTCCCTATGTTAGCATCTATGGCAATTGATGAAGATTCTAAGGTTGACCATCGTTCTTGTGTCATGGATATTTCTTCGAAGCGTACAAAGTATTGAGCACCCATGTGTGAGCCTGCAATCAAGTCATTCGTGGTCAAAGGTTTCGTAATTTAGACAAAGGTATTGTGCTCTACATTCGCTATGCTTCTACAATTGGTTTCTATATTGTTGTCCATCCCCCTACCGTTGCTAAGAATGGGGATTCTGGGAAGCGGATCAAATCATCAAAGGAGGTAGTTATAGAGAAAGCGTCTAAGCCCAAACTGTTGTGCAGGTCATGTAACCAATTTGCGCATCATGATAGGGGTTTTGTAATGATATATTTGTATGTCATTTGTTATTATTGTTGTGTGACACTGTTTGTTATAATATGTGTCACTTTTGGTTGCAATAATGTGTGCCATTGTTAGTTATCTCTATTATGTGTGCTTGTTGGTGGCATGAATAAAGTGGATTGTGGAGTTTATCTTATGCACTACTTGGAGAGTTACGCGGGGAAGGTACGTGTAGCTAGATGGGAGTGCGGTCTCGCTAGGGGTGACCAAGCTGAGCTGGATCGCTTACGCTTGCACTATATCAAGGAAATTTGCACGACGGATATAAATTCTCACCATACAAGCAATGTCGCACGTGCATTACACTTCTTTTGGCTACTAGCAATGATTGATTTAGATTGTTCGTTTTTTGGAATTTTTTTTATTTTTTGCATCACCATTTTGACATCACCATTTTTGTCTTATCATGGAAATCTAATAGGTAGGTGTTGATCAATGATAGCTTATTTTGGTCGTCGTTGTTATTTTACTATTTTAAATATGTCTGGGCTACTTACACTTGAATGCCCTTCATGCGCGGTTGACGGTTCGTTATTGCTTGGTAAAAATAAGAGGATAATTCTCTTCAATTTTTGGCACACGACTATGCCATGATTTGCACACGATATATATGGTTATGGGCTTATGGCACACCACGACGTTATGTTATATAATGTGCCTAGGTGTCATGCTTTGTGTGCCATCTAGGTGAGTGGTGTGTGCCTTTTTCCACTCCAATGTGTGCCGACTTTCTATTTATGCTAAATCTATAAACACCTTTTTGTAAAGCATGCTAACATTTGAATACCTTTGTCAATGGCCATTGGGGGTTTATGTGCATGTTCACTTATCGTTGTGTGTTATTTACCGTATATCATGTCCCTTAGTGAGTAGAAAATAAAAATTTAGTCACCTACGGAAATCAAGGTGGTCTTTATTTTGAATAAAAAATTACATTGTTTTTCAAAAACTAGCCTACGTGTTCCCTTTATTTTTCTTCTGTTTCTTTTTCTTTGGTTTAAGTGGGCAATGTGGCCAAAGACCTTGTGGTCTAGTGGCACCTGGTGTCCCGATTTACACTCCTACATGAATGATAAGAGTGGGTTCGAGCCTCTGGTGTCGTCACACTCGGTATATATATATATATTCTTCGTTGTTTGCTTGCCAGATTTCCACCTCGTATCCTTCCCCATTTTTGCCATTGCCTTCTGATTCAGTATGTGAGAAAAAATGAGAATTATGTTGACGAGATAGACACACAATATATCAAACTGTGGCAAACAATATATCAAGATCTATCACACAACCTATCAACACAATGGCTTAACAATGTTGCATTATATATGCCGTTTAATCCCTATGTTACTATGAATTTGTAATTCATAAGTACTGATGCCATATTTATTATTTCCATCTTACACATTCCATATTTTATTTTGCCCAATTTATGCATTTTCGTCTGGTTGTAGTTTTTTTCCTATACATGTATGATTAATTCACAACTAGTAATAAAAAAACTAGTAATATGATGTATTACAAATATAATTTTAAAAATACCTTGACTAAAAAAAATAAACTAGTAATATTCTTCTTCAAATTGAGCAACGCTTTTTGCGTTTGTCTTTAACACTGCAGTCTAAGCATTGTTGGCCAACAAATACTATTAATTTACATTTGAGACACACGATTGTCCAATCATGGGCACACACTACGTTAAACGTAGGCACACAACTGTAAACATACATTTTTCCTAACAATTAACACATACTAATTTATGCCACAAACACTTCACTGTTTAGTTTGTATCCAATTAAGAGTTAATGCCTCCAATGGTCTTCCAAGAATTAGCGATTTACCAGCTATGGTTCCTCGACTTTTAAATGACCTCCAATGGTCCTCCAAGTTTTAAAATTGGGAAAATTGTAATTTTTGCCCCTCCATAATATGCCAATTATCAATGTCACCCCTGAATTATTAGTGGTGTAAATGTTGCCCCTCAATTTTCAAAAACAGTACATATATTGCCCCTCCCGTAACAAAGGAGGGGCAATATTTACACCACGGGAGGGGCAATATATGTACCGTTTTTTAAAATTGAGGGGCAATATTTACACCACAATAATTCAAGGGTGACATTGATAATTGACATATTATGGAGGGGCATAAATTACAATTTATGCTTTAAAAAATAATCACTCGTGGTCCTAATTCTTAAAATAACCCAAGTTTAAAATGACCACGAGACGTCCTAAAAGGACCACGAGTGGTTATTTTTTAAAACTTAGAGGGTCATTGGATATCATTTAAAAGTCAAGGGACCGTAAATTGCTAATACTCGGAGGACAATTGGATGTATTAACTCAATTAGTTTAATACTCTAATGTTTTTTCACCAAACACACTACTCAGACCTATTGCATGAATAAACATATATTAGCGCTTCTCGCTGATTAGGAATGAAAGGAGTGGCTACCATAATTATAGTTCAACTCCAACTCTATGTTTGTTAATTAAAATCATTCCTTAATTATAATTGATATCAAATCTCTTCTTTGCCCTCAATAATAATTTTCATCCGTGATTTGTCTTATTTTGGCGTGAATTTAATTGCTTAATATGCATGATCGATCTCAGCCGTGCAATATATTTGATTGAATGGATATGATTTGTCCTTATAGTTCCCTCATGTGAATAAGGGTGTGTGTATATATATACATATATATATATCACTACAAAAAAAAACGCGAAAATAGCGACGGACGATTTCCGTCGCTAAACGGGTAAAATCCGTCGCTAAACTGTTTAGCGACGGATTAGCAACGGATTTCGTCCGTCGCTAAAATGAGCGTCGCTAGAATTCAGCGACGCAAATTATTTCCGTCGCTAATTTTAGCTACGGAATTTTCCGTCGCTAAATAAAAATAATCCATCGTTATATTGCTCTCGGCGACGGTTTTTATGCCAATCTAGCGACAAAATATCCGTCGCTAGAATCATTCCACAACAATTTGGTAACAAAATTTGCAACGAATTAGCGACGGATTTGATGATGAAATTTATGAGAGAATTACGACGGACATATCCGTCACTAAATTTAACTACGGATTTTCAGTCCGTCGCTAAAATTTAAATTTTGTTTAAAAAAAAAATAAAAGCTACCCACTAATTAATATTACATACATGCTTTAAATCTATAATATAGTAGCTGAATAATATAAAGATTCCAACGAATCGCACTTTTATTCCTTTATCCTGGAGTTCTATTCTTCTGAGTCAAATACATTAACAGAAAAAAAAAAAAAAAAGAAAAAAAAAAGTAATTCCACACTCTGTTCTGGAAATCTAGAACAGTTTCAGTCAAAACAAAAAATGGAAGATAATATAAATAAGCTCCAAATACATGCTTGCAGCCCCTTTTGCCAGTGTAATCACCAAATCCTCTAATATGGTTATCCCATGCTCCGTGAAAAAACCATGATCATAATAGGCACCACTCCTGTTGAAGAATATTTTTAAGACAGTCAGGAAAATAGTCAAACTACATGTTCCTCTCATAAAGAAGACAGGTGGCCAGCAGAATAAGGCCAATGATTTAGCTTCCAGACTTTATGAGTGTCACATAATTGTTACTTTTCACTAAGTTAATTTCAAAGTGGTAGTATTTTAAATTTTCTATGCACAGCAAATTCATTTGAAAAAGAACTAATGTTCTCCAAGCCTTTTTAAATTCCATGAAAAGATCTAACATTCCTCCTTTCTTTCTTTCTTTCTTTCTTCTTCTTCTTCTATTTTTTCCCATTCCATCTTATTCAGAAATTGAGTGAATGACCATTTTGCCAACTTTCTATATTTCCAAACAATTCACAAGTCAATAAAGAGAAACTAAAATTTGCAGGCATCATCAACAAACACTTAAATAGAGAATAGATAAGCAAGAATAACAATAATCATAACAAGAACCTGATGAGTCCAAATTTAATAACATATACCAATTCTGCATAAAGGTCCTCCTTGCCCAACTTTCTGATATTCTGCAAAATACCTCCATCCTCATCCAACGTATCAACCATTGAACAAAGACACATCTAATAATAAGAGGGAAAAACATCTAAGAGTAATTGTATAATAGGCTTTATATTTGTTTACAATATAAGCTAAAAGTTATATGATAATAAAGGATAGTTTCCTAAAATACTCTGTCAATGTTTCTCTTTCCTAAAGATAGCTCCTCCTCCAGCCAAGTCACACATAATTGCTTGCTGGATTTTTGAATGATTTCAGTAAAAAGTACCAACTTGTCCTGTAGCAAGCAGTTATATCAAATTGCATTAGTTGAAAGGAAGATGAATGCAATCAATAAAGAAGGTAACCCATTCTTAAGGATGACTATGTTTCTATTTTCCTCTATTCAAATATGCTTGACAAAAATTTTAAAAAAAAAAATTATCATATTTTTTACATCCATGTGCTCTCTTATAGTTATAATATTGCAGATGGAATTAAAGAGGGGAAATAAGGGTCAATACATAAATGTACAAGGCAATGATAGAGACAGTGCCTGCCACAGGCTCAATACATAAATGTAAAAGGAAACCATCTGTAGGCTCAATGACATATTGATCAGAAAACTCCCAGTCTCATCCTTGTATATAATTTCTGAGCACGATCTGCGTTCTCTATCATTATATGAACTCAATCACAATTAAAGCATGTGCTCCATCCAACTAAAAGCCTAGGCTCCAAGCAACACGCGGACCGTAGTGGCTTCTCTATCATTATATGAACTCAATCACAATTAAAGCATGTGCTCCATCCAACTAAAAGCCTAGGCTCCAAGCAACACGTGGACCGTGAACCGTAGTGGCGCGGAGATTCGAACCCATGACCTTTGCATGGCTCTGATACCAAATTAAAGCATGTGCTCCATCCAACTAAAAGCCTAAGCTCATAGTTGGATTGCACATTTATGTTTATATATTATATGCTCAACAATCACCACTGGAACTAAAAAAATAGAATTTGATAAATAAACCACCCCTTTACTTCCTCATTTAAAAGTGGAATTTTAGACAATAATCATCTAAAGAGGCAGAGAAAATTGGATTGCAGTAATTTCACAATTTCAGTAAATTAAACCAATAACTGCTCCCAGGAACCTCAAGCATCAAATTTACAGTATATTAAAGTATTTAACTATTAAAGATGCATTGAGCACCTCAAGAATCAAATTTGCAGTATATTAAAGTATTTAACTATTAAAGATGCATCAAACAAAGCAGAAAACAACTAAAAATTCCTAGCATCCATATTTCAACATATTCATCATCAAATATAGTAAGGAGCACCAACGAATGGATCAAAAGCAGGATCATTCATTAATATAAATATTTTTCCGATCCCCAAATCCAAAGGTAGCAGCTGACAACTCTGATTCCCAAAATGTCGAGAGAGGTACTTCAGGAAAGTATTACCTGAGTACAGGAGCGACGGCGGTAGGCACGGCGGAGTAGGTAGCTGCGTTCGGGAGTCCAGGCGAGCAGCGGTGGCAGTCGTCCAGGCGAGCAGCGGTGGCAGTCGTCCAGGCGAGCAGCGGTGGCGGTCGTCCAGGCGAGCAGCGATGGCGGTCGTCCGGGCGAGCAGCGGTGGCGGTCGTCCGTCGCTAAATTTTAGTTTTTTAAAAATAAGTAAATCCGTCGCTATTCCGTCGTTAAATTAGCAACGGAATGAAGCCGTCGCTAAATCCGTCGTTATTTCTGCGTTTTTTTGTAGTATATATATATATATATATATATATATATATAATTCAATTCTCGGGCTGTTGATCTGGTGCAGTTGTGTGGTGAGAGGAGAGTCGTTGATCTTGTCAAGATCAACGTAGTGTCTGAGTTTATATCTGTACAATAGTGTTATTAGCACTTCTCACATAGTGAATAGAGAAGTGTTTGAGTTTGTATCTGTACAATGGTGTTGTTAGCATCATAGTATTCGGTATAAACCTGTACAAATCTATAGTCTTTTCCATCTTTTTACTTGTACCTGGTACAATAGTCATTAGTATTGATGAGCACCATTAACAACTTTTCCATTTATATATAAAACAAATTTTTTTTTTTTTAAAAAAAAGGGGATAGAAGTTGTCTGCCACTTACTCCCTGTTCCCATTAGACAACAAATAATTATATCATGGACCAGGATCCACATAGCGTTATAGATTCTAGATCAAAAGAATGAGGTATAGAATTCATACTCATAAAATATAAAATTTCATAACACAAGATACAAAAAATCACAACACAAGAGACATATATATATTATATAATTTGTGTTCATAGGCACAAAACTTTACAATACAAGATACATAAATTCATAATATAAGACATAATTACTAATTGATTTCAGGTATTCATACTCTTAAAGTACAGAATTTTATAACACAAGACACAAAAATTCACAAAATAAGACACATGCACATATACATCAGGATTCACAATGCATTGTGAATCCTGATCTATGATATACGAGTTGTGAGTGGATGGGGAAGGCTGAGTTGAAGATTTAATATTTCCATTGGGCCAATGCTCTTAGAAGCTGAGGAAGTTTTTGTCTTTTAAACTTTCAACAGTGTCCCTAAGGCTCACTTCCAAAGAGGTCAAGGTGATGCCCAACTGTTTTGCCTTTTCTTGTGATACTTGGTAGCTTGGTGCTATAAGCAAATCTTCTTTATATCTATCACCAAAATAATAAAACAAAAAATCAATAATTTTGTTTTTTTTTTATTTCTAGTGATCCTTTTCTTACATAATTAAGAACATGACAATATATAAAAACAAAATAAAAAATCACACAAACAATTAGTCCTAATATGAAAACCTTACTTGTCAGGAAGGGCAAGAGAAGGGTAAAGCTTGCCTATAATCTTCAAAGCCTTGGAAGAGTGCACTGTTACCCCAATCAAACAATATCTTCCACTTGCAGAAGGTAGCTCAAATGCATGTATATGAGCATTTGCAACATCTCTAACATCAATAAATCTATAGTTTCCAGCTGGTGAAAATTCCACTCCTGTGTAAGATGATCACATTCATCACTTCCATTTGAGGCTAATTATAATGCTTAAAATTGATTATCTGAAGTAAATTTACCTTCTTTTATGAGATCGAGAATCAACTGATTGATTAAACTAAGACTCGGTTGTAACATAGGGCCAATTACCCAACAAGGGTGCAATGTGACCATGTCAATCCCTTTCTCCTTTGCATATTTCCATGCAGCTTCCTCAGCAAGGATTTTAGACAAGATATACCATTGCTATGAAGATTAAAATCTCACATTAATTAATAATTACCACAAAAGTGTTTTGTTTTAATTGGGAAAATCAGTATTTTGGTCCCTCAATTATTTTCCAACTGTCAATGTAGTCTCTAGTTTTCAGTTTCAACAAATTTGACCCTCGAATTGTTTAAAATTTCGTCAATTAAACATTTTCAGGGGTCATTGACCAAAACTTTAAAATGTGGAAATCACCATTTTTGTCCCTGAAAGGGTTTAATTGATGAAATTTTAAACAATTCAAGAATCAGCCAAGCACCTTGTGCTCAAATGACATGTAGTGGTCTTCCTCAAATGAAAAGTCATGAGTTCGAGCCTCAGTGGAGGAGATATCGAAATTGACTCTTTGTGCGGGATATTACAATCTAATAGGGTCAGTTGTATTCAAAAAAAAAAAAAAAAAAAAAAAAACAATTCAAGAATCAAATTGGTTGAAATTGAAAACTATCTAAGGGCTACATTGAGGGACTAAAATAGTGATTAACTTTGTTTTAATTACTCTAACTATTGAACATATATACACATGTGCACCTTGTTTTCCTCTACATATTCTTTATCTGAAAACCAAGTTTCATCAACCACATCATCTGGACTTATTGGGTTTTCTTTGATCAAAATTGAAGCTGTTGAGGATGTCACCACTACCCTTTTTACAGAAGGTGTTCTCACACATGATCCAAGAACATTTAGTGTCCCTTTTACTGCAGGATCCACTAGTTCTGCCTAAATTATGAGGAAAAATTAATTATATTAAGAGGTCGAGACAAAAAGTGAAGTGGATAAAGATAAAAACTTGGAAATAGAGATTAGTTTGAAGGCCTTCAACAAAGATTAACACAAAGATCAGAATGACAGATTTATAACATTATAAGAAAAACTAGGTTGAAGGTTGACCTTAGTAGCCAATGGTGAAAAAGTAACAGGTGATGCTGTGTGAAAAACACCATCACAACCCTTGATTGCAGGATCAAAAGATTTTTCTTGAAGCAAGTCAGCTTCAAACAAATGCAGCCTTTCATTTGACCCATCAAATGCAAGAAGATGTGCCACCTGATTTGGATCTCCTGCAATAATAATATATAGATCCATTAAAGATACTACCAAATTGAAAGAAACATGGAGTTGTATATTGTTGAGATACTATATATTATGTGTAGTATTGTGTTTGCAAATTTTGAACATAACTAATTTAGAATAGGTATAGTAGAAAGATTTTATTTTTATTGAATCTTGAGTTATGATTTGGAAAGAAGAGTTTGAGGAATATTTGGAGACTCAAATTGGCAAGATATGTTTGCATTGCGACTAGGGGGCAAATGAGGCAAGTTGCTTAATTTTAATTTTATAAATATTCAAATTTGATTCCGTTAGCCAAGCACCTTGTGCTCAATTGGCATGTAGTGGCCACCCTCAAATGGGAGGTCATGAGTTCGAGTCTCAGTGGTATGTAATAGGGTCAGTTGTATTAAAAAAAAAAAAAAAAATTTGATTCCGTTAGTGTGGAACTGAGCTCGAACTTGAATAGTTTAAGTAATGAGTTGAGTTAAATTCGAACCTCTTATTACTCAGTTCGAGCAGCTTACGAGTCTAATCGTGTATTTTTTATTATTATTTTTACATATTTTATACTTAATACAAATATAGTATTACAAACTAATATATTTATATATTTATGTTTCTATGTTATAAAATGACTATATAAACAAGATGTAATAATATTGAGTTTGTTATGATTTTGAATGTGAAATATTTATTATTATTGGGGAAGTCTACATTTTTTGTCATTTAGTTATACTCGTGGTACATAATTAGTCCCTAATCGAGGTATATGTGTGACCATATTTAATCTCTAACTTATGCATGAAGTGGCGATTTGAGTCATTGAATTAAGGACCAAATCACCCACTTAATTAAGTGACAAATTTGTGGTGGAAATAGTCCCCGAGAGACTAAAATCGCCACTTCGTTCGTGCATAACTTTAGGGGTTAAAGATGGTCATGCATATAACTCATGGACTAAGTATATGTACCATAGGTATAACTGAAGGACCAAATATACTATTTTCGCTCATTATTATTATTATTATTATTATTATTATTATATAATTATATAATTAAAAGAATTTTTTAACAGCGAATAACGTTGTTGTCTACTGACACGAAGTGGTTCTCTCATATGAAAAGTTACGAGTTCCCTCTCAGTAGGGGTGGTATTGACTGCTTGTGCTTTAACAAGTTGAGAAAGTAGTCATACACAAATACTATTTGAATTTGACTTAAATTATTTACTCACTAATTCCAACACCCGTGAACTTGACTTGGCATATATGTTTTACTTGAACTTGACTTGTCATATATGTTTTACTTAAAACATATTGTCAGTAAATTAAATTAAATTAAAGAGTTATTACCAAATAGACTCTTAATTGATTATAGTAAAATTATCAATTTGATCATTGACTTTTTTTTTGTCTAATTATGTCACTTAACTTTAAAAATCTTAACAAATTTATTTTTCCGTTCACATTGGTAATTTCACTATAGTCAAGGAACTATTTCGGTAATTAACTCTTCGGTTCAATAAGAGAGGAAATGGTGCATATATATGAAGACCGAAAAGTCCCTTAACTATAGCAAGATTACAAAATGTGTCCCTAGTAAACGGATGTATGACGACTAAACAAACAGAGAACCAAATTAGTTAAAATTTTAAAGTTGATGAACTTAATTAGGCAAAAGAAATAATCAAAGACCAAATTGTTAATTTCGTTAAAGCCAAGATATAATATCATTTTGGTAATTAACTCTAAATTAAATCTGACATGTAGTGACTCTCCCATATGGGAGGTCATGAGATCGAATCTCAGTGGAGGCAATGAGCCCTTTTGTTTCAACATGTTTAGAAAGTATAGATGAACAGATACTACAATGTAAGGAAGAAAAAAAAAAATGGTACTGACTGAGGTTGAGAACGGTGGCGTGGACTGTGTAACCGCGGAGGAGCAAGTGCTTGACGAGCCAAGAAGCTATGAAGCCAGAGCCACCAGTCACGCATACGGCCTTCCCCTCTCCGCTCATCTTCACTTCCAAATCCCGATGGCCGCCGGCCAGCTGGACGGTCTGAACTTTCAGCTTACTTATATGCAGTGATAAGAAATTACTGGATGCAATGCTCCACTTCCAATCCTGCAGGTTTATGTGCTACACTGCTTAGCACAACCATTCTATATTTTATTTTTGGGTTAAACACGTTTTGAAATAACAAGGGAAAATTGCATTTTTCGTCCCTAAGTTATAGGGTAATTGTAGAATTCGTCCCTAAGATATGGTAATACTCACTTTTCGTCCCTAAGTTCTCATTGGCGTTGCATTTTTCGTCCCCGAGTTATTCAAATTGCAAATTTCGTCCCTAAGTTATCATTGCGTTGCACTTTTTGTCCCTAACATAAGTGTCCAAACTTCGGTAAAGTTTCGTTTAAAAAATTTTTAATCGAACTTTTCCGGTTCAATGCCAATTTTTTTAACGAAGTTTACTGAAAAAGTTCGATTAAAAATTTTTTAAAACGAAAATTTACCGAAGTTTGCAAACTAGTTAGGGACGAAAATTACTTGGTAAATTTTCGTTTAAAAAATTTTTAATCAAACTTTTCCGGTTCAATGCCAATTTTTTTAACGAAATTTACTGAAAAAGTTCGATTAAAATTTTTTTAAAACGAAAGTTTACCGAAGTTTGCAAACTTAAGTTAGGAACGAAAACTACTTCGGTAAATTTTCATTTAAAAATTTTTTAATCGAACTTTTCCGGTTCAATGCCATTTTTTTAACGAAGTTTACTGAAAAAGTTCGATTAAATTTTTTTAAATAAAAAATTTACCGAAGTTTGCAAACTTAAGTTAGGGACGAAAAGTGCAACGCAACGATAACTTAGGGACGAAATTTGCAATTTGAATAACTCAGGGACGAAAAGTGCAACGTCAATGAGAACTTAGGGACGAAAAGTGAGTATTACCATAACTTAGGGACGAATTCTACAATTACCATATAACTAAGGAACGAAAAATGCAATTTTCCCAAATAACAATTTAACACTATTTAACACGTGATAAATTTCAATTTGGAATGACATTGATCATTAGACTACTTTTGTTTGATAAATTGGCTGTTTGCTGATGGCTGTTTGGTATAATTTCTTTTCTCAAAAAACTAATTGAAAATGCTGCTTTGAGTAGCCTTTTGAATTTTAGTATTTTGGAGTTACAAAAAGCTTATTAACCAAACAACTAATAGTGGTTAAATAAGTCAAAATTGGCTGATAGGCTGATTATTTACCAAACAGGGCCAATAACTTTTTAATATCAATAGACTTTAAAGACTTTTTAAAAGTCTGGATCAAATTAAATACGGTCTTTAGAAGACTAAATCGAATACTAATAGACTTTTATAGACGGATGAGCCATTTTTCTCTCTACTAAAACTCAGACAGAACCCGCTTACAAAAGTCGATCGTAATTTGACAAATTAATTCCAACCAAATTTTTAGTTCAAAACCAAAAGTAATTGCTTTTTGTTGCTGGTGAATAAGTCGAAATACAAAATGAAATTTAATTTAGAAAATTAATTCCAACCAAATTTTTAGTACAAAACCAAAACTAATATATATGTACCGAGCGCAAATAATTAGTTATCTATTATTTCTCAGCTTACTGAAACACAAAGAGTCAATACCGCCTCCACTGAGATTCGAACCCACCCCCTTTCATATGAAAGCGCAATCGAGTGCCACTAAACCACAAGGTCTTGGCAACCATTGAATTATTCAAATCAAATGATCATATAAGTCCAGTGTCCTCACCTAACTATAGGTGGTTAACTTGGCCCACGAATGGTTAAAGTTGAAAGTCGAAGGACCACAAATGGTCAATTTGAAAGTTTATAACTAAATGTGGCAAAACCACTATGCTTGGAAGACCTGAGATGGAATTAACTCAAAAGACAAGAAAGTAAAAAGTCAAAACTCAAAAACAACAATTAAGCAAGACACCTAAAACCTTAGGTTAAGTGCAGAAAAATTAAAAATTACAATTGAATTATAATTTTAAATTTACAGTTAGTTACTCATTAATGACCTACTAATCTTATAGTCTATAATATCAAATATAATATATGTATTTATTACTATGTCGTTTTGGTAGTGGATTAATGGAGTGAATTAGGTATAGAGGATTTTGCCAAGTTACATTCACATTTAATTCACTAGTGGTGAATTTTCAATTTTTCACTTTGATAAATTTTACGGATTAAAATGGATTTGGTAGATCTTTGCTCATTATATTCTTAATTTTGGGATAATATCGGAATACTTTAAGGGGGAAACATGAAACATGTTTGCCGTTTTGGTGGAAGGCTCCCATCCATTTGAAAGAGATCCACTTTCGTCAAACTATCTCTCTTCTCAACGAATCATTTTTTAACAATGAAATTCATAAAATAAAACATCTAAAGAGGTTACTTGGTCTTAAAAAGATTATATTTAGATTGTATGTGATTCTTATGTCTTTAATTTATCTCAGCGAAAAGATTAAATTAATGTTGAAGTTTTTTTTTTTTTTTTTTTTTTTGATAAAAAGAATTAAAAGAATTTAATTCGTTGACGATTACATATGTATTTTTTATTTTGTTAGTGTTGAGAATATATAATATCTATCTACCTATCTACCTATCTACCTACTATCTATCTACTATACTAATCCTAATATCTACTATATATATATATATATATATATATATATATATATATATATATATATATATATATATATATATATATATATATATATTAAAGAGCCAAAGAAAGTTAAGTCTATAATGGGTAGAAAAAAATGACGGTCCAATTATTAAATCAGCTAGATCTTTCAGATTGTTTATATTTATATTTTTGTTTGCGATTTCTTAATTTATCTTTAATTATAAAATTTTTCTCGTTAAATATTCTCTTCTCCGTTAGTATTCGGTTAACTTTTAACTTACTCATTAATTTCTATAAGAAAGGTCTTAGGTTTGAATCTCATCCCAATCAAAGTTGACATATTGTTGAACATATACTATGAATAAGTTAGAAGATATTATTCAAAAGTAAGTATCACACTTTAAATTACTATTATTAAATTAAATAAATTAGTAGTTACAACAACAAAATACATATGTATTTCTTTAATTTATAATTCAAGGTCTACAATACCTTTATTAAAAAAATATTCATTATCAAAACATTTAAAAAGAGATATAATTCCATTAGTTATATTGTATATATTTTCAACAATGTAAAAATTTCTTACATTCAAATTTATCAATTAATTATATTCACTACATTGTTCATTGTTTTCTTTTTACACTATCTTGTGTAATTAAATTAAATATCAAAGTTATACTACAAAATAATGTTATGTATTTATAGTATTTTGTTAATAATATGGAAATTAAAAAAAAAACAGTTTAAATCCAATCATATTAACTACTTAGGGATGATTTGTTGACAAAGAAGACATTCAAATAACACAATAATTTGATTTAAAACTCATTATTAAAAATGTCAATGTAGGACAATAGAACATTTTGAAATACTTGATGCATTGAAAAGATGCTAAGACTACATTGTTAGAATCAATCTTTCAAATTCAGAAAATGAAGAAATTTAAAAAAATAGCTACTGTTGCAGCATTCATTAATTTTGTATGTAAAATACTTATTGTGCATTCTTTAAATATATTATAACTAATATAAATTTACAATTCATTTTATTTTCTACAATCAACTCGCTTGGATTAAAGGCAAAATCAACATCAATCTTGACAACAAAAATAATTGGTATATAGGATAATGTAGCCAATGTTTAAAAATGTTTATGTACAAAGTGGCAAACTATTTAACTGCATGCATTGTGATGAAAATGCAGTAGTGGGTACTCCAAAATTAGTATCAAATCAACAAAAAAAATTTACAAAAAAAATAAAAAAAACACACACACACATGCACACACAAAATCAAGTACTACACTCATTCATACTAACCCCAAAAATATGAACTTCAAAATAAACATGTGCAAAATGGATGTACAAACTGTTGATGAAACTGGACATATTACAATAGTAGCGAAAAGTCTTTTACAACAGTAGCGGATGTGCAGTTTTGTACTAGTGACAAACTAATGTTATATATTTATTTACCAAGTATTTTTTTTATTAATACTATTAAAAAAATAGTTTGAAGTCAATCATATTAATTAACTACTTGGAGGATTTGCGGTATTCAAACAACCCGACAAATTAAAGCGGGAAATTACCTCGTAATATTTTGAACTACATCATATTCAAATTTTTACTACTTTATCTAATCTTATTCCTTTAAACTAGAGATTTATTTATCTACAATAACTCATTCATACAATAATGGTTGAATCAAATGAACTCTAAGCAGAACACCTAAAGGACTAATATGCTTTTATGTTGATAATAATATGTAAATGTTAATTATATCATTATCTTACGTAGCTACATTTAAAACTCATTATTAAAACTGTCAATGTAGTCACTATTTAAAGAAAACTTATGCACAAATAAAGTTGAAAACAATTTAACTCGAAGGTTAATATCAATTCAATAAAAAAAAACAAAAAAAAAAAAAACAAAAACATACACACACACATGCACACACAAAATCAAGCACTACATTAATTCATACTAATTCCAAACATATGAACTTCAAAATTAATAGGTGCAAAATGGATATGAAAACTTTTTGATGAAACTAAACATAATGCGGCATCAGTATTTAGACTAGCTATCTGCAAAGTCATTGTTGTTACTATCAAGTAAACAAGTTATGAAACTAAAATGAAAGGTAATACTCATCAACCTTCTACAAATATAATAAATAATAATATTTTGTTGAATACTTTTACATGCGAATGTACGACATACATCTCACAACACATGAAACATGTAGGGGAAAAAACTACATACCACTACCAAATAACAACAAACGCTAGCAAGATCAAGAGTTCATAGTACAACTAAGATCCTAGTCATGCACACAAACAAAACGAGACAAATTCATAACTTCCTACACTATAATCTCATTGCATGACACAACCCTCTATACTACCACTAGTCAGTGGCAGATCCAGCATGAGGGCGCGCTACCCCTACTCACCCCACCCCCACCCCATATATAGTCTTTGTATGTATGTATATATAGTACACATGTTCGGTATAAGTATATGAAAACATATAAATATACATAATTAATTAATTGTATGAGTTGGTAGGTGCTTTGTTTTGCTACAAAATATCAAGGGTTCGAACCCCTTCATAACGCTTTTTATTTCAACAACATCTTGAAGGCTTTTTTTGCTTTTATTTCTTCTATTTGAATTATTTTATCAAATTAATCTTGTTTCATATTTTGTTATGATTATTTTTATAAAGTTATGATGTGTTTTATTTTTCGCCTATATCGAACAATATTTATGACTATTTCTTTTGTTTTAATGTTTCGCCAGTGTAGCAAAAATTCCATATAGGTTTGCAATTTTTAATATTTTAGTATTAACTATTAAAGTATTAAATAATTTATAATTATTTTTTTTGACAATAAATAATTTATAATTATTAGTCTTATAAAAATTTAAATAAACTTTTTTTAAAAAATAAAAAATAAAATAAAAAATACATATATAAGCACTGATTAATTGCCGCCTAAGCGCATGAGGAGCGCCTAGAAATTTTTTCAACCATGTGTTTCGCCCCCACTAGAAAGAATTTCCGAATCCGCCACTGCCACCAGTAACCCAATTGCACATGACACATTACCAATAAATAAAAATAAAAGAAAAAAAGTATTGAAGATGAAGACAATGAAAATACTACCCGAAAAAAAATTTAAAAAGACTTAGAGAAATTCAAACCAAAAGCAGTATTTATTTAGACTATCATTTTTAGACTAGCGTTTTTACAAAATTGCAAACATTTACTTTTGTGACAATTATAATCAATCTCCCATATATTATCTTGCATTAATATACTTTGAATTACCAATTTAAATAAATAAATTCAACATTCAATTACATATGCATGAACATCTCCTATATAATCTTTCATTGATAAACCTTGAAGTACTTATTTAAAAATAAATATTGAGCATTATCTCATTCACGCAATGCATGTGAAAAACTATTATATCTACTATACTAATAAGAGCCAAAGAAAGTTAGGCCTATAATGGGTAGAAAAATTGACGGTCAAATTATTAAATCAAATGGATGGTTCAGATTATTTAGATTTATATTTTTCCTTGAGATTTCCTAATATATCCTTAACTATATGATTATTCGTTAAATTTTCCGTTAAATATTATATTTTCCGTTAATATTTCGTTAACTACAGTTTCATTGGGCAATATACACCCAAAAATGTGAAATTGTTATTCAGTATTAGTTTATATACACTACAGTTAGATTTCAACACAACTACAGTTACATTTTGATACAACTACGGTTTAATTCGATAATATAAAAACAAATGTGAGGCAGTATCTTTTGAGATGAACTGTAGTATCAGTTACGGAGCTCTGTTACGACTTACGGCAGCCGTTTCTACTACTTACTGAAACGACGTCGTTTTGTGACCTTGGTCCACAATGTATTGTGGACTATGGTCCACCATATAATGACTGTAATATCTTTGACTACATCACAATTGATAACTTTAAAGGTAAATCGTATTTCTTTATTAATATGATTTCAAATGTATTTTTTTTTAATTTTTACTACCTTATCTAATCTTATCCTTTAAATAAACTATGAATTTCTCTATCCAGAAGAATTCATTCAACCATAATGGTTAAACCAAAAGTACTTCGAGCATAACACTTAAATAATTGGTATGCTTTTATGATGATAATAATATGTAAATGGTAATTAGATCATTATTTTACGTAATTATATTTAAAACTCATTATTAAAAATGTCAATGTTGGATAATAGAATAGTGTGTGACAAACTTGATGCATTGAAAATATGCTAAGACTATAACATTGGTAGAATTAATCTTTCAAATCTAGAAAATAAAGAAATTTCAAAAATAGCTACTATTGCAGCATTCATTAATCATGAATGTAAAATATTTATTGTGCATTCTTTAAATATATTATAACTAATATAAATTTAAAATTCATTTCATTTTCTACAATTAACCTGCTTGGATTAAAAGCAAAATTAGCATCAATCTTGACAACAAAAATAATATTGGTATACAAGATGTAACCATTGTTTAAAAATATTTATGCACAAAGTGACAAACTATTTAGCTACATGCATTGTGGTGAAAATGCAACAGTGGGTACTCCAAGATTAGTATCAATTGAACAAAAAATTTACAAAAAAAAAAAAAAAAAAAAAAAACACCCAGACACACACATACATCCACACACAAAATCAAGTTCTACACTTATTTATCCTAATTCCAAAAAGAATTAATATCACTTTTGGTCCCACAACTTTTAAGTTTTATCAATTTTGGTGCACAACTTTAAATTTTTTAAATTTTGGTGCCTAACTTTGTTATTTTTATCAATTTTGTTCCTCCTAGCCAAATTGACGGTGAAATTTTGCCAGATTTTATATTATTAAGGGTAAAATTGCCATCTCAAGGAAGTATCTTCAAAAGTCATGGGACCAAAAGTGATAAAAATAACAAAGTTAGGCACCAAAAGTGATAAGACTTCAAAAGTCATGGGACCAAAAGTGATATTAATTCTTCCAAAAATATGAACTTCAAAATTAACATGTGTAAAATAGACGTGGAAACTGTTGATGAAATTGGACATATTACGGTATTAGTATTCGGACTACCTGCAAAGTCACTGTTGTTCCTATTAAGTAATTAAGTGATGAAACTATAACAAAAAGTATTACTCATTAACCTTCTATAAATATAATAAATATTTATATTTTGTTCAATACGTTCACATGAAAATGTACAATACACATCTCACAACACATGAAATATGCAGGGAAAAAAAAAACTACCACTGCCAAATATCAGCAGGCGCTTGCAAGATCAAGAGTTCATATTACAACTAAGATACCAGTCATATATACACAAACACAAATTCCTACACCATAATCTCATTGCATTACGCTGTTACCTATACTACCACTAGTAGCCTATTTGCACATGACACATTATTACCAGATACCAATAAATAAAGAAAGAAAGAAAATAAGTACTAAAGATGAAGACAATGACAATACTACCAGAAAGAAAATTAAAAAGACTTAGAGAAATTCAAACCAAAAGTAATATTTATTTAGACTATCATTTTTAGACTAAGTATATAGACTAGCGTTTTTATAAAATTGCAAACATTTATTTTAGTGACAACTATAATCAATCTCTCATATATTATCTTGCATTCATATACTTTGAATTATCGATTTAAATAAACAAATTCAACATTCAATTATATATGCATGAACATCTCCTATACAATCTTGCATTGATATACTTTGGAGTACTTATTTAAAAAGGCATTATCCCATTCGCGCAATGCGCGTGAAAAACTAGTATAAACATAAATGTGCAATCCAACTATCAGCTTAGACTTTTAGTTGAGATTGATCACATGCTTCAATTTGGTATCTGAGTCAATCTAATGCCAAAGGTCATAAGCAAAAGATTATGGTTCACGTGTTGTTTGAAGCCCATAAAAAAGTAATCGGCTCACACATGTGTGAGGACGTATTGAGCATATAGGCAAATTATTATGTGGACCTAAATCCACCTTGCAAAGTGGACCCGGGTCCATAATACACAATTTACATATTAAATATCTATAATTTATATACTGAATGTTCATAATTTACATACTGAATGTTCACAATTCAAATTGTGAACATTCAGTATATAAATGGACATTGGCCCACTTTACAAAATGAATTCGGGTCCGTGGTATAACTAACCGAGCATATAATATCTTTTCTCGGCTTGCATTAGTTTCCATATCTTTTTGGAATGTGAACAAAGAAGAGAGGACATGTTCATTATACTCATAAGGAAAATACAAAAAGCTTCATGAGGATTTCACTTTTAATTACTTTTAAGTAATTGAGTGTGAGGCAAATGAATACAAAGATTCATGTTTGGTTCAAGAAGGGAATATTAACATTTTGAAATGAATTGGAAAAAATAATTTGTTTTCATTAAGTAGTTTATTAGATAATTGGAAAATAGAATCTTAAATACTATTTGAAATTTAGAGCAACTGCCAATCCTTATACCATTTTTTCCAAACTTCGCCCGTGTGATGCATGAGAAATGACATTTTAATTATTTTATATTGTTTTGTGATAATTAAAGGATTTAAATTCAATAGCCAAACAAACATGGTAATACGTATTAAATATCATTCTAACGATACAAAAGTCTCCAACCAAACACAACCTGATTCATTCACCGAGTCACCTGTCACATAAGGGCCGAAAGGAAAGCCCAAAAGGTTATGGCAAAAACTTGTGTATGTGAAACTGTCTCACAGATCTTTGTTCGTGAAACAGATCGGGTCAAGATGAAAATGTAATACTTATACTGAAAAATGTAATATTAACAAGGAACAAAGTGTTTATTACTTATATGGAAAAATGTACGGAGTAATACTTTTGAAAAAATATATATATAATACCTTTGCATTTTTCTTCAAAAGTATTAAATTTCTCTTATAAGTAAGGAACACTTGTCAATTGTCATCATTATTTATAAGAAAAAGTGTAACACTTTTGATGAAAAATGTAATACTTTTACATCAAAATGTAAAGGAAAAAACGTCAAATAAGCCAGTAAAGTCATCGAACAAAAAAATGTACAATTAAACCATTGAACTATATAAATCTGTGCATATAGCATTTTTAACAGGTTGCTTTTAGGTTAAGCAGGTAAGATGAATGACATGGCATCTTATGCTACAATTTTTAATATTTAAATCAATTTATCATGAGGTCAATATTAAATCAATTTACTTCGCCGGGAATTATTGGTGTCGCCTCCGCCACTCTCCTTACTCGTTTTTACTAACAATCTTAATTATCTTCCCCTGTCTAATTAAAGGCTTGTAATCTTCTGTTAGTTTCCTGCAAAATTTAAACAGCAACACCATTTTACGCAGCGCAACATGAAAGTCAGATTCTGTTGTTAACTTCCATAAACAAATCCAAAATAGAAAGAAAGAAAGAAAGAAAAGGATCATAATTTAGATACAAAGTCACCAAATATGAGTATATAATAGTTCATCTATTAATCCAAGTGGACCAGAACAAGAAAATGATCGAACATATGGTGTTGATCATCCACGATAAGCACCCAGCTAACTATGAAGTCCAATCATTTTAAGGACTGCATGAATCATGATTAATCTGATGAGTTCCCTATCCTGTTTAGTCCAAACTCCATAAGAGCATTCTTATCAATGGAGTTCTTTTACGGTTTTTGAGAAGTTTTTGTATGTGTGATTAGGAAAGAGAATATGGGAGGAAAAAAAAAAAAAAAAAAGGCAAAGGAAAAGTGATAAATCTTTGGAAAATGCATTTTGCTCTCTGTTTTGCTTCAACTTTCTTTATGATTTTACTTCAATCCAAAAGTTGATTGCAATAAGGGATACTTGAACATAGCAGAATAAATCATGGGAACAAACTCTACACCTGGGCAGAAATCAGAATAAAGAACATATGAATGGATACACCCCAATTTCATGGAAAGAAAAGTTGCCTTTAACTGAAACTAGGAAGGTTATGGTGAGTTAAATTTGATGACATTAAACACAGCAAACATACAAGGAAGGGCATGTAGGTTGGGCAAAAACCCCAAGCTTCTGGAAACAAAAGGGAACTTAAGAATTTCCTTCATTTCCCTCCTCATATTGCACCCTCTTTGCCAAGTAAGAAGCTCATATAGGCGCCCAACAGAGCATTTCCAATGGCACAAGATACAATTTACACGGTGATTGTTAACTAAGCAGTTGTCGGAGACTTGAAATCGAGCATCTCCTTTACATTTAACCGAATGGAAGGCCCCATTGATGAACACACGTGAGCGGTTTTCCAGTATACTCCTTTTGCGCCGGATGGCTTGTTTGTTTCTACTGATTTCTGTAAGTTCAAAAAATGGTGCCGGGTAATGTCCCGTCCCGTCCAAATAAGACATGTATGCCAGAACGAATAGTACTTGGAAATTGAAGAAAAGATGACAAAACAACGTACCACAACTGCGAGGAAGTTTTCAAGAAGATCTTCATCTGAGAAACCTATTTTCCCAAATGGTATGTGGACAATCCCAGTTTTATCTGCACGGTATTCAACTTTCCCCTTCTTAAATTCCTGTATGGCCTGCAGAGCAAGAAGAAAATCGGTTGAGCTTGTCCAAACACTAAGGGGGTGTTTGGTTGGATGTAAAATGAATTCTTTGCAAAGGGATGGGATTTTGTTTTCCGCAAGGCTTGGAAAAAAAAAAACATGACGGGACCATTTTACCCTTATGAAAGTTTCTTAATTACATAGGCACCTATTTATTCATTCATCTTTTTAGGGGCATATTGGTCTTTATATTCATTATTCCTTACCTTTCTAAACCCAACCAAACAATGGAATTCATATTCCCAGTAATTTCTTTTCCACCAACCAAACAATTGAATCCATTTTCCTGGAATTTATTTTCAATGGAATTTCATTCCATTTTCCTTCAAATATTTTCCAGCGAACCAACAAGATTCATTACAGAACTCTTATGATCACAATTATTCATCGCTCCCTCATCATGTTTCACAGTTTCAGTGTGTTATCTCTTCATTACTTCTGCGCACTCCAGGATTGAGGTTCAATACAAAATCTCTTAAATGCAACATAAATCAAAAATAGCTAATGAAAAAATACCTGAGGTATATTTGTTGTAACTGTACCCGCTTTTGGATTTGGCATGAGTCCCCGAGGCCCCAAGATTCTTCCTAAACTGGCAACCTGAGCAACGTGATAGAAATCTATAAGTACAATCTAAAAAAAAAAACGGGTGAAAGAATGTAGATCCATGTTGATTAGTCACCGAGCCTAAATCAGGACTGAAGAAAACAGAAGTAGCCAGAAAACGTTGGCATAATTCATAGAAACCAGCAAATATGATTAAAGCTCAGATACTAAGAACCTAAGAATGGGGCAAAAATAGGCACAACACTTTTGATGAAATTTGGAGCAGTGGAGGGTGGAGGATTAAGCAAACAATGTTGTTGAGCAATAACTATGTTTATTCAAGTGAGCAATATATCCTTGAATTAAAATGACTATTTCTTCAGATTATCATACATTATTAAGTTTTCCAAAAAGCTGCCGAGTATTAAGGCTTAAGGGACAATTAGTCTTAAATATAAAAATAAGAAGTTGCCATAATGATTGAGAACAACACCTTAGGCATCATATCTGGTGTTGCAATTAGTTTATCAAAATCCATGAATCCTCCTTTTATTTGTTCGATCAATTCCTCTCCACCAACCAGATCAGCTCCAGCATTTTGTGCTTCATCGAACTTCTCACCTGCAGAATATTAGTTGCATATTGATACCAACAAAATACCAACTGCTGTACTAGAAACAATTACAGCCATTGATCAACAAAACCCCGTCGCATTCCTTGGTAAAAAACACAGAACACTAAAGTGCATTGAGCAAATTCTCTCGGAAGTACCTTGGGTAAGTACAGCCACTTTAATAGTCTGGCCCGTTCCCTTGGGCAAATTTACCTGAAATAGAAAAGTCATTATACTTGGAACTGACTAATCTTGCAAGTCACAACAGAAGGGATTTGAGCCAAGGTGCGATTCAACTCACAGTCGCCCTCAGCTGTTGGTCATTGTATTTTGGGTCAATATTTAACCGAAAATGGGCTTCAGCTGTTTCCACAAACTTTGTGCGTGCTGTTTGCTTGAGCAGTGTTATAGCTGTTTTCAAGTCATACTCTTTCTTATTCTCCCTCAACTTCTGAATCTCCAAGAATCTCTTAGACCTTGTCTGTTACAAACCAATATGACCATGCAAACAAGTAAAAAGAAAACGCATTTGAGTTCAGAGAAACTCAGGATGGTTTCAGATACTAATTTGAGAAAACTATAGAAGTGATTGAGAATGTCAAGAACAGATATAAAAAAGATCCACGATTCCACAACCATATTATATGAAGGACTTTCTATAGTGCATCTAAGCACTAACTATTTTGTAAGTAGGAAAATACAAGATGCAAATGGATCATGTGAGATCATAAGAACATTTAAAACTAACAAATGAAGGCAGCATAGAACTACAAAAAATGACCAAAAGGATCCCTGATATCTCAAATACAAAAGCCGAAACTCCTAAGGCCTATTCAAAACTTCAAATCCTCAACGGTTCAGCTACAAACAGGACCGTAGAGTTCAAAACCCTCTCCCTTCCCCATAAACAAAGGAGCTCTCTTGATTCTGAACCCCTTATGAAAGAATCATGATCATCATGAGAGGAATTGATCGAACAAATAAAAGGAGGATTCATGGATTTTGATAAACTAATTGCAACACCAGATATGATGCCTAAGGTGTTGTTCTCAATCATTATGGCAACTTCTTATTTTATATTTAAGACTAATTGTCCCTTAAGCCTTAATACTCGGCAGCTTTTTGGAAAACTTAATAATGTATGATAATCTGAAGAAATAGTCATTTTAATTCAAGGATATATTGCTCACTTGAATAAACATAGTTATTGCTCAACAACATTGTTTGCTTAATCCTCCACCCTCCACTGCTCCAAATTTCATCAAAAGTGTTGTGCCTATTTTTGCCCCATTCTTAGGTTCTTAGTATCTGAGCTTTAATCATATTTGCTGGTTTCTATGAATTATGCCAACGTTTTCTGGCTACTTCTGTTTTCTTCAGTCCTGATTTAGGCTCGGTGACTAATCAACATGGATCTACATTCTTTCACCCGTTTTTTTTTTAGATTGTACTTATAGATTTCTATCACGTTGCTCAGGTTGCCAGTTTAGGAAGAATCTTGGGGCCTCGGGACTCATGCAAATCCAAAAGCGGGTACAGTTACAACAAATATACCTCAGGTATTTTTTCATTAGCTATTTTTGATTTATGTTGCATTTAAGAGATTTGTATTGAACCTCAATCCTGGAGTGCGCAGTTGAGATTGGCAGCTTTTATGTTAAGTTTTAGCTATCTCAGCCTGTATGAGGTTGGGGTGTCACACAAACGATTAAGCAAAGATGCGGGGGAAGAAACGCGCGACATCGTAGATAAAACGAGTTGGAAAGTACAAAACACAGTGCTGGACGCCAGCCGGACGCACGCGTCCGTCGTGCGCCCGGCTGTCTCTGGAATCCGAGCGCAGCAGAAACAGAGAGAATACTGCCGGACGCGCCCCTGGACGCGCGTCCGGCAGGCGTCCGGTCGACGGTTTAAATTCTGCCAGGGTTTTTTCCAGCCTCATTCTTCCTCCCTCACTCCAAAATTCCTCTCAGCAATCCCAAACTCTAAAAAGATGATGAATGTAGGTAATCTCTTCTCCTCACGTTTGTCTAGCATGTTTGGATCACCTCCCCCAAGCCCAAAGGTAATTCTCTTGAAATTTCTTCTTCTTCTATTGATTTAATGGGATTTTGATTTATTTTTCTGCTAAAATTTCAGTGAGATCTTGTATGATCCTTTACTTTTGAGCTTTGGGTGTTGCTATACTTGTGTTTTTATACTCTATAGTGCAAGAGATCATGAATATTTCATACATTTGAGCTTTTATTAACAATGCATGCCATGTGTTTGATGAAATGTCACTAACAATGTATGATGCATATCTTGCTTGAATTGATGATTACAATGCTTAGTATGAGAATGTCATATCTTATTTTGAAATCACAATGTTTAATTAGGGATGTCATTATGCGTATATTGAAAATCTAATGCTTGAAATGCTAATGTCTTAGCTTGAATTGGAGATTGAATGTTGTGAACTGAAAATTTGATGCTTGATTAATGCATATAGGGACTTCCAAGGGCTGAAATGATGGTGCCTAGGCACACCCTTGAGAGGGGTGAGCCTAGTAGAAGGCCTAATGATGACACATCAAGTGAGGAAGGGGAAGGCCCGATGATGGAAGTTGCACACCGAGGCCTTATGATTGAGGTGGAGGACCTCTTTAGGTATAGGCACTTCCGAGACAAGCAAATCATTGAGTGGAACTACATTGAAGCTCCGGTTTTAGCCGTTTTAGGCATTCAAAGAGAATTTGAAAGGATGACTTCCCAACCTTTTTGGAGTCACATTTGTGGTTGGAGGGATGCTACTTATGTCCCTATAGTTAGGGAGTTCATTGCCACGTTGGAAGTGAATGAGAGGGTGCATAACCGGAGGCAACCTAGCATTAGGTTCAAGTTGTTTAATAGACAATACAACCTCTCATCGGATGAGCTTGGAAATTTATTAGGATTCTACACGTTGCATGACCAAGATCAAGGATGGTATGCAAATCTTGTGGATGACTTCCCTAATGAGCATCAACCCGGGCTGTTTTGGTGGAGCATTGCTAGGCAAGGGGTGGCTTAGGATTTGAGGATGCTCTTGCATATGAAGCGGTGGCAACGACGATGACACCCCTAGACATAGGTGATTTCTTGCGATTTGGCATAGCACCCGATGAGCCTAGTGAGGATGACGAGAGAGGAGAGCAAAGAGACTTGTGGGGAATTATAGAAAGGCTTGAGAACCGAGTTAATATGCTTGAACACGAAGTACGGAGGCTCAAGCTTGAGCGAGTTGGAGAGGAGTCCGATGGATCGGGCATATGATCTAGTGCACCTTGATGATCTTAGTTGCTTAGATTGTAGGATTTATTTTTGAGATTAGCACTTGTTATATTACGCACTTATACTTTGTTTTTAATTCATATTTTGATTGCGTTATTCCTTTAGTTTTTACTTTTAATATTGAATCTTTATCTTAATGCTTTCTTGATTCTAGCTAATCGAATGTGAGTCCATGTGTTTGAAAGCTTGTGGTGTGCAGGTATTTGCAAAGAAAGGAGAGATGATATGAGCATACTCATGTAGATCTTAAATGTCGTAGGGGAGTTTCTATATGCTTACCCATCCTTTTACCTATATGCTTTTCTTTAAAGTGTGGAAAGTGGCTGTGATGGCATGGCTTGTGCTTTAGCTTGTCTTATAATCATTCATATAAGCAGGTTGTGTGACCCGTTAGCCCATAGCACACTTCTAAAGTGTGGAAACGGGCATAGTATGTTGAGACCTTTTTATCTCTTTCCCACCGTGTGCATAGACCGAACATCGAGGACGATGTTCCTTTCTAAAGTGTGGAAAGGAAAGCACACTTGTGCTTTGTTTGGGAGACTTTGATTTGCAAATACAATGCCTAGCTTAGAACAATGGATATGTTTGAAATGAATGCGTTGCTTAATCTTTCTTGTAAAATGTGTGTTTTGAATGAACCCTTGTTTCTCAATTAGGACTATCCCATGGAAGAAAACTCTTATACTCTTGTTTAAAATTGATGAATTGTTGCATGATTGTGTGATGTTCACCTCTCATTTAACCCGGACCATAGTCAAGGAGGTAACGAAGTGGGAGTGTGCACCTATCAACCCTAGTAAGATAATGTTTACTAAGCCCGGAAATGAACCTAATTTTCTTTATTTTTGCTTTCCCGAAGGCGTAGTGTGGGGTTGTGAAGGTGTTGCTTTACTTTAAGTTGTTCAAAAGAGCCCAATGAGGCCACCTTAGGAATTGAAAAGATGAATCGTCTCGCTAGGGCAAGTTGAAGGGCAACCATCGCACTGTCTTCGAAAAAGCGCGGATATCCACGTGAAGTCGGTTGCCCCGATGCGAGGTCTTGGGAGATGAGAAAATTTAAGAGAGCCGTTCCGCTGAGATTCGGGCACCCATCGCACCGTCTTCGAAAAAGCATGGATCTCCATGTGAAGTCGGGTAGCCCGAAGAGGTTATCTTGGGGAATGGGAAAAGGAGAGATCTATCCCGTTGGGACCGGGCGCCCATTGCACAGTTCTCGAAAAAGCATGGAGCTCCATGTGAGATCGGGTTAGCCCGATGGTCGGTCTTGAGGGGTAGTAGATAGCCGTTAAGCCTTTTCGTTTATCACGCTAGAATTTAGGAGGGCTTGAGGTTACAAGGGTGGTCTAATAGGTTTGGTTTGTGCACATCGGTCCCACTAGTTGGCTCGGCTAGTGGCCCGCTTTAAATGGTTGGTGAACCCGTTATTGGATTGCATGCTTGACTCGTATGATAATGAAAGTTAACCAAAATGCTTTGCTAGAGTAGAAAGGTTTTGTTCTTGGGATAGTCGTTTTTGAGAATTAAAGGATTGTTTAAAAACACATTTTCGTGATAGCATAAGGATCGTATTAATTTCAAGTATGTGCATTGTAACCCCTCACCTATTCCGATAATTTTTTAGTTCGAGGAATAAATATTTTAAGTTATAATATTTATGAAATGAACCCTGGTACTCTCAGAGAATTTTTTTAGAATAGTTATTATTAAGTTACGGACTACGTATCAGGCACGAACCGTGAAAATTTTTAGGAACATATATTTGGTTCAAATTTCCATAAGAAATGGATTATGTTGCATAAGGTGATTAATTATGAACATTCTACTTAGTTAAGATTGATACTAGATGAGTTATAAGGATGGAACTTGTTACGAGCCTGCGAACCGCTAAATTTAGCGATGTACTGAAAAATTCGAAATTTGGGTGATTAATATCGGGATTAATTTTAGAATAATTTTGGTATTAACAATTTCCCGAATTAAGCTATTTTCCACCAAAGATTTATCTGATTTAATCCCTAACTGTCTAGGAAATCCATACTTCAAAAATATCTTGAATTAAAATAATAATTTTTCTTGGATAAGATCATATTTTTGCTTGAGCTCCAAGGTTAATTAAACCTCCCCCCCTGGCTGAAACTTTATGAGGAGAGGTGAGAGAGGAAGCTTTGTTCATCTTTGTTCTTCACCATAGTCATTCTACAAGAACTCCATAGCTTGTATCTTAAGTGCAAAAAATCCTTTAAGTTCCCAACACTAGGTAAGTAATTGTGATATTTGATTTAATGAGTTGGAATTATTTTTAAGAATTAATCCTAAGCTAAGATCTCGTTGGAATGTTGTTATGGTGAAATTTGCTTAGGATTTTCGGTGGATTTAAGGAAACCTAACTCTCCTTACGGTTAAAGCTTCAAGAAAGGTAAGGAAATTCCTTAAGTTGGCTAGTCACTTGATCATAAACAATTGTATAGGTATACATATTATGGAGTTAGAATTTACTATGAAAAACTATGTATTAAGCTTTAACTTCTTAGTTAATTTCTATGTAAAAATTTGTGTTTGAGCTTAATATATGCATGATTTTTACGTATGCATGTATGTATATACTATATTTATGTCCATATAAATTCATGTCAAGAAAAATGTTGAAAAATAGGTGTTTTTGCACTGTTTCGCTGACCAGAAATTTCATGCCGTATGGGTGGACGCCCCAGTGGACGCGCGTCCACCATGCGTCCACTGGTGTCCAGTTTGTTTTTAGGCTCGCCGAACGAGAGGACGCCCCAGAGGACGCGCGTCCACCGTGCGTCCACTGACGTCCAGTATTTTTGAAGTCACGCCGAACGAGAGGACGCCCCAGTGTACGCGCGTCCACCGTGCGTCCACTGACGTCCAGTGATTTTCGGAAAATAAAAGCAAAGGCCGTAGGTGTGGACGCCAAGGGGGACGCGCGTCCACCATGCGTCCACACGCGACCAGAATGTTCTGAGCTGCGGTTCAGATATTTAAAAGAATTAGAGCTGCGGTTCTAATTGAAAAAGGGTGAAATTCTTGAAAATGAAAAGTTTATGAACTTGTCTAAAATATGTGAGATTATAATTTTGGGATGACGATTATATCTTTATTGTTGTTATGAAGGAAATTCTGTGTAATTTCCCTTGAATATATATACTGTTATGCTATCGCTGGATTGTTTGATTTCAGGTAAAATTCCAAAGTATGGGTAAAATCTCTATAAGTTTTGAATTGTTATCATATTTTAAAAACCTTTGTTTATGCTTGAGTGGCAATGAATTTTCTTACTTAGCCGTCGTGCTAACTACACTTCACTGTGTATCTTATCAGATGCAGTCTAGCGTGGGCTCCTGCAGCCCGGAGAACTCTAACAATTCGTTAGAGTTTATGTTTCCTCTATTTGATTATGAGGACTATGCACATTTCCTGACGGGTGACGACCCGTATGCTCCGGGCTACGCTCCAGACGCTCCAGCTCCTGTATATGCTCCAGTTCCTATTTATACTCCTAACCCTGTTGATGTCTTTGACCCAGTTCCAGATCTCGACCCTATGCCTGCTACTGACACTGACTTTGTTACCGAGTTTCTGAGTGACCCTATTATCCCTTTGTCTCCTGGTAGCCCGCTGACCTTCATTGATGCTATTCACGCGAGCTACGGTTATTATCCTATCGAGATGGTTGAGGAGAGTGATCCACTTGAGTTCATTGTGAGATACCCTTACTCGTGGGACCCTAGTCCTCCGGAAGAGTGGGATGAGTGGATGATGATGATTACCCCGTGCAACTTCCTGGACCATATCACCTGGTTTGCGGGTGAATGGTGATGGTTTCCCGATCTTCAGGCGATCGGCCGGCGGGCCAACACTACCGGAAAATTACAAGGATTTAAGGTTTTCCGATAAAAAAATAAGTGTTTCCTCTCTTTCTCCCAATTTCGATCTGCTCATTCAAGTTCTCGTTGGGTTACATATACTTCCCGCCTGAGCGGTTACATATTGATTAGTATAATTAATGCAATAAAGGCTCATAATAATCATTTAAAGGTTTGGTGGTAATGACGACGGTTTTCTCCTAACGGCTATCAGATTCCCTCCATATTCGGGGTCTTTTCCAGGGTTCTTTGGAGTTATCCGACTATTTGATACACTCTGTTAGCCGGGCTCTCTTCCCGACCGCTTGTCCAGGTCCGACTTCTGTCCGTCCGACTGGGTCTTTTTATTCGCCCAATGGCTAGGAGTTAAGTAGTACATCACGTTATGTAGGACCGTCTCCAGTATCTTCTTCTACTTATAGCTCGATTAAGGTGAATTCGTCATTATAGCGTTTGGGATGCTCAGACTGATACTCAGACCCTAATGTACTCTTTCTTCTTCCGACCGCCTGGCCTAGCCAGTCGATTTTATATGCCATCATCTAGTCCCTCACTTTCCTTGGTTAAAGGACCATAACCTAGGAAAGTAAATTTCTGACATAAATAGATCCGAATCTCTGCCGCGCCGTCTTCGTCTGTCAAATCAATCGAGATCCCGGATTCTACTTCGACTTCCAAGAGATATCATACTGATACTCCCTTCTATACTTTCCTTATTCTGACATCTCCCCTTTTTTAACTTTTTATCCCTCTTAGCATTTCTTCCTTCCCGAGAGGACCCCCTTGACTATAAATACCAGCCTTTTCCATAAACAAGTACGTTCATCTTCAACTCCGATGACGAAGAAGAAGAAAGATAGCGCTGGCCCTCCTTCGCGACGCTCTCTGCGTCTGCTCGAACAAGCGCGTCAAGAGATGCTTCGCCAACGGAAGTTGGTTCATGGCGGTCACGAGGTGGGGGATACCTCTGAAGACCCGCTCCCCATCCCTTCGGATGAGGAGAAAGAGGTAACTCCCCCACCACCTCCTAGGGGTGAGACAGGTTCTCCTTTGAACCCGAACTATGACTCCGACTATGCAGAATTCCTGGCGGAGTTCTTGGCTGATGACTCCTTAGGAGACACTCCTCCGGCTTCTCCGACGACTCCAGACACAACCTTTCCTGCTCCCGGAACTGATCGCCCGTCTCCTCCTTCTCAGACACCTTCTGTGGTTTCTGCTGATTCTCCTGCCACTTCGACTTGATCTCTGCATATGTAGCTTCATTTGTAGTCGGTACTCTTTAAGCCCTATAGGGCTATTTTGTATTTCCGGCTGGTTTACCTTACGACCTTTATAAATAAAAATATATTTCATGGTGCGTGTGTTCCCTTCTGCTTTTACTTTTTCCCGACTCGTGACCTGTCGAGACTCTCACCCGGGCCACTAGGACTTTTCCTTATAGTTTCTTTACTCACACTTACTCACGCTTCCTCCTTAGGGTTGATCGATCATCGACTCATGAACCTTACCTGTGACCTTTGTCTTACACCCCCTTTTCAGGGATGGGTTCAGCTGGAAGTGGTTCTCTCTCCTTTTTCTTCTTTGCCTTCTTAAACTTCTCCTCAAGTTCAGCAGGTTTGCCCTCGAAAACACGATTACCAAAGCCTTTAGGATCAATTTTGCCCCAAAGGGACTCTGGCTCGCCGGTAGGCTTCATGGGTATCCCGAGGGTGAGAATCAGTAGTTAAGACAAGACTTGAATTAGCTCTGTATTCATACTGTTTGAAGCGTGCATGTGTCTCTGCACCACCCCCCAAATGTGACATCTTAAACTAGAAACCAGAACCTGAAAGTGTTTCGTCGCGATTTCCAAACGCAGTTCTCAGTTATCTTCTCAGTTCTCATTTTTCTAAATGGGAAAATGAGTGTTCAGTGCAGGGCTACACGTATTGTGTAAGCTACGGCTTATGAATTAACCGCCATTTTCAGGACTCCGACCGAACCCACGAACCTTCCTTATGACTTCTTTCTTACACTCCCTTTTCAGGGAGGCACGGTTGACCGAGTGCCGACTCCGTTTTCAGGACTCCGATCGAACCCACGAACCTACCTTATGACTTCTTTCTTACACTCCCTTTTCAGGGAGGCACGGTTGACCGAGTGTCGACTCCGTTTTCAGGACTCCGATCTAACCCACGAACCTTCCTTAGGACTTCTTTCTTACACTCCCTTTTCAGGGAGGCACGGTTGACCGAGTGCCGACTCCGTTTTCAGGACTCCGATCGAACCCACGAACCTACCTTATGACTTCTTCTTACACTCCCTTTTCAGGGAGGCACGGTTGACCGAGTGCCGACTCCGTTTTCAGGACTCCGATCGAACCCTACGAACCTACCTTATGACTTCTTTCTTACACTCCCTTTTCAGGGAGGCACGGTTGACCGAGTGCCGACTCCGTTTTCAGGACTCCGATCGAACCCACGAACCTTCCTTATGACTTCTTTCTTACACTCCCTTTTCAGGGAGGCACGGTTGACCGAGTGCCGACTCCGTTTTCAGGACTCCGATCGAACCCACGAACCTACCTTATGACTTCTTTCTTACACTCCCTTTTCAGGGAGGCACGGTTGACCGAGTGCCGACTCCGTTTTCAGGACTCCGATCGAACCACGAACCTACCTTATGACTTCTTTCTTACACTCCCTTTTCAGGGAGGCACGGTTGACCGAGTGCCGACTCCGTTTTCAGGACTCCGATCGAACCCACGAACCTCCTTATGACTTCTTTCTTACACTCCCTTTTCAGGGAGGCACGGTTGACCGAGTGCCGACTCCGTTTTCAGGACTCCGATCGAACCCACGAACCTACCTTATGACTTCTTTCTTACACTCCCTTTTCAGGGAGGCACGGTTGACTCCGACGAACCTACCTTATGACTTCTTTCTTACACTCCCTTTTCAGGAGGCACGGTTGAC
>CP025652.1:10572529-10662534 GCA_003576665.1 Ipomoea trifida | reverse complement strand
CGGTTCAGCTACAAACAGGACCGTAGAGTTCAAAACCCTCTCCCTTCCCCATAAACAAAGGAGCTCTCTTGATTCTGAACCCCTTATGAAAGAATCATGATCCATCAAGTAACAAGAAGTATACATATAGATAATGATCATCCAAAACCTATAACTAAGAAATTGGGCATATTATTGCATTCCTCTACATAACCGTTCACTCCTTGAAACACACAACAAAGACAAGCTTCACTACTGGTAATAAAAGCTATTCTAAGAAATCCTAAATAAGAGATTGCAAAGAAAGATAAGGCACAAAAGGTTTTTCTGAATCAAAAAGAGACACTAAGGAAAACCTTATCATTTGATCAAATAAGGTATTATCTGAACCGTAAATTCATCCCATAAACATAGTCTAACACCCTAGTAAAAATTGAGTGGTTAAAACTCTCACACGTAGTTACTGAAATTGTAAGTAAGAACTAATCAGAACCCAAATTTCATCTAACCGCAATTCATGTCAAAACAAGCAAAAATCAGAGCTTTATGTGTAAATTGACGTACCCTATCCCTCTTGAGAGGCAACGCGGCCTTGCCTTTCTTGGGCTTCGTGGGAGCGGTTGAAACGGCGGCGGCGGCGGCAGACTCTTCCCCGTCTAGCTCTTCCACATCCTCAGAAACCTCAGCTTCCGCGGCCACAGCAGCGGCGGCCGCAGCGATTGATTTTGAGGAATGCCCATTTTCAGCGGAGTTGAAAAGAGAGGGCTTTCTGTCTCGGCAGTGAAGGATGAGAGGGTTGAAAGAGAAAGTCTTGTTGGGGGAGAAGAAGAGAGGCTTGCAGGAGAGAGGGTGGGTGCAGGGACTAAGTTCCTGGTGAAGAAGTGAAGAGGAGAAAGTGAGAGTTGAAGTGGTAGCAGAGGAAGCCATTGTTCCAGAGAAGCTTCTGGTTGGGAACTCTGTTTATACGTCTATGGCTTATCCATGTGGCAAGTGATGACGATAAGGAAGTTTTGTGGTGAAGACAAAACTACATATTCAAATGGGCTCCTCCGGATTGGGCCATGTCTTGGTCTAGTAAATTGGTAGTCTCTCGTTACAAAAAACATGTCTTAGTGTGAGTGATGGCAAATTATCGGTCTTTATATCGTGGATCATGGTCCAAAAACGACACTGTTTCTTAAAATAAAGAAACGACTGTCATCACATCTTAATGGAGTTCGGTAAATGAAATTACTGTTTATCTCAAATGATACCGCCTCACATTTGTTTTTACATTATCAAATGAAACTGTAGTTATATCGAAATAAAACTATAGTTGTGTTGAAAGAAAACTGCAGTGTATATAAAATGAAACTGAATAACAGTTTCACATATTTGAGTGTATATTGTCCAATTATACTGTATTTATATTAAAATGATACTGCAGTTGTGTTGTAATGAAACTATAGTGTATATAAAATGAAATTGAATAACATTTTCACATATTTGAGTGTATAATGTTAAATGAAACTATAGTTATACAAAAATGAAATTGTAATTGTGTTGAAAGGAAACTGCAGTGTATATATAAAATGAAACTGAATAATAGTTTAACATATTTGAGTGTATATTGTCTAATGAAATTATAGTTATATCAAAATGATACTGTAGTTGTGTTGTAATGAAACTATCCACAATCTTAATAAGAGCCAAGTTAGGGTTCTAACGGGAAGAAAAAAAATGTTAGTGTAATTATTTACTTAAAGGAATGGTTCATATTATTTTGATTTTAGTAATCTTTTATGATTTTTCTTCTTTACCCTCTATTATATTATTTTCTTCACTTAAATAAATTATGCATTTCTTTAATTTAGATGTATATAATGCCTTTATTCAAAAAAAATATTCATTATCAAAAAATTTAAAAAGGGATATAATTTAGTTAGTTATATTGTCTTTATTTTCTACAATAAAAATTATTCATTATCAAAAAATTAAAAAAGAGATATAATTTGATTAGTTATATAGTCTTTATTTTCTCCAATAAAAATTATTCATTATCAATGATGGTTTCCCGATCTTCAGGCGATCGGCCGGCGGGCCAACACTACCGGAAAATTACAAGGATTTGGGGTTTTTTGATAAAAAATAAGTGTTTCCTTCTTCTCTCCCAATTTTCGATCTGCCCATTCAAGTTCTCGTTGGGTTACATATACTTCCCGCCTGAGCGGTTACATATTGAGTGGTATAATTAATGCAATAAAGGCTCATAATAATCATTTAAAGGCTTCGTGGTAATGACGACGGTTTCTCCTAACGGCTATCAGATTCCCTCCATATTCTGGGTCTTTTCCAGGGTTCTTTGGAGTTATCCGACCGTTTGATACACTCTGTTAGCCGGGCTCTCTTCCCGACCGCTTGTCCGGGTCCGACTTCTGTCCGTCCGACTGGGTCTTTTTACTCACTCAATGGCTGGGAGCTAAGTGGTACATCACGTTATGTAGGACCGTCTCCAGTATCTTCTTCTACTTATGGCCCGATTAAGGTGAATTCGGCATTATAGCGTTTGGGATGCTCAGACTGATACTCAGACTCTAATGTACTCTCTCTTCTTCCGACCGCCTGGCCTAGCCAGTCGATTTTATATGCCATCAATCAAAAAAATTTAAAAAGAGATATAGTTTCATTACTTATATTGTCTTTATTTTCTACAATGTAAAAATTCATTAATTAATTATATTCACTACATTATTCATTCTTTTTTTTTTACACTATTAAATATTTTTTACATTATTCATTATTCACTACATTAAATATTCTGTATCAATGTTATAATACAAAATAATGTTATTTATTTATTTACCAAGTATTCTATTAATAACATAGAAAAAAAAATTTAAAAAATAATTTGAAACCAATCATATTAACTACTTAGGGAGGATTTGTTAATAAAGAAAACATTCAAATAACCCAATAAATTGAAGCGAGAAACTACCCTGTAATATTTTTTGGACTACATCACAGTTATTCACTTTAAAGGTAAATCGTATTTCTCTATTAATATGATTTAAGATGTATAAATTTTTATTACAAAAAGTAGTATTTATTTATATGATCATTTTTAGACTAAGTTTTTTTACTATCATTTTTACAAAATTGCAAACATTTATTTTAGTGACAATTATAATCAATCTCTCATATATTATCTTGCATGTATTCGTATACTTTGAATTACCGACTTAAATAAACAAATTCAACATTTAATTACATATGCATGAACATCTCCTATATAATCTTGTATTGATATACTTTGAAGTACTTATTTAAAAATAAATATTAGGCATTATCATATTCGCGCAACGCGCGTGGAAAAACTAGTAGTGTATATAAAATGAAACTGAATAATAGTTTCACATATTTGAGTGTATAATGTCGAATGAAACTGTAGTTATATCGAAAAGAAACGGTAGTTCTGTTGAAAGGAAACTACAGTATATATAAAATTAAACTGAATATATTATACACACAGAGTTACTTTTTGCAGAACGGATGTTGTTTCTTTTCATTAAAAGAAACGACACCGTTTTGATGCCTAGACTACCCTCCATTGTGGACCATGAACACAATATACATTTTTAATATATTAAAAGTATATTATTTGTGTACTGAATATACATTATTTGATAATATATAAAAAAAAATCATGTACTTTCAAATAGGGGTGGGCGTTTCGGTCTTCAGTTCGGTTTTTTCGGTTTCAGTTTCGGTTTAAAAAATTAATAATAAAAAATTAAACAATTCGGTTTTAACGTTAGAGTTCGGTTCGGTTTCGATTCGATTTTAGTTCGGATTTAATTCGATTCGGTTTACAACCCCCGAATTTCAACATTTCCTAGGCGACAAGGCGGTCGGAAGCGCCACGACATAACGGGGCGCCGTAATAACTATGCATGAAACATCACATAACTCAAATCCCCAAAGTCTAATATCTAAATATTAAATACCAACCTAACAAATTAACAATTCAAACAAATTAAAATAAAAAAATAAAACTGAAATTAAAATTTCAAACTGGAATGAATTTCCAGAATTGGAAATTCATTCCAATGAATTCCAAATTCATTTCAGTTTGTGTGTGTGTGTCTATATATATATATATATATATATATATATATATATATATATATATATATATATATATATATATAATTAAAAAATTGTTCGTTTCTTCTAAAACATGACTCGATCGATTTTTCGATTCGGTTCGGCCGTTTTGCCCAGCCTTACTTTCAAATAATGTACTTTATATATACAAATATAATGTAATTTTAGAATATTAAAAAAGTTCTTTTTATTTATGACTTACACAAATCCATGGACTATGGAATAATGATTGGTGAGTGATTAGAATGAAAGTCTTGTGCCAACGGCCTTGTGGCCAAGCGACATGAAGTGATTCTCCCAAGTGGGAGGTCATGGGTTCGAGCCTCAGTGGAGGCAACACCTTAAAGAGCGCAAATTATAATTTGGTGGGAAAAGAATAAAGTAGGAATTCAAATTACATTGTGTTGGGCGTCAACCGGGTCGGCCGAGTTCAGCCCCGTTCGATTCCATGGAGGAATGTGGTTAAATGGTTGATGTCCACCTACTTATGACTAATTGATGGCGTTGTGGCTTACCATGGAGGAATGTGGTTAAATGGTTGATGTCCACCTACTTATGACTAATTGATGGCGTTGTGGCTTACCATGGAGTGGTTAAATGGTTAATGTCCACCTACTTATGACTAATTGATGGCGTTGTGGCTTACCATGGAGGAATGTGGTTAAATGGTTAATGTCCACCTACTTATGACTAATTGATGTTGTGGCTTACCATGGAGGAATGTGGTTAAATGGTTAATGTCCACCTACTTATGACTAATTGATGGCGTTGTGGCTTACCATGGAGGAATGTAGTTGAATGGTTAATGTCCACCTACTTATGACTAATTGATGGCGTTGTGGCTTACCACGGAGGAATGTGGTTAAATGGTTAATGTCCACCTACTTATGACTAATTGATGGCGTTGTGGCTTACCATGGAGGAATGTGGTTAAATGGTTAATGTCCACCTACTTATGACTAATTGATGGCGTTGTGGCTTACCATGGAGGAATGTGGTTAAATGGTTAATGTCCACCTACTAGCCAAAAACCCTGTGGTTAAACATTCGTCCAACACTTTGTTTGGTGTTGGTCCCAAAAGAGATAAGGAAAAGTCTATAGTGGGGAGGTGAATAGACTTTTCTCCAATTCGAATCGCTAAGGCAAAATCAAAACCAAAACACTTAACAGTTTGTTAGTGTATGTCTTGTGCACAGCGGAATAATAAATAATGTGTAATGTGTGTTTCACGTGTGAATTAAGCAACCATAAATAAATATGTAAAACAATAAAGATACAAGAAATTTATAGTGGTTCGGAGGTGTATGTAATCCTCCTACTCCACTCTGTCCTATCTCCAAGAGGAATTCACTATATCCACCACTCTTTGACTACAAGATACAATGAATTTACCTCGTTAAAAGAAAGAAGATACAATGAATTTTCACGATCTAGTGCTTTGATCACCAAGCCCACACTAATTGTGCCCTTCCGTAACATAGTGCTTTGATCACCAAGAACACACTAGTTACGCCCCATGATCTAGTGCTTTGATCACTAAGCCCACACTAATCACGCTTCACCCAGTGCCTCCAACACTGCTCCAGGATTTCACACTCTTTCGTGCTCTAGGAAGTATTGTTTAGTCTTTAGTCAATGGAATGCCTTGTGAGTTCCTCATTCGCCGTATCACAAACCAACAATGAGTTCAAGTATTGTTGTTGTAGTTTGAACAAAATAAAATCAAATAAAAAAAGCTAGGGAATGAATTGTGTGCAACCATGATGCATCATTGTGTGTCTTTTGCATAGGAGAATTGGCTTGTGTGATTGGTTATTCTTGGGTGACTTACTACTACCGTTCCCCCTTTGGCTTACTAGGAACTCTCTAACTTTGGAGTGCTTTTAGGCAACCAAGATGCATAGAGGCATTTTCACAAACACTTTACCTACATCACCTTACCTAATCATCTTTCTCAAGTCTAAACTAGGAAATCACAATTAATCGGAGCTACATCAAATCTAGCAATACCTTGCATAGCTTTGATGCCTTAGATCATTCAAAGAGTGGCCAATCTCAAGGAAAACACATGCAACCCATCAATCATGAACAAGAACAATTGATCCAATCCACACTACAATCCAATCTCCTAATTAGGAATTAAGAATCAACACTTAGCATCATGAAATTCACAACTCAATCCCTAATAGAAAATTACCTACTCATAATTGCAAATGTAAAACCTAATTGCATGAAATAGAAATAGAAATTGAATCAAATATGTAAACAAGATCACAAATAGAGATTTACCTAAACAAAAGCAATAGAAATCCAAATTAAAGCTTGAATGTAGATCTTCTCCAACAAGATTGCAAGGAAATGTAAATGTGTCTCTCTCTACAATCTAGATGTGAGCTCTACCTTCTCCATGCGTGGATGAGTGGCGTGGAAGTTGCTGAGTCTTTTCCACGCCACTTCCACGCGTGGAAGTGCATCTGCATTGCCTCCGGCTTCTTCTTCTTTGCTTGCTTCACTTGCTAAATTCACATGCTTCCCTTTTAAGCCTCGAAAACCTATGAAACCATCCAAAGTGTGCCAAGAATGGAGCTTTGCAATTGATTAACATATTAAAGCATAAAACACCAAGATTAGCCACAAAAAGATATCAAATAAGCACAATTGCACCCCTCAATTAGACCATTTTCCTAGGTATCTTTGGCACTTATCAATAGATTTATTGGTTAATTAATTATTCTTCTTGATGTCATCGTGGATGAGTGGCGTGGAAGTTGCTGAGTCTTTTCCACGCCACTTCCACGCGTGGAAGTGCATCTGCATTGCCTCCGGCTTCTTCTTCTTTGCTTGCTTCACTTGCTAAATTCACATGCTTCCCTTTTAAGCCTCGAAAACCTATGAAACCATCCAAAGTGTGCCAAGAATGGAGCTTTGCAATTGATTAACATATTAAAGCATAAAACACCAAGATTAGCCACAAAAAGATATCAAATAAGCACAATTGCACCCCTCAATTAGACCATTTTCCTAGGTATCTTTGGCACTTATCAATAGATTTATTGGTTAATTAATTATTCTTCTTGATGTCATCCTCTTTTCTTGATCTTCAAGTAGACTTTAATGCAATGTCATCATCTTCTCTACTTTTGACATTTGCTGCCATTTCTTCTTCTTTTTTATGCATGATATTCTTCAAAACTTGTATCTTCATGACTTTGACATCTCCAAATTATCTTCTTAGATGGTTTTCGAAATTATTTCCCTTATGATGATTCTTGATTTTCCTTTTGATCTTAACCACGCCTAACACTAGAAAAAATAAAACTTGGGGATCTAATATTTTTTTTCAGTACATTTGGGCATATCAAAATCTATTACATTATATTCCTAACATTTGATATGCAGGAATATAATTTATGGAAATTAAAAAGAAATGACTAAAAAGTTCTTGATATCAACAACAACAATAATAATCATCAAGGATAATGTGGTAATTAATTTTTTTTTCTTTTCCTTTTACCACCGAATTGGAATTCATAGGGGGAGTCAAAAGAATTTCAATTCCACAAATGGAGAGAATTACAAATCCGTCGATCACCCAGGTCACCATTAACATGCGTCTCTAAAAGCATAAGCTTCTCTATCCTATGAGGGAACAATGCAGGTTGGGTCAGTTAGTACTCATTTGGGTCAGATTAGATCGGGAAAGGTTCCTCGTTACACGGGTGGTCAGTTCCGATCTCCCCCTTGGGCATACAGGTTGGCGTACCAGAGTAAATTTCCCATCAGCAGCATTCACGCCTAATGTAGTCTAAATAAATAAATTAAACTATAATGTGTTTTGACACATAATTAGCCAATAAAGAATAAAATTGTGTATCATTTGTACACTTGTAATATTTGAGATTTGGGGTCGGGAATTAAACAGTTAACTTGATATTATGTTGGCACCATTAGACTATAACGATTTTTGGAAGAAAATATAGTACTATGAGACAGAATAAAACCAGCCATAAACTTTAACGTCAAATACTTCGAAAATTCGCCATTAAACGTCATTAACGTGATATAGAAGATATTAATTAATTGCCACAAGTTCACAAATTTGAGTCTTGAATTTGTTAGTTGTTATCAGTTGGTGGTCAACTTTTTGTAGCTTTCTGAACCTTCATGTGGTGCGCATAGGTTGCTTTACAACTTATCCAAACTGTCAATGTTCTAAGTGGATATGATTCAAAATAATGCATATAGCATTCAAGTTATTGTACAATAAATTAAATATTCATTTATGTGGCTACATGCCCACATCAAATTGCAATTCCCCATTATAAACTCCAAATTCATAAAAAGATGACGGGTAATAGTGTAACACTTGTCTAATGCTTGTATAATAGGATTAAACTATTGAAAGCGATCGAAAATTGCATTGTGGATTATGAGAGTGAAAGCACGTATTATTACTTCTTCACATATGAATTCGTTAACGAAGACAACAAATGCTATTTTATTGGTGACGAAAAATGTACCCCGGTCCATTAAGAATCTTTGCATATTGAAGATGCTCTAAGAGATGTACTCCTCATCTTCTCTTTTCTAATCACGTCTGCAAAAACAATCTTTACCTATTAAAGATGCTCTAAGGAAAAATCTAAAAATCAATAGGCAGAGATTTTTGTTTTCTGTATGTTTTCTATTTCGCGTTGACTCTCTAAATCTGAAAAATAAAAAATCTTACCTACAATCTCAACAATAATTCTTGTAAAAATCATATATGATATAATTTTTCTGACGTGATCAACTCGAGATAAAGTCAAAGATCTAATCATATACTAGAAATTTGTGAGGGTGCTACCAACCCAACTTAAATGTTCTGGGCCAGCTATGCGTTGATCGGCTAAGACAGGCCCTAGAATTATAAAAATTATCAAATTGAGAAGCAAAAACATATGTCACATGTGGCATGAAGGGGGAAACAAATTTCTAGAGAAACTATCTAGCATGCAAATTAAGTCCTTCTAGGCAGACCCTATTCCCTTCTATTTCATTTCAGTTTCCATTTATTTCCTACTTAGTTTTAGAACTAGGTGCTCTGAATGACTATTTAATATATAAAGAAGCAATTAAGACATAGTTCACCTCAATAAAATAAATAATTGTGTTTTCTTTATAACATGCAAACTATTGAATGTTAACCTTATAAATGATGAGTGTTTATACAAAATAGAAAAAAAAAAAAAAGAATAATGAGGTGGTGTGATTAAAACGAGTTTTGTAGCTTAAGGGTTCACACAGAGACCCATAATTAATTTTAATCGAATACATTATCCCATAATAGATGATATTAAATTTTGTTACATAATATCTATCATTGGCAGTAAATAGTAAATTTAAATATGTAGTTAAAATGTCATGACCACATACTTATGGGTCATTAGACGCTAGTATTCATTTGAAAAGTCCCTAATGGATTTAAAATTCTTGAAATGAGATCTGAGAAAATGAAAATCACAGCATGTGTAGTATTAAATTACAAAGGTGGATATGTCTTGAAATAGTTAATAATTGACCAAGTGTTTTCATTCCTGAAGAAGGAATGAAGAAGGAATATGCAAATAATGTGTTGTTATGTGTTCATTAAAGAATTGTTAATGGGGTTATTTATTTATTATCTCAGTATGTGTTGATGGTATGAACATCATTGAAATACATATATATTGAGCTTGATGATATTAGTTCATACCTAAATACGGAGTTCGAAATTAAAGACTTGAAAAACTAAGTATTGTCTCGACTTGCAGATCGAGCATGTCCTTGAAGGAATGTTATACACTAGTTAGTCTACATTGAAAAATGTCTTAGAGATGTTTTATATGGATAATATAAGTATCATATACTTATCACACTAATAGTTATCCAATCTCTTGAAGTAAATAAGAACAATTTAGATTTGAAGAGGATATTGAGGATATTTTGGGACCAAAAGTCAATTACTTCATTGTCGTTGGAATATTGCTAGCAATATTTAGTGGTCCTCTTATCATGAAATGTTGGAACAATGCTTAACATATATCCTCCGGTATCAGCGAGGTACAAAGATTTTCGCATTTATGAGAGAAACCATTATACGATTTTTGATAGGCTACTTGGGTACTAGCTATTTTGCTTGATCCCCATAAGGCCAAGTCCCATACTGGTTATACTATGTTTTACCCCCACTGTCCTATATGAGGATAATAAAGCTTCTGTTGCACAAATGATAAATGGGTATTTTTTATTTTCTGACCAAAGGGCAGTCAGCCGGCAGGCCAATGTACTACCGGAAAACTCCAGGTTATTGACGGAAAATACACTCAAAATGCCTTTCTAAATTCCCCCGTGTATATTCAAAATGTTCTCCCCTTTTACAATGTCTTAGGAGGTGGTCTTTAATAGTAGTCCGAGTCACCGTTGGACTCAGCTTTTATTACATTTAAGGTGCTAATAAATCAATAATAAATGTCATTATTATTTCCTAATCGTTGCCATCCGTTGTCTTCTTCCTCAACGTGCTTCATAATTACCTTTGCTCTCTTCCATTAATGATCCATTAATGACTCCTTCGAAAAAACGGGCCAAACTTCACTCTCCTTTCGCAACCGACTTAAGGAGTCACTCGGTAGGTCGATTCCTCAGAGTTGGTGATTGTAGCAAGATTAGCATTAACCATCTTTGGCTTTGGCAAGCATATCCCTTCTTTTTCTCGCTTTACTCATCCAATCCTTCCGCCCGACCGACTCCTCCTAACCATCTAAGTCGTCCGACCCACATACTCTGTAGATTAATCAATCCGACTCATCCATTCATCCGGTTACTACTCCAACTTTCACTCGCTCGAGCGATCATGCCGTCTCCTCTACTCATCCGGCCAATATACCTGACTTCTTTACTCGTTCGGCCGATCATCCCGACTCATCCACTCATCCACTCATCCGCCCGATATGCCCGACTTCTCCTACTCGATTGTTCTCACCTCCTCCTTAATTAGTTTCACCCCCTTCTTGATTGGTTTCACCTCCTTTTTTATCGGCCTAACCACATGATGCGTCTCACACCATTTCACCCGACACGTCTTCCCGCCTAGTCCTGGTCCATATCCCACCAGGTATGTTTATAAATATTTGAAAAAAAATATACCGTCAAGATTCAACGCATGTGAGCTTTAGAAGAGTCATGTGATTATTATACAGAATGTTCGCTCTAGTGACAATTTAGTAGATTTATTCAAGAAATCCCTTTTTACATTTTTTTGGAATAATATTTTTATATCAAGGGTGACATTTACTTGAAGATTGGGTCCAGACCAATAATTGTACTCTTTTGATTGAGTTTTGATATATATATTTCTTAATTAAAGGCTTTTTAACGAGGCATCTAGTGAAGCATGAACACACATAAATCATATACTCTTTTCCTCAACTATGTTTTTTCCATTGGGTTTTTTCTATGAGGTTTTAACGAGAAATGAGTATGATATAGTAATGTCGAGGGGAGTGTTGTAAATAAATAATGTCCAATGATATTATATTATGATTATACGTCTTCATTCTTTATTAGATTGAAGGATGAATAATAAAAGATTGATGATTCTCTCTGTATCTCGTATCCATTCTCTACTTTACTGTATATTATTATATATGACCACGCGAGGATACGTTTGGTTTTACAACAATCATTTTTTTTTTCTAAGGCTCCGTTTGGAAAGGGCAGAAAAATAAATGTTTTCTGGAAAATGAGTTATTTTTCAGAAAATGTTTTCCTTTCTGGTGTTTTGCACAGCAGAAAACTGTCTTTGTGTGTTTGATTCATTTTTCAGAAAATGAACAAAATTGTATATTTATATATTATAATCTTCAAATCTGTAACACACAGTAGATATGACTTCATGTATAAACCCAAACAATAAATTTATTAAAAAATTAAAAACGAAAATAGTGGACTGTATTAATCAAAGAAAATTAATTATCCAGCACATTACTCAGTTTCTATCCTCTAGGCAGGGAAAGGGGTTCTAGGTTACGAACATTGTGGCGATTGTGGAGTCGGCGAAAGTGGACCGGCCGCCGAGGTAGACATTGAATGTGAAAATTGATGAGTGATGAATGATGATTCCACCGAAGTAGGACGAGCAAATTAAAACAAGATTTTGGCCCAGGAGGCGGAGGGGGAGGGGGAGAAGAGACGGCGGCCGAGGTAGAGAAGGGCGGTCGCCGTTGATGCAGCGACAAAATTCATTACGGACCTTCTCGTCAAAAAGTTGGGGCGTGCAAATCCAATTTGAAAATTTGAGGCGGATGGAGGAGGAGAAAGGTTGGAAAATGACTTCCAAAAAAAAAAAAGGAAGTCATTTTCCAGAAAATCCTAAGTATTTTTCATTGACCATGATTTTATTTTCCATTGACCTTACATTTTTCCTTCTTGCCAAACATTAAATTGTCAGATATATTTAATCAAATATATCTATGTATTTAATTGAGAGAAAGAGAGGAAAAGACGAAGGAATATAGCTAGGAAACTTTTCTGAATTTTGCTTTGCTTTTATTTCTTCACAGCACTTCCGTAATACAACACACATATATATAGCAAATAAGATCAGACATTGCTCACTAATTATACATTATTTTATGCTATATCTATTCCACTCACCTAAATCACTCCACTACACGACATATAATAATTCATTCACCTAATCCACCTAACCCACTAATATTATTCTTATACTAATTATGTGCACTAATGTCATTAGTGCTTGAATCACTGTCGAAAGTGACTCCATAATGCTGCACTTCTTCTTTCTTTTGGTTTAATTAATAACATTGCCTCCCTTAAACCAAATTGGATAAATTCGTCATCCCAATTTCCTTCTTCAATTTGAGAAATAATGTCTCTGTCTTCAATGGTTTTGTAAAGATATCAGCAACTTGGCATTCACTTGCACAATACTCAATGTTGATTTGTTTTTCAGCTACCAACTCCCTGATCTTGTGATACTTGATATCAATGTGTTTGCTGCGACCATGAAAAACAGGATTTTTGGACAACGAAATGGCAGACTTGTTGTCACAAAAAATTGTTGTAGGTGTCTCCTGCTTCTGTTGTAAAAACTCCAAAATTCTTCTAAGCCAAATTGCTTGAGTAGCACAGTTTGCTACTGCAATGTATTCTGCTTCTGCGGTTGAAAGTGCTACAATCTGCTGCTTCTTTGAAGACCAAGAAAATATAGCAGAACCAAGATAGAAGGCATATCCCGATGTGCTTTTTCTTGTCACAACATCTCCAGCCCAATCACTGTCTGTGTATCCAACAAGTTTTACAGCATCATTAGTAGAGTAAAAAATTCCATCATTACTCGTACCTTTGACATATCTCAGAATTCGCTTTGCTGCAACCCAATGTGATTCTTTTGGTTCCTCCATGAATCTGCTGAGTATTCCAACTCCAAAAGAAATATCTGGCCTTATAGCTACCAAATACCTCAAACTCCCAATTAGATTTTTATAGGCTGTAACATTTACATTCTTACCCCACTCATCTTTGGACATCTTCAACTTTTCAGCTACTGGAGTTGAAACTGGTTTGGAGTTTTCCATTTTGATCTTTCTCAAAATATCAGCAGCATATTTCTTCTGTGAAATAAAGATCCCACCATTCATCTGAACAACTTCAAGACCAAGAAAGTAACACATAAGGCCCATATCAGTCATTTCAAATTTCTTAATGAGTGCCTCCCTGAATTCTAAGATTAGTTTCAAATTGTTTCCAGTAAAAATCAAATCATCAACATACAGACAGATTATAACAATATCTCCAGAATCTGTGTATTTGACATATAGAGTATGCTCATAAGGACATCTCATAAAACCATTCTCAACAAAATAGGAATCAATGCAACCATACCATGCTCTGAGTGCCTGTTTTAAACCATACAAAGCTTTTCTCAACTTGTAAACCTTATTTTCTTCTCCTTTCTTCACATACCCTGCAGGTTGCTCAACATATATTTCATCTTCAAGAAAACCTTTCAAAAAAGCAGATTTGACATCCATTTGATACAATTTCCAATCATTTTGAGCAGCAAGAGAAATAAGCATTCGCACAGTATCAAGTCTACTTACTGGAGCAAAAATCTCAAAATAATCAATACCTGGTTTTTGTTTGTAACCCTTTGCTACCAACCGTGCCTTAAAACGATCAACCTCACCATTTGACTTGTATTTCGTTTTATAAACCCACTTTACTCCAATTGGCTTCTTTTCGGGAGGTAAATCTGTTAACTCCCAAGTACCATTCTTTTCAATGGCACAAATCTCCTCATCCATTGCCTTAAGCCAATGAGTTTCTGTAGCAGCCTTCTCAAATGATATAGGGTCACAATCTGCAAAGAGAGCAAACTGAACAATCTCTTCATCAGTCGAGTCATTATCATTACCCAAAACATAATCTTCCAAACGAGCTGGTAAGTGACGCTCGCGTTGAGATCTCCGAACTGATGACTCTAGCTGTAAAGAAGACTGAACATTATTTGGAACTAACTGCTCATTATCAGGAATAGTGGGAACAACAACTAACCTTTCTTCTTTAGTTGACCAATCCCATGCACCATATTCATCAAAAGTGACATCACGACTTATAACAACCTTTTGAGTTTCAGGATTATACAATTTATAAGCCTTTGAAATGTCACTATAACCAATAAAAATACACTTCTCACCTTTATCGTCCAACTTCTTTCTCAACTGATCTGGCACGTGTGCATATGCCAAACATCCAAAAACCTTGAGATGTCTGATAGATGGTTTGCTCCCACTCTAAGCTTCCTCAGGTGTCTTATCACGAACACTTTTAGTTGGACACCTATTCAACACATGAACAGCACAAGCAACAGCTTCTGCCCAAAAAGGTTTAGGCAGATTTTTAGATTTCATCATGCATCTTATCATGTCCATGATAGACCTATTCTTCCTCTCAGCCACTCCATTTTGTTGTGGAGTGTACCTAGCTGTCATCTGATGCTGAATACCATTTTTCTTTAAAAATTCATCACAATTAGCAATATATTCTGTACCTCTATCAGTTCTCAAAATTTTAATCCTATAACCACTTTGCCTTTCAACAAAAACCTTAAATTGTTGAAAAACATCACATGCATCTGACTTCTGTTTCAGAAAATAAACCCATGTTTTTCTACTGAAATCATCAATGAAGGTAACAAAATACTTACAACCTCCATTTGAAGGAACTTCCAATGAACACAGATCTGAGTGAACAATCTCCAACTGCTTTGTCGCTCTTTTAGACTTGCCTATAGGAAAAGGTTCTCTATGCTTCTTCCCAATCAAACAACTCTCACAAATTTTGTCAGGAACATTAATAATCGGCAAATCAGAAACAAGTTTCTTTCTTGCTAAATAATTTAATCCGGAGAAATGAAAATGCCCAAACCGCATATGCCACAACCAATTATCATCACGGATTTCAGAATTAAAGCAAGTAAGAAATGCATGGTTGATTTTTAAAGGAAATAGTCGATTTTGAGACATATTTACCTTTGCAATCAAAACTCCCTTGGCATCAACAATGGTACAACACCCTCCGGTGATATTTATTTTATATCCCTTTTCTGACAACTATCCCATACTCAACAAATTTTGGTGTAATGCAGGAACATAGAAAACATCGGATATAAAATTGTGAGTACCATCCTTCAATTTAATAGAGATTTTACCTTTTCCCAAAATTGGCACTTTTGACTTATTTCCAAATGTCACCTCAGATCGTATTGATTCATCCAACTCTGAAAACAATTCTTTCTTTCCACACATATGGTTACTACATCCAGTATCCAAGAACCATATGTTTTCATCTGCAGACAAACTGTTACTGACCAAAAATAAGGTTTCAGATTCAGTAGAACTCTCACCAGATTTTTCAGCAACATTTGCTTGATTTTCATGACCATCCTCTTTATACCAGCAATCTGCAATTTTGTGTCCATATTTGCCGCAATTGTAGCAATTAAATGGAAATTTACCTTGCTTGGTATTATTACCTCCACCTCTTCCTTGATTGAAGTTACCTCGTCCCCTTCCTTGATTTGAGTTACCACGTCCTCTTCCTCTGAATCCTCCTCTACCTCTTCCACGACCTCTACCGGCTCCTCCACCTCTTTGATTAGAGCTAGTCATATTAAAGGTGACTTGGCTCTTCAAAGCTTCTTCTGCTAGTGGTTCTGATTTTGATGCAATCCTTTCAATATGACTTTTGATCATACCTTTTAACTCGGCAATTGACAAGTCCTCGGTATCGTGTGACTCTGTTATTGAAGCCACCACATGGTCATACTTCATCGGCATCGTTCGTAGAACTTTTTCAACCACTGCACCATCCTCAATTGAGTCTCCGTATAACCTCATCTTATTTACAAGATCAATAAGACGAGAGAAATACATATCTACGGTTTCTATAGAGGCCATCTCACAACAATCATACAACCTTCTCAACGTCTGCAGCTTGGACTTCTGTGACCGGTCGACTCCTTTGTTTGACACCTTTAAGATGTCCCAAGCTTCTTTTGCAGTTTGAGCACGAGCTAGTTGCCCAAAAATGGAGTAATGGACACCTTGATGAATTTGTCTCAACGCCAATTGATCTCGCCGTGTAGCAGCTGCATCAGCTCCTTCTGGTAGACCGGGATCAACATAGCTCCAAAGATTTTGAGCTTTCAAATGTGTGGTCATCATAATTTGCCAATAATTGTAATCGAGTTTCCCATCTAATTTAGGACCCGACCACACAATATTGAAATTATTGGTCATACTTTACTAGGAAAAAAAATATATCGGGGTTGGAAGGTTGATAGGCTCTGATACCAAATGTCAGATATATTTAATCAAATATATCTATGTATTTAATTGAGAGAAAGAGGGGAAAGGACGAAGGAATATAGCTAGGAAACTTTTTTGAATTTTGCTTTGCTTTTATTTCTTCACAGCACTTCCGTAATACAACACACATATATATAGCAAATAAGATCAGACATTGCTCACTAATTATACATTATTTTATGCTATATCTATTCCACTCACCTAAATCACTCCACTACACGACATATAATAATTCATTCACCTAATCCACCTAACCCATTAATATTCTTCTTATACTAATTATGTGCACTAATGTCATTAGTGCTTGAATCACTGCCGAAAGTGACTCCATAATGCTGCACTTCTTCTTTCTTTTGGTTTAATTAATAACATAAATACTCGATTTTCGGGTTTTTAAACACACCCTAAAATTAAAATCAAACGATATCATTTTACTCCATAGTCCACACTGTTATATGGGCAATAAATAATATAATTTGTCGGTGTGTCTCTTGAATAGATTGCTTCAACATCCTCTTAGCTTCATGCTTTAATAAGAAGCCAAAGAATTAGAAGCCCAGGAACTTTTTCTCTTTTAAACATTCAACAACATCCTTAAGGCTCACATCAAAAGAAGTGAAGGTGATGCCCAAGCTCTTTGCCTTTCTCTGAGATACTTGGTATGTTCGTACTTCAGACAAGTCATCTTTATATCTAGCACCCAAAAAAAAAAATCTTTTTAAATAAATTTCTTGTAATTTTTTGTTTAACCTAAGGACATTCCCGGCCATAAACAATTTATTTACTTTTTAGCTAAAAATCTTACTTCTCAGGAATAGCAAGAGAAGGGTAAAGCTCGCCTACAATCTTCAAAACTTGAGAAGAGTGTATTGTTGTCCCAACCAAACAGTATCTTCCACTAGCAGATTGCAACTCAAGTGCTTGGATATGTGCATTTATAACATCTCTAATATCAACAAAAGTATAGATTCCAGTAGGCATTACTTCCTTACCTGCGTGACATGACATTAATCATTCTATTCAGGCTGATAAGCATAAATTTTGAGAAATTTTTGTAGGTGTGACTAGCAAAAGAGAAGATGGGCGAGAAGGGAAAAAGGAGAAAAATAAAAAATAAAACAAAATTTGAAAAAATAAAAAAGAAAAAAAGAAGAGAAAGTAAAGATTTACGCGCCCAGTTAGGCGCGTGCACTTGACAACTTTGTCTTTTTTTTTGTTTCCTTGGTGAGTCCCACTATGGAAACAAAAACCAGCTCCTTATGTTATGAAAAACCACCAAAAAACCACTCTCTCCCTTTGTTGAAAAATAACTTTAAATTTTTAGACATTGAAAAACCACTTGAAATCTATTATCGTGGATGTCCAATAATGGTAAAAAAATCATCACAACTTTTATCAAAATAAGTTTAATTTAAAAAATCATCACAACTTTTATCAAAATAAGTTTAATTTTTTTTTTTAAGTACTACAATTGCCTCCACGAAAGCTCAAACCCACCCGCATCATTCATATGGGAGTGTTAACTGGGACACCAGATGCCACTAGACCACAAGGTCTTTGACACATAAGTTTAATTTGGTTCCTTTAATTTTTAAAAGAAATATTACCTTCTTTTATGAGGTCAAGAAACAATGCATTTGAAAAGTTAAGAGTTGGGTGTAAAATAGGACCGATTACAATTGTAGGATGCAATACTACCAAGTCAATCCCATTTTCTCCTGCATATTTCCAAGCAGCTTCCTCGGCAAGGATTTTTGACAGGACATACCATTGCTATAGTAATCAAAACCTCATATTAATTGGCATAAATTGTTTGATTATTTGTACTCAGGTTAGGGATATGACCGAAGATATGCACAAAAAAAAATTAAAGCATGTAGTAAAGAGGCACAAACACACCTTTGCTTCCTCTGCATATTCTTTGTCTGAAAACCAAGTCTCATCTACTACTTCTTCAGGACTTATAGGATTTCGTTTAAACATAACTGAAGCTGTTGAGGATGTTATAACTACCCTTTTCACGGAAGTTGTTTTTGCACATGATCTAAGAACATTCAGTGTCCCTTTCACCGCAGGATCCACTAGTTCTGCCTAAAACAGACAAAAAAACATATGAAAATACAAAACTAGGTGGTGATGAAACAAGAGATTATGATTGGAAATACAAGTTGGTTGTAGGTTGCCTTCAAAGATTAAAACAAATAGAGAGAAACCTAGTAATACGAAATTTAGTCTGGACTATAGTGATTTTTTCTTGATTTAGTCATAAATGATTTTTTGTGCTTAATTGGGTTTGGACTTTGATGGTTTCATTACAGTCAAGCTAGGACTAAATAAAGAAAAAACATTATAAGCGAAGATTAAATTGGATATTAATAGAAGAGAAATTACTAAGCTATCCTAATAGAGGAAGCATCGAAGTCCAAGATCAAATTAAACACAAAAAGTCATTTAGAACTAAATCAAGAAAAATGAGTTAATACTCGATTTGGTCCCTCGACTATTAGGATTTCATCATTTTGGTCATTGATACCAAACTTACTCAATTTCATCCCAAACTATGCAATTTTTACCAAAAATAGGCCTTGGTTCAAACCAAAATAGTCCTGATTGAGAACCATTTTGGTTAACAATTGCATAATTGAGATTAAATTGAACAAGTTTGTATATCGAGAACCAAAGTGGTAAAATACTAATAGTCGTAAAGGGACAAAATCGAGCATTACCTCAAGAAAAATAATTTAGTGGAGGGCTAAATTGGTATATAATAAGAGAGAAACATAAGCGTTGACCTTAGTTGCAGATGGTGAAAAAGAAATAGGTGATGCTATGTGGAAAACACCTTGACATCCATTAATTGCAGGATCAAAAGAGGTTTCTTCAAGCAAGTCGGCTTCAAACAAATGCAGTCTTTCCTTGGCACCATCAAATGCAAGAAGATGAGCCACCTTGGATTGACTAAGATTGCGAACAGTGGCGTGGATGGTGTAACCACGGTGAAGCAAATTAAAAGCCTGATGAGCCAAGAAGCTATGAAGCCGGAGGCACCAGTCACGCATACCACCTTCCTCTCCATGCTCATCTTCTTTTTTACACTATTCTACCCAGCTATGCCTACTTTGGCTTTCCTTTCAAAGCCCCAGTTCCTGCAGCTAGTCTTAAGATAAATTTTAATTTGTTTGGATTTTTGTTCTTGGGCTTATGTATATCATATGATAGGGAAATTAAAACTATACTTTTGGTTCCTTTCTTTTGGAGTATTATTAACTTTAGGGAAAATTACATTTTTAGTCCCTAAACTATAGGGTAATTGTAGAATTTGTTCATGAGTGTTGGTCATATTCACTTTTCATCCGCGTTGCAGTTTTCGTCCTTTCGTGCTCACTTTTCGTCCCTGAGTTATACTAAAATTGTAAATATCTACAATTACACTATAACTTAGGGACGCAAAGTGCAACTTTCTCTTGACTTTATTACAAGGTAATATCTGTTCTATAATTTTGCAATTCAAAGAGTTAATATCCCACCACCGAAGTTTGATTATGTGACATTTCCTCAATGGGAGCCACAGATGTGCCAAATGACCATAAAGTGCTTGGGATGGTAAGTTAATTTAAACAAATTTTATCTTAATTGTTGATAACTTTACATCTAATATTATATAATTATTGAACTCCATTAATTTATGTTGTTATTTTTATTATTTAGAATCAATATTTACGGTTAAAAATGACGTTTAATGGGAGAGAATGAAACTTTAACTATGAATATTGATTTTAAATGATAAAAATTAATAATGTCATAACAAAAATTTGTTAATCTAATTAGATAATTATATCGTCAGTGACTGAATTGAAAGTGTAATATATTGACAATTAAAAGACTAAATATGTTAAAATCAATTAAGAAGGGCTAGATTTAAAAAAAATAAAAAAAAATTCAGGGCTAAAAATGTTGTTTTCTTGCATTATAGCGACATGCCACGTATCCGACAACACTCACCAAACATTTGAATTTGATGACTAAAGATTATTGAAACATGACTATTATTAAGGTTGACTTTCAACAGTAAGGGGAAGAAAAATATTTCTTCAACTCCTAAATTCTACTTTCAATATTTATTTACTGTTTAAATTTTAGATGTAGACAATTTTTCTGAACTTACAAGATAAAAAAAAAAAATCATATCCATGCTTGCCACATCCGGGAGTATAATTGATGGATTAGAATTTGAGAATTCCCATAATAGAACACGTAAGTGAAATTATATGAACACAATACATGTTTGGCGTGTTATGCAAAAAGAACAAGTTAATGCATGACATTTATATCGTGGGTCAGGGTTCACATAACATTGTAGATATTCGATTGAAATGATGACGCTTTGATATTTAAATTTGAATAGATTCTGCCGTTTTTCCCGTTTCTTATTCTACATAGCTATTAATCTATTTAAAGTACATAATTCATACTTATAAAGTACAAAATTTTATAACATGTAAGACATAAAAACACATAACACAAGACACATACACATGCTATATATTTACTTATTTTCAAATATGATTTAGGTAAGGATTTGTGTTAACAGGCACTGAATTTTACAGCATAAGACACACACTATGTTGTGTGTTATACAGCTACTAATTTGTTCCAAGCATGGCTGCAGTAGGCGCTAGGCGCTAGTCGGGCGGTAGACTAGCGCCTAGCGCCTAAGCGGTCTAGGCGGTTCTAAGCGGCGACCTATATATAAAAACAAAAAATTAATTCATGTGTGTGGGTGTATGTCATATTATATATATATATATATATATATATATATATATATATATATATATATATATATATATATATATATATATATAGAATATTAATCAAATGTGGCCGTGCCGTGCTCTTAGGTGTGGCCGTGCGGTCACACACCACTCAATGTTACGAAATACACCACTCAATGTTAAGAAACACACCACAATGAAAATATACAAAAACACCATAAAACACACCAGACACCCAAAATAATGCACCATAACTCCCATGTCCCTAATGGTGCATTTGCTAATACTGTGTGGTGTATATTTGCATACCTAGTGGTGTGTTTTTGGGTGATGCGTCCCTAACGATGCATATTTGTGTGGTGCATTTTCCAACACTGAGTGGTGTATATCTGTATACATAGTGGTGAGGCCGCACTGTTCACACCTAAGAGCACGGCCACACTTGAACATGACCCTATATATATATATATATATATATATATATATATATATATATATATATATATATATATATATATATATATATATGTATATATATATATATGTATATATATATGATGATATATGTATAGTATATATATATATATGTATATATATATATATGTATATATATATATATATATTATATATATATATATATATATATATACAATATATATATATATATTATATATATATATACATAATATATATATATATATATATACACATACTACTACAAAACAAAACACACACACACACACACAAAAAATATATATATATATATATCTTACTTCTCTTACTTATATAAATAAATAAATTTAAATATATTTCTATATAATAATAAAATTAACAAGTCGCCATCGTTGGGCGAGTTAACTCGGCCAAATTCGGCCCAGTCGGCCGAGTTAGGCGCTAGGCGGCCTCCTAGACGGACGCCTAGGGAACAATTCGCCTCGGCCTAGGAGCGTCTAGCGCCTAGGCGGGGATTTTTGCAACAGTGGTTCCAAGTACAAAATTCATATTCTTTAAAGTACATAATTTAATAACACATGACATAAAAAATCATAACCCAAGACATACACATGCTTTAAAAAAAATCTACAATATGAATTAGACAACCAAATAGTCGTCATCAAAATTAAATAAATCGTTATCCGAAAACTAAGTCGTAAAGGACCAGGGTGCACGGTCCAAATCAGTCCATACTGCCACATCTAAGGCCTCCGCAACATCTGATCTGACTTCTAAGTATGTATGTATGATACATATAGCATATATATACACATACACAGTGGCGGAGCCAAAAAAATTTCTCAGTGGGGGCGAAACATAAAAGATGTAGTTTAAAAATAATCATTTAAAAGGAATATAGTCATAAATATTGTTGGATGTACACGAAAAATAAAACACAATAAAACTTTATAAAAATATTAATAACAATATATGAAACATAATTAATTTGATAAAATAATTCAAATAGAAAACACATTATAAATTGAATCACGTAAAAGGAATATAGTCATAAATATTATTAGATATAGACAAAAAGTAAAACACACTAAAAAATTTTAATGAGTTTCATTATTATTATATACATAATCACGCTTACTACTCCCAAGAGTCAAACCATCACCCTTTCGTAAGTAAAGAAACGCACTAACCAACTCAACCAACTAATCAATTGTTTATTTATATTTGTTTTCATATAGTTATATCTAAAAATGTACTATACATACATACATATATACATATATATACATATATATACATATATATACATACATATATATATATATATATATATATATAAGGGCTATATAGGGGCGGTGATGGGGTGAGTGGGGGCAGCTGCCCCACTACCCCATGCTGGATCCGCCTCTGCACATACATACATATATGTGTGTATATATATTGAAGTTGTGTATTGAATGCATAGATAATAATATTTTTATTTATTTTTTTCTCATTTTTTATTCTATTGTTTAAAAGTTATAAGAAAAAAAATAATGAGTTTTATAACTATTAAAAGATTTAAATTCAATAATAGCATGGTAAAGTAAACAAATAAATATAATAATAAGTATCAGATCTCATAATAAAATACAAAAGTCTCAAACCAAACATCACCTAAATAATTAAAACACCCATCCTCAATGGGACCACGTGAGTGAGAAGGAGCTCAAGAATTAGAAGCTGAGGAAGTTTTTTTCTTTTAAACTTTCAATAGTATCCTTAAGGCTCACATCAAAAGAAGTGTAGTTGATCCCCAAGCTTTTTGTCTTTTCCCGGGATACTTGGTAGGTTGCTACTGCAGGCAAGTCATCTTTATATCTGTGATTAGAAAATAATTTTTTTAAAGGTATATTTTCATAGTTATTTCTTCTTTTTTATTTATTAAGAGCATATATTCACAATAGAAAATTTTGGTTGATTTTTGCAAGCTTCAAGACTAATATGGAAGAGAGATGGAGAAGAGAGGAGAGAGAGATCAAAGTGCTCCTGCAAACAAATAATCTCCTTGGTGTGCCTGAAGCACACCAGGAGCTAGCGCCCAGTCAAGCGCATGCACACTAAGCACTGCTAGAGGAGTCTAGACTCTTTTATTTATTTTTCATGTCAGACCTGTTTTTCTTTTTCCTTTTCTTTTTTCACATTTCTCCCCCCCTCTCTTTCTCTCATCTCTCTCCTAGTTGGCACCTCAAAATCTCAAAAACCCTATAAGAACATTCACATGAACAATAATGTCTTTAGCTGAAAATCTTACTTAGTTACACTTGCAGCCGAGAGGTCGTGGTTTCGAACCTCAAGCCCTTGGGTTTGAGCCGGTCAGCTATGGGTAACCTAGGCTGGTTTACCTCCTTGTGATCCTTTGCCGGCTAGGGTCACAAGGCGAGGGCTTTACTCACATACTCACACAGTGAGGAGTGGGGTTTACCTCGTTAATCCAAAAAAAAGAAAATCTTACTTGTCAGGAATGGGAAGAGAAGGGAAAAGTCGGCTTGCAATGTTCAAAATTTGGGAAGAGTGCATTGTTATCCCAACCAAACAGTATCTTCCACTAGCAGAAGGTAACTCAAGTGCTTGGATATGTGCATTTGCGACATCTCTAACATCAACAACAGGGTAGATTCCATTAGGTACTGCATCCTTATCTGTGACATAACTAACATTCATTAATTATTATATACTAATGAAAAAATTCATCAAAATATTAACGACAGTAAATTTAATTTGGCTCATTTTTGAATGAAATATTACTTTCTTTTACGAGTTTTAGAATGACTTCGCTTGAAAAATTAAGAGTGGGTTGCAGAAGAGGGCCAATAACAAAAGCTGGATGTAAAGAAACCAAGTCAATCCCATTCTCCTCTGCATACTTCCATCCAGCTTCCTCGGCAAGGACTTTAGACAGGACATACCATTGCTATAAAGAAAAAAAAAGTCACATAAATTAGCCCAAATTAAAGTGTTTTGCTTAATTATAATAAGGTTGTGTGGATCTCTTATCAAATGTATATATGCATTACCTTTTCTTCTTCTGCAAATTCTCTATCTGTATACCAAGTCTCATCAATTACTGTCGTTGGAGTTATAGGATCACGTTTAATCAAAACTGAAGCCGTTGAGGATGTCACCACTACCCTTCTCACAGAAGGTGTTCTCACACATGATCCAAAAACATTTAGTGTACCCTTTACTGCAGGATCCACTACTCCTGCCTAAAATGTATATGATTTAGAAAAAAAAAAGTAAAACAAACAAAGGGGTATTAACATAAGAAAAACAAATGGGTTGACCTTAGTTGCTGATGGTGATAAATCTACAGGCGATGCTGTGTGAAAAACACCTTCACATCCATTAATTGCATCATCAAAAGAGTTTTCCTCAACTAAGTCGGCTTCAAACAAATGCAATCTTTCCTTGGCACCATCTAATGCAAGAAGATGTGACACCTTACTTGGATCCTCTGCAATAATATAATATATACAAAACCATTACATTTATGATTAGAAAAATCTGCTCAAATGTGGTCGCGCTTTCCCATGCGGTCAGTGCGGTATACGCCACTATATATACAAATATACACTACTCAATGTTAGAAAATGCACAACAATAAAAACACACAAAAACACAAAAAAACACACAACATACCCAAATGCACCATAACTCCCCAGCCCTAATTAATTATGCATTTCCGAAAATTGTATGTGTATATTTGTATACGTAGTGGTGTGTTTTTTTGGTGTTGCATACCTAATAGTGCATATTTTTGTTGTGCAATTTTTAACGTTGAGTGGTGTATACTTGTATATATAGTGGTACAACCACACTGAACGCACATTAAGGCGCGACCGCACTTAAATTCTACTCTATAGATTAGATATATCAATTAGACTACTTGCCCGACCTTGTGGTCAAGCGGCATCCGGTGTACACTCCCATGTGGAAGGGAGGCATCCGTTGACTCTTTATGCTTCAGGTACTACATTGTAACCGAGTCAGTAGAACTAAAAAAAAAAAAAATTAGATCACCTCGTTACCCTATCAGATTGTCAATATTATTGATTGGGGCTTATCTACATTCTACAACCTTTCTCATAAATATATGTGAGAGGGAGGGAGAGAGAGAGAGAGAATTGAAAGACCATAATGAAACACATATATGAGGAGAAAAAGAGAGAAGTAGGGGACTGACTGAGGTTTCGAACGGTGGCATGGACAGTGTAACCACGGTGGAGCAAAAGCTTGAGAAGCCAAGAAGCTATGTAGCCGGAAGCACCGGTGACGCATACCACCTTCCCCTCTCCGCTCATCCTGTCCTCTTCTTTTAGATTATGAATTGTCATATCTAGCAGCGCTGTCAACTTATATACTCACGCCACATCATATATGATACAAATTAATTAATTTACAAGCACACTGTGGACCATCTTTAGGCCTATATCAATTATCAATGTCACCACTGAATTATTAGTGATTTATATGTTGCACCTTAATTTTCGAAATGTGACATATATTGCTCATTTTTCTAAGATACATTGTTGTTGGTGGAAGGAGAACAAACGTATAGTAGAAAGAAAACGGAGGAAGAAAAAAACTTGGCCTCCGAACTGAAAAAATGACAGGTAATCACATTTATTTACACCACTAATAATTCAGGGGAAGGGTAATATATGTCACGTTTTGAAAATTGAAGAGCAACATTATAGTTACACCATTAATAATTCAAATGTGACATTAATAATTGACATATTTGTGAGGGTATAAATTGTAATTTTCTCTTATTCATATTGTTGGTTGCACTATAATATTAATACTATTGAGAGCCTTTAGCCAGTCGAAAAATATACATCATTCTTATTTATTAGAACCATTATTTAACCTAATAGTCAAGTGATCGCTTATCTCTAGCACTCTTTGCCTCTTTGGTCCGAATCTCAATAGGTATATCTGAATGTCCGAATTGAGAATTATACATGTAATCTTCTATTATTTATTCTATTTTCATCCTTATAATGCTCTCTCACTTTTAAAATTATAGTCTTATTACCAATTATCATATTTTTAATTCATTTAATATTATTACATGTCTATAACTTTGTCCTTAATTGGGCTGACCCAGTATAAACGAAAATTAATCTAAATATAGTACAAATTTAAAGGAGTCTTCTACAATTAAAGTCTGCTCAGGAGTCAGGACACCTCGTAGTTTAAAAAATAATAATAATAACAATAGTACCTCTGAAAAATATTGGGCCCCTTCCCGATAAGGCAATGTGAGGCCTAAAATAAAAGTTTACAATAAGACACTTGAAAGGCTATATATGTCAAGTCGATCTTTAAAGACATGAAAGCATTTAATTTTATTTCTCTTTAAAAAGAATCTAAAGTGACAATGATACATAAACTTGTAGGCTTATGGCAAATTACGCTACGGACCCGGTCCACCTTACAAGGTGAACCTAAGTCCATGTTCACAAATTTAAAAACTCAATGTTCAGTAATTTAAAACTATATGTTTACAATTTTAAAATTTTATATATGTTCACAATTTTAGAACTCTATATTCACAATTTTAGATTTCAATATACAAAATTACATTACTCAATATTCACAATTTTCACAATTTTGTTATATAGATTCAAAAATTGTGTTATACTGTTGAATATAGAGTTATGAAATTGTAAACATAGAATTTTGAAATTCTAAACATAGAGTTATGTAATTGTGAACATAAAGTTCTGAAAGTGTGAACATGCACCTCTGTCCACCTTGCAAGGTAGACCCGGATCCATGACATAACAACCGTAATCTTATCACATTGCTATTTGCTAAGATGCGAAGGTCTTAGAATTATAACATGATTTTATATAACTATAAGATTATTTTTTTTTTTTTTTTTGTTTTTGTTTTGAAACTCATGGTAAAATGAGAGAGTATTATATTAAAGCAACCATAAACTCTAAAATCAAATAATTTGGAAATTTTGCATTGAACTTGATCAGCACCATGAACAAATCGAAGATATCCATTACCACAAGTCCACAAATTTGTCTTTGTGTGAATTAAAATTCAAGATTAATTATTGCTTTGTGAATTATATAAACTCTAACATCAAATAGTTCAGAAATTTTGCATTGAACTTGATCAACACCATGAACAGAAGATATCCATTACCACAAGTCTACAAAGTCCACAAATTTTTCTCTGTGTGAATTAAAATTCAAGATTAGTTACGTTATTGCTTTGTGAATTATGAGTGTGGAATTATTACTTTGCCTTAAAATTTGACTCTTGTAACCAAACTAAATACCCCATGTTATTGGTAATTTAGATCAAGTATGCCATCTATCGGTATATGATTGAGTCTATATAATTCAATTATAATTAATTGGCCGGAATAGTAAAAGTATCCTTTTATCTCCTTGAATTAAAACCATGTTGGTTGATAAAACAGATACTAAGTGATAAAAAATCATGAATATTAAAAAAAAAAAAAAAGCAGGTAATATAGTATAACTAAAAAGATAATTATGTGTATGTTGCAAAACAAAAATTTATCTATCATCAAATATATAATAAGGTCCAAATTGACCATTTAATGTAATCTGAAAGTGCAATTAGCTAGATCACATAACAAAAAAGAAGTGCAATTACGTCACTGAACATTTTAAATGTATGCAATTTTACCTGATAGCAGATCACCATCTATTTCTTCCGGTTATAATTAAATTAATTTTTATAATTTTTATTTAATAATTATTTAAATAATTTTTAATTAAAATAAAAAAAATGCAGGAGTCGATGCCGGTCACCCCCTACTTCGTCAACCTGTATTCGTCTCCAGTAGAGACGAAGATAGGGGTTCTTCCATTTTTGTCTCCAACTAGAGACGAAAACACCCTCTCTTCTCTTTGTCTCCAACCGGAGACGAAGACAAGTCCTTCGACTCCCGGAGACGAAGACAAGTCCTTTGACTCCCGGAGACGAAGGAGATGGTCGGTGGCCACCCCGGCGACTTTTTTTTTTTTTTAAAGGTTTTTTTATTAAAAAATTATTAAAATACTTTTTAAAAAAAATTAATTTAAATATAACCGGGACAGGGACGGGTCGGTTTTAGGGGACTCCCCGCCCCCGCTCCACCCCGTTGCCATACCTAGCCACACAGCAGCTCGCCATCGCCACACCAGTAGCCACATAGCAGCTCGCCATCGCCACTCCATTAGCTACATAGCAACTCGCCATCGCCTCCACAACAGCTTCAACACAGTACTCGACAGTAGGCTGAGTAGGGTCGCCGGTCGCAACATGGCGATTCGGTACTCCGGTGAGCAGTCGGCCCCAAGCAAGAAGTGTCTTCCCCTTCGCAGCACATGGCAGTCCGTTAGTTTTTAGCTCAAGCTCAAGCTCGAGTTCAAACACTTGAGCCAATCAAGCTGATCTCGAGTTGCTAAAAAATATGGCAAGCCGAGCTCGAGCTTCATTTTTCGAGCTCGAGCTCGGCTCGGCTCATTTGCACACCTAAATTTGAATAGAGTCTGTTGCTTTTCCCGTTCCGCATGTTATGTGTCTACATAGCTATTACTCTATTTTAAGTACATAATTCATACTTTTAAGGTACAAAATTTAATAACACAAGACACAAAAATTCATACACATACACATGCTATATTTACTTATTTTCAAATTTGATTTAGGTAAAGAATTTTAACATATAATTTCACAGCATAAGACACAATTATAAATTAAGATACACACTTTATTTTGTGTTACACAACTACTAATTTGTTCTAGATACAAAATTCATATTCTTTAATTAAGGTACAAAATTTAATAACACATCGACATAAAAACTCATAACACGACATACACATGCTTTATATATAAAAAAATCTATAACATGAATTGGGCAACCAAACAATCGCCAACAAAACTAAATAAATCGTTGTTCAAAAACTAAGTCGTACAGGACCAAGATGCACGATCAAAATCAATCCACACTTCCACACCTAAAGCCTTTGCAACATTTGATCCGATTTCTATGTGTGTGTGTATGATACATATATATATACAAAAACATTTATGTGTATATATATTGACGTTGTACATTGAATGCATAGACAATAATATTTTTATTTTTATTTTTTCCTCATTTTTTATTCTATTGTTCAAAAATAAGGAAGAAAAAGGATAATGAATTTTATAATTACTAAAAGATTTTAATCCAATAATAGCATAACAAAAGTAAACAAACAAATATGATAATGAATATCAAATCTTATAACAAAATATAAAAGTCTCCAATCAAACACCACCTAATAAATAATTAAAACATCCATCCCTGCTCAATGCCACCACGTCGTGAGTGAGAAGAAGCTCAAGAATTAGAAGCTGAGGAAGTTTTTTTCTTTTAAACTTTCGATAGTATCCTTAAAGCTCACATCAAAAGAAGTGTAGTTGATCCCCAAGCTTTTTGCCTTTTCCTGGGATACTTGGTAGGTTGCTACTGCAGGCAAGTCATCTTTATACCTGTGATTAGAAAATAAATTTTTTGAAAGGTATATTTCTATAATTATTTCTTTTTCTATCAAAAGCATCATATCCTCAATAGAGAATTTTGGTTGATTTTTGCAAGTTTAATGTGGAAGAGAAATGGAGAGGAGAGAGAGTGTTCAAGGTGCTCCTGCAAACACTTTGATTTTTGCAGGAAGAGTGGACCAACCAGAAAAATATATAATCTTGTTGGTGCCCAGTCGGCTAAGCTAAGACTCTCTTATTTTATTTTTTCCGTGTTAGACTTTATTTTTCCTTTTTCTTTTTCTTATTTTCCATCCTTTCTCTCCTAATTGAGACTTCAAAACCTTTAAAAACCTTAAAAACATTTACATAAACAATAATGTCTTTAGAGCACCATTATCAGTAGTTTTTTTGTGGGATATTGCAGAGGAAAGTGCCACATGGAGGAGAGAAGGGAGGAGAGAGGGGAGGAGAGAGAGGAGAAGGGAGCTTCTGCAAGGTGTTGAGTTTTTTCAGAAAATGGGCCCCACAGGTTATTAAATATAGACGCACGTCTTGTGCGTGGAACGCACAAATGCGCCCGCACTGCACGCCTGACATTTGCATATTTTTTTTTTTAAATCAGATTTTTATTATTTTTTTTCATCTCCTCCCATTTTTTCTTTCTTAATCACACTTACAAAAACTTCTCAGTTACCGCGAAAAAACTCCATTGATAAGGATGCTCTTAGCTAAAATCTTACTTGTCAGGAATGGGAAGAGAAGGAAAAAGCTGGCTTGCAATCTTCAAAACTTGGGAAGAGTGCATTGTTATCGCAACCAAACAGTATCTTCCACTGGCAGAAGGTAACTCAAATGCTTGGATATGTGCATTTGCGACATCTCTAACATCAACAACAGGGTAGATTCCATTAGGTAATACATCCTTATCTGTGTGGACATAACATTCATTAATTACGTAGTATTTTTATATTAATGGAAAAAATTCATCAAAATTTTAATGACTATAAATTTAATTTAATGCATTTTTCAATGAAATATTACCTTCTTTTACAAGATCTATAATGACTTTGCTTGTAGCATTAAGAGTGGGCTGCAGAAGTGGGCCAATAACAAGAGCAGGATGTAAAGAAACCAAGTCAATCCCATTCTCCTCTGCATACTTCCATCCAGCTTCCTCGGCAAGGACTTTAGACAGGACATACCATTGCTATAAAGAAAAAAAATAAAAGTCACATAAATTAGAACAAATTAAAGTGTTTTGCTTATAATAAGGTTGTGTGGATCTCTTATCAAATGTATATATGCATAATTACCTTTGCTTCTTCTGCAAATTCTTTATCTGTATACCAAGTCTCATCAACTACAGTCATTGGAGTTATAGGATCACGTTTGAACGAAATCGAAGCTGTTGAGGATGTCACCACTACCCTTTTCACAGAAGGTGTTCTCACACATGATTCAAGAACATTTAGTGTCCCCTTTACTGCAGTATCCACTACTCCTACCTAAAATGTACGGAGTATATGATTTAGATAAAAAAAAAAAAAAAGTAAAACAAACAAAGGGATATTAACATAAGAAAAACAGAAGGGTTGACCTTAGTTGCTGATGGTGATAAATCTACAGGTGATGCTGTGTGAAAAACACCTTCACATCCATTAATTGCATGATCAAAAGAGTTTTCCTCAACTAAGTCGGCTTCAAACAAATGCAATCTTTCCTTGGCACCATCTAATGCAAGAAGATGTGACACCTTACTTGGATCCTCTGAAATAATATAATATATACAAAACCATTATATTTATGATTAGAGAAATCTGCTCATATGTGGTCGCGACCTCCCGATCGGTGCGGTATACACCACTATATGTATACAAATATACACCAGTCAATGTTAAAAAATGCACAACAATAAAAATAAACAAAAACATTAAAAAACACACAACCCACCCAAAATAATGTACCATAACTCCCCTGCCCCCTAATTGTGTATTTTCGAACACTGTGTGGTGTAAATTTGTATAAGTAGTGGTGTGTTTTTTTGGTGATGCGTACCTAATGGTGCATATTTTTGTTGTGCATTTTCTAACATTGAGTGATGCATATTTGTATACATAGTGGTGCGACTGCACTGACCGCACGTTAAGGCGCGGTCGCACCTAAACCCTACTCTATAGATTAGATATATCAATTAGAGCACCTCGTTACCCTATCAGATTGTCAATCTTATTGATTGGGGCTTATCTAAAACCTTTAATTTCTCATAAATATATGTGAGAGGGAGGGAGAGAGAATTGAAAGACCATAATCAAACACATATATGAGGAGAAAAAGAGAGAAATAGGTAGGGAACTGACTGAGGTTTCGAACGGTGGCATGGACAGTGTAACCACGGTGGAGCAAAAGCTTGAGAAGCCAAGAAGCTATGTAGCCGGAAGCACCGGTGACGCATACCACCTTCCCCTCTCCGCTCATCCTGTCCTCTTCTTTTAGATTATAAGTACTCATATCTAGCAGCTTTGTTAACTTATATACTCACGCCACATCATATATCATACAAATTAATTAATTGACAAGTCTTTATGTGGTTAATTATTATTATTGTAATTTATGTCCTACATGAATTATCACTATCACCTGTGAATTATTAATAATGTAAATGTTGCATCTTAATTTTCAGAACGTGACAATATTACCTATTTTTTTTAGAAACATCGTTGTTAGAGCATCGTTGAGTTATTTCGCGGTAATTGAAGAGTGTTTGTAAGTGTGATTAAGAAAGAGAATATGGGGGAAAGAAAAAAAAAAAAGAGAAAATAGAAAATAGAAAAGAAATGTAAATTCTGACAATTTAAAAAAAAAAAAAAAAAAAAAAAAAAAAAAAAAAAAAAAAACCAAAAGGTTGTTCAAAGTTAGAGTGGCCGCCAGCTCTGACTCGCCCCAGCGGGCGCGTGGGAAGCACGCGCCCGCTGGGGCAACAGTGCGCGCCAAGCGCGAGGAGCGCACTGCAGTTGTCTTTATTTTTTTTATTTTCTTTTTTATAATTTCTGACATTATCTTGGTTTTGCAGGAGGAACTATGTATTAATTATCCCCTCCCTACATAAGTTCCAAAGCTATGCACCAGATAATTCACTGCCATAATCCCTTCAATATCCATTGATATGGATGCCCTTAATGGAAGCTGCCATAATCCCTTCAATATCCATTGATATGGATGCCCTTAATGGAAGGAGAACAAACGTAGAATGTAAAATGGTGGAAAATTTTGTCTTCGAACAGGAAAAATGACAGATAATCATATTTATTTACATCACTAATAATTTAGGAGAAGGGTAATATATGTCACGTTTTGTAAATGAAGAGCAGCATTTACACCACTAATAATTCAAATGTAACATTGATAATTGTCATACTGAGGTCATAATAAATTGTAATTTTCCATTATTCATATTCTCGGTTGCACTAAAATATTAATACTATTGAGAGCCTTTAGCCAGTCGAAGGATATACATTATTCGTATTTACTAGAACCATTATTTAGCCTAATAATCAAGTGATCGCTTATCTCTAGCACTATTTGGTCCGAATCTCAATAGGTATATTTGAAAATTTGAATGTCCGAATTGAGAATTATACATGTAATCTTCTATTATTTAGTCTATTTTTATCCTGGTAATGTTCTATCACTATTAACAGGGCGTTTGGTTGGAGAGAATTTTAATTCCATTCTCACTTAATTTTAAAGGTAACTAAATTCTTTAGTTTGGTTGGAGGGAATTGCAATTCCATGAAATTACAATTTCCCCATTTTTATGGAATTAGAATTTCATGGCCCTCTAGGATTTTAATTCCGTGAATTTTAGAAAGAAAAAAAGAGAGTCTTAAGACAAAATTACTCCTCCTTTTTTAAACTTAAAATTAATGTCTGCCCTTCCCTTCTAGATGATAGCGTGTATTATTTTTCGGCTAATATCAACAGAGAACGTCGTTTCTGAGCAATAATCATTTTAGGCTAACCTTAATCAAGTATGTTTTCTCAAAACTCTCAACTATTTAAATTTGATGTGTATATAGCATATTTGCCTACATTTTGAAAAACAAAATTTTGAATTCAATATGCATGTTATATTTTTGGGTGTTGGAATATGCAAACGGGTCCAAGAGATACTTGTCATATAAGATGATTAATAACAACAACAATGGCATTTTGGACTTTATAATACTTATTTCCTTTCAATTCAAATGTATACCAAACATTGGAATTGAAATTCCTAGTAATTTTATTCCTGCAAATCAAACACTGGAATTTAAACTCTAACTTTAGTCCTACATTATTCTTTTCCCATGGAATATAATTACAGTTTCTTTCCCACATAATTCCTTCCCTATAACCAAACGCCAAAAGTTAGTCTTATCACCAATTATCATATTTTAATTCACCTAATATTATTACATCTCTAGCACTTTGCCCTTAATTGGGCCGGCCAGGTGCAAACAGAGATTAATCTGAGTATGATACGAATTTAAATAATGTATCTCCTACAATTAGGGTCTGTTTAGGATAGCTCGTGGTTTAAAAAAACATAACAATAATACCTTTAAAAAATATTGGGCCCTTCCCGATAAGGCAAGGTGAGGCCTGAAATAAAAGTTTACAATAAGACACTTGAAAGGCTATATATCGCAAGTCGGTCTCTCAAGACATGAAAGCATTTAATTTTTTTTTTCTTTTAAATAGAATCTAAAGTGACAATGTTACATAAACTTGTAATCTCATCACATTGCTAAGATGCGAAGGTCTTAGAATTATAACATGATTTTAGATAACTATAAGATTTTTATTACTATTTTTTTTTTTGAAAATCATGGTAAAATGAAACAGTATTAAAGCAGCCATGCATAAATTCTAGGCAAAAACTTGTGTGATACCGTCTCACCATGAGACGGGTCGGGTCAGATAGGATCGGGTCGGGCCAAGATGCAAATGTAACACTTATATGCACAAATGTCATACTTATATGCTCAAATATAATACTAATAAGGAATAAAATTTATGTTACTTATAAGGGTAAATGTAATACTTTTTAGGGAAAATACAATACTTTTACATTTCGATTTAAAAAGTATTACATTTGTCCTCAAAAGTATTATATTTGCCCTTATAAGTATGGAACACGTGTCAACATTACTTATTATGAAAAATGTAATACCTTTTCTCTTATAAGTAACAAAAATTGTATTCTTGATTAGTGTTATATTTGAGCATATAAGTATGACATTTGCATGGTGCTTTGACCCGACCCGACCCGTCTCACGAACAAGGATCCGTGAGACGGTCTCACACAAGTGTGACCCTAAATTCTAACATCAAATGTTCGGAAATTTTGCATTGAACTTGATTAACACCATGAACGGAGGATATCCATTACCACAAGTCCACAAATTTGCCTTTGTGTGAATTAAAATTCAAGATTAATTATTGGATTTATTGCTTTGTGAATTATGAGTGTGGAATTATTTCTTTGCCTTCAAATTTGACTCTTGTCACCAAACTAAATACCCCATGTTATTGGTAATTTAGATCAAGTATGCCATCTTATTGGTAATTTAGATCAAGTATGCCATCTATCGCGCTCGATCTATATGATTGAGTCTATAATTCAATTATAATTAATTGGAATACTAAAACTATCATTTTATCTCCTTGAATTAAAACCTGCTGGTTGGGAAAACATATACTACCTTATAAAAAATTATGAATATAAAAAAAAAAAAACAGATAATATAGTATAACTAAAAAGATAATTATGTATATGTTGCAAAACAAAAATTTATGTAAAATCATCGGATATTATTGAGTAAAAATGTAGTATTTTTTAAATTATATTTCAATTGAAAATCTCTACTTATCATGGTTGCAGTAGGCGCTAGGCACTAGTCGGGCGGTATAATAGCGCCTAGCGCCTAAGCGGTCTAGGCGGCCCCTAGGCAGCGACCTATAAAAAAAAAAATTCATGTATGTGGGTGTATGCCATATATTATATTATATTATACCTAATTAAACCACCACACCCCCCCCCCCCAATGACTAAAGGTAATGCTAGATTTATGATAGTTAATTACCTAGCCAGACAACTCCTCGTAGAACAGTAGAATTCGCCCCACCTCACTAGCTTCTTGCTCAGTTGCTTTAGAGAACAACAAACTATCATCAGCGCAGCAAAGAATAAATGAGATATTGTTGGGGCACCCCGCCACTCTACAACCATAAATAAGACCTTAATTCTGAGAATGTTGTAGCAATGGAGATAGCCCTTCCGCACACAAAATAAAAAGGTAGGGAGAGAGTGGGTCCCCTTGTCTCAATACCATAGTAGGAGCTATCATATCACCTGCATGACCATTAACCAAAATGGAATATTTTAATGTAGTAACACTAACCATTACCAAGTCCACCAATATCCTATCAAACCCCAATCTTACCATCATAAATTCAAGGAATGACTACTCCATTACGTCATAGGCTTTAGCCATATCCAACTTCAAAGCAGCCCACCCCACAGAAGCACCTTGTTTCCTCCTCAGATAATGACCCACCTCTGCAGCAATCAATATATTGTCAGTAATTAAACGACCAAGGACAAATGCACTCTAGGACTCAGGGTCAGTAATTAAACGACCAAGGACAAATGCACTCTAGGACTCAGGGTCAGTAATTAAACGACCAAGGACAAATGCACTCTAGGACTCAGAAACAATACTATCAAATAATAGTTTCATTCTGTTAGCTAGGACCTTATCTATAATCTTGTAAATCACATTACAAAGAGCAATAGGTCTAAGATCAGCTACAATTTCAAGGGCCTGCTTCTTGGGTGTTAGAATCACATTAGTATCATTGAGATTAGGAGGGAAGGAACAAGTATTCAAACATTGTAGAACAAAGTTAGTTACATCCCCCCCCCCACCTTCCAACAGCATCCCAAAAGGCATAGAAACCATGATTCATACCATCAAGACCAAGAGACTTGCCAAGACCCGTCGCAAACAATGTCTCTTTCACCTCTTTTGCGATAAAAGGCATTAATAGGGCATAATTCTGTTCTTGCGAAATCTTGGGCTAAAGAAAAATGAGGGCCTCCCCAACCTGTTTACCATTAGTCTTAAAAATATTTTTAAAAAAATAGTCTTGAACCACGGACCTCGATCTCACGCCATCCACCCACCTTCCTTCCTCATCTTTCAACTTCACTAGCATGTTCTTCCGTTTCCTGGTTGAGGCATATTTGTAAAAGAACTTAGTATTGGAGTCTGCATTCCGGAGCCAATGTTGTTTTGCTCCCTGCCTCCAGAAGGCATTCTCTTGATAAGCTAATTTGAAAAGTTATTCATCTATGAGTTTCACACGTTCCAATGATGCCTCATCCATCCTACCACCCAGTTTATCCAACTCACGCCTCATAGTAATCATATCTCTCCTACATTTATTATGGTTGTCACCCCCCCCCCCCCCCCCCCCCCCGCCCCATCTCTGCAGCTGCAGACCACACTTACATTACTTCTCCTGCAGGCCCAAACCCTCAGAATCACCCCATGCCCCCTCTACTACACCACGACACCCCTCATCCAATAACCAAGCATTTTCAAAGCGAAAAAAAAAATGACCATCCCTTTTCTCAACCCCACGTGAATGAACCTCAAAGAAGAGAGCACAATGGTCAGATGTTAAGGTCTTAATGTTAAAAACCCTAGCTTGGTCATTACATTCACACCACTTTTCCTAAGCCACCACCCTGTCCAATCTTTCCTCCAACCACTCTCTAGTCTCCCATCCACATTCCCAAGTTTAAGGATCACTCGCCATAGGACCATGAAGTAACTCACACTCAAGTAATGCATGTGTCACTAAAACCCTCAAGTAGATTGTCTGGATGGGGATGTAGACACCGTTTTTCCGCGTGTGACATGAGGTCATTGAAGTCCCCCAACACCACCCATAGTAATGGAGACCTACCCTTCAAAGATTTCAGAAAATCCCATGCTTCCCTACGCCTACTCCTCTCTGGGTAACCATAATATACCCTGTCATACGCCAAACCTCTAGACTAGGAACACACATAGTGAGGTCAGCATGGTTCGATGAGTAGTTCATCAATGAGAACATGTTGTCATCCCTCCAAAGCACCACTAATCCACCACTCAAACCAATCAGATCGACGCTAAAAGAACCATCAAAACCCAACTTAACACGCAACCTTTCCACATGCACTTTACCAACTTTTGTTTCCATAAAAACACAATATCAAGCTTCTTTCTGGACGCAAGGCCCATGATTTCACTAACTGATCGCGGGTTGCCCAAATCGCGATAGTTCCAACTTAAGGTACTCATTGGGATGGGCTGGTTTGAGAACCAGACCTCGCCAAAAAAGAAAGTTCCAAACCATCATGCATACAAGTATCTGTATTGCTCCCTCCCTTCCTATGCTTAGGGTCAACACCCGTGTTACCCTCCTCCACCTCCTTCCCAATGTTGCCACCAGAGGCAGATCCAGCATGGGGGCATTGGGGGCAGCTGCCCCCACTCACCCCACCCCCACCCCCTATATAGCTCTTGTATATATATATGTATGTATAGTACATTTTTAGATATAAGTATATGAAAAATGATAAAAGTAAACAGTTGGTTCGTTAGCTGAGATGGTTGGTGCGTGCCTTTATTAGGCAGAGGTCAAGGGTTTGACTCTGTTGAGCAGTAGGCGTGAATATAATTTGAGCTTTTTAACCTTTTTCACATTTTTTATTTTTTATAAAGTTTTTGTGTGTTTTATTTTCTGTCTATATCTAACAATATTTATGACTATATTCCTTCTAAGTAATTCAATTTATAATGTGTTTTCTATTTGAATTATTTTATCAAATTAATTATTTTCCATATTTTGTTATGAGTATTTTTTATAAAATTTTGATGTGTTTTATTCTTCGCTTATATACAACAAATCTATAACTATATTTCCTATATGTTTTACGGTTTAAGAAAAATTTTCGCCCCCACTGGCTAAAATTTCTGGATCCGCCACTGGTTGCCACCACAGTCCGTAGACCCATTCGAACGTGAAGTCGATGGGGCCCTCCCTATCCTCCCTCGCTTTACCATCTGTTACTAGCCATCTCTCACCCACATGGGTAAGCCTCAGGTTTCACATATGACAACCTAGCGTCCATATAGGAGTTATTAGTGTGTCCTAGTGTCCCACAAAAGAAACAGAACATATGTAATCTCTCATACCTGAAGTTAACCCATGCCCAAGTGTTATCCATCTTTATCAACTTCATCCTTCTTTTCAATGGTCTTAGAGCATCAAAGGTAACCCTAACACGGTAAAAGCTCCTCTTAGAGCATCTGCACACCGCGAAGAGGGCACAAGACTGACGCCGTAATCTGTTTCATCAACTCCGCCTTGATGATTTTGTCGGTGAGGAAACGGCCAACAAGGGACCAGGACGTCTGAGCTACTACGGTTGCCGAGACTACTGGGAGATCACTACTAATATATGCACACCGATTTCCTCCTCTTCCAATAGTATCACAGCACAACCCTCTATTAAACCCTTCACAATCTATCGCAACAACTTGCGAAAGAACAGCAAACCAGTGGGGTATTACCGTGGCGATCAGCGCAAGAAGACAAACGGGAATCCAGTGGGGAATCACCGTGAAGATTAGGAAATAAAAAGAGAAAACAAGAACCCTAGATACTAGGGAAGTAGAGAGAAAACCCTAGAAGCCAAGGAGAGAATGCACGCTAATTTGCCTATGTAATTGAAATTAATAAGAAAAAATGTAAAATTATTAGGGAGGACAATTTGGTTCTCACACTCTAAACTTTATTTCCATGTATTATAGAATTGCAATTCAGGAAGATGAGATTTACAATTCCTAAAATTTAAGAAATTGTAATTCTATAAAATTGCAATTACTCCCAATCAAGCTCTGAAATTTTTCACTTTTTAAATTAAGTGAAAAAATTACAATTTCTCTCTACCAAAACACTCCAGCCTTCCCTTGAATAAGAATAACAATGTCGATTTTCTTCGAGTGGAAAGTTGAGAAAATACATTTGACATTGGGGTCGGAGTGTTCATGTCTGTCCTTGTTTTGCAATCATTAATCATAAATTAAAATAATTAACCAAAAGTCAAGAATTCGATTACTCGCTTTAAGCATGGAACAACTTACCAACTATCCCATCTAATAGAGGTGCCTACAATTCAGGAATCTCCAGACCAACTATCCCATCTAATAGAGCTGTTTGACGGTGGAAACTCTAGGCTACACCGAAAAACTAAATTAGAAATAATTCAAACACCTTATAATAAAATAATAGTATATAACAAAGAGAACATTTGGGAAAACTTATATGAATACATAGTAGTTCTTTCACATTTGAGAGATGGAATGAAACCTCAACAAAATATTGCACTAGAGAGACATGCATCACAAGTTTTCATGCTAATTGTTTAACGTAAATTAATCAATCTCATCACAGATTAATAACACTGGATTTGTGCACAAAATTTTCACATTTTGGAACAACAAATTAAAACATCCATCCATTTTACATGCACAACCCAACACAAATCAAAAAACAGAAACAATGGTTTATGGTTCACATAAATATTTACACTATGTCCTTTATTCAGGCAAACTCGGCAGCTTTCTCCAGTGCCACTGCTTGTTCTGTTGGAGATATTTTCGCTCGCTTCGCCTCATAATCCTTCACCGCCGCCTTTATTGCATCCTCTGCCAGCATGCTACAGTGGAGCTTAACGGGAGGGAGGGAGAGATGCTTCGCAATTTCCCTGCAACACCAACCATCAATACACGGAAAATGATACATGTACTCCCATGCAGTAAAACTCCCGCCATGTATCATGATTTGATTGATAGAAGAGAAAGAAAATAATAAAAATTGTGACCCACCACTTTTTCTAGATAAATCAGAACATGACACGTAAGTAGGGAGTAAGAAATGTAAGTATGTCTAGTATTACTCATCAATATACTTTTCCTTGTTCAGCTCAAACACCAAAACATTATTATAAAGGGCTCACACTTGTGTGAGACCGTCTCATGGAGGGTCAGGTCAAGTCGGAACAATAATGAAATCTAATACTTATATTGAAAAATGCAATACTAATAAAAAATAAAGTGTTTGTTACTTATAAGGAAAAATGTAATACTTTTACATAATCATAAAAAGTATTACACTTCCCCTTATAAGTAAATAAAGTAATGTTGACAAGTGTTTGTTACTTATAAAGGAATATGTAATACTTTTGAGGAAAAATGTAATACTTTTAAATCAGAATATAAAAAGTATTACATTTTTCTTTCAAAAGTATTACACGTTTTCATATAAGTAATAAATTAGAATTACATTTTCCAGTATAAGTATTGAATAAATGCATACAAGCATTGGTTAATGGTATAAATATAAAAAGCATATAAAAATACAAAGTAATCTGTAAACAATTTTTTTTTTAACTGGACTATAAAAACAAATACCTATTCTGTAAATATTATGTGTGTATTTTTAAACCCAAAAAAAAAAAAAAAGGACTGTTTGAAATCCATACAACTAAGATGACTGAGGTAGGCCAAAGGCATGGATGGAAAAGTCATATATAGATAACTGAAGCAATTCATTGCTAAAGATATCAAGACTAGACGGTCATTAAGATTTAGGCAACTGAAGGTCTGAAGCAATTCATTTTTTTTTTTGGTAGATTCACGGGGTCTTTCTCTGTCCGTTGAACGGTCCAGGTCCACCCACGTTCGCTCCGAGAGGCACAGGAGCTGACCCAGGGGGAATCGTCACTTGTGGGAATCGAACCCGGGTTCTCCCGGAATTCTTCCCCACAAAGAGAGTTCATTTGCCACTTGAGCTACCCCATTGGGTTGAAGCAATTCATTGCTAAAGACTCAAATAACATAAAATATCAAGACTAGAAGGTCATTTAAGATTTAGGCACATACGTATTCTTGATGGTTAGAACCTCCTCCATCTGTTTCCCCTTCACCCACTCTGTTGCTGAAAGAAAAAAGAAAACAAGGTTCAAAATTGATGCAAAACAAAATAAAAATGGAAAACAAAAAACTTGGTAAAATGACATATTATTCAGAGTAGAATTGCAAGTTGAATATAAATTTTAAAACAATAAAAAAGAAAGAATTTGGTAAAATGGAAAATAAAAAATTTGGTAAAATTACATATCATTCAGAGTAGAATTGCAAGTTTAATAATGAATTATCCACAAAAAGGAAAAGAAAGGAAAGATTGTCCTAGGAAAATTTAGCAGATGAACAGTGCAAATAATCTGGACAGCATGCATTCAGCTAATCAACAGAAAAATTGATCAGCAACAAAGATACTGATGTGTAGTCAACGAAGATAGTGGTTTTTCTCGATTTAGTCTTAAATGAATTTTTGTGCTTAATTAGGTCCTAGACTTTGATGGTTTTACCCAATTTGAGTCATCTATTAAAATAGCTTGGTAATTTCACCTCTACTAAGACTCAATTCAGTCCTCGATTATAGTAGCTTTACCCAAGTTAGCATTCGACTCTAGTGGTTTTACCCAATTTAGTCCTCGACTATAGTGATTTTTATTGATTTAGTCCTTAATTCTAACAGCCAAGGATTCAATTGAGTAAAACCATCGAAGTCGAGAACCTAAAAAAACACATAAATTGTTTAGGATTAAATCGAGAAAAACCACTATAGTCGAGGACTAAATTGGGTATTAACTCGCTAGATATAGGATTCACGGAATAAGACACGTGACAAAAATTCCCTCCTAATTTTCACCCTCAAGTTATAGCCTCTAACATAGCAAGGAGCAGCCTACTCTGTTTCATCAGAGAACAATTGACAGATCACTGGCGAACAATTGACAGATCACTGGCAATAAAGAACCATATATCACAGATCCTCTTAAAACCTTATGCTAGTCCACAATGATGAATCAACCTTTACCAAGAACTAAATTAACTCAGCTAACATAAGATCAGAAGTTGGGAGCCACATAGGCCACATGTTGAGAGGTAACTAGCTCCCCCACTATAGACCATTGGACCCAGAACATAAACAATGGGTCTACAAAGTTATAATAGGCAATGGATAAAGAATCAACAGTGAACCATTGAAGAAGGTGACTCTCATACAAATATACCCTCCTTTCTTTCATCTCTCTACTACGAATACACCCTCTAAGAAATATGGTTGAAACTCTTGGCCTCAAGGTTGGTTGAGTAAGACCATTAAAGTCTAAGAGCTAATTAAACACAAAAAGTCATTTAGAACTAAATCTAGAAAAATCAAATGATCAGGACTAAATTGGGTAAAACGACTGTAATCGAATACTAAATTGGTTGAGTAAGACCATTAAAATCTAAGACCTAATCAAACACAAAAAGTCATTTAGAACTAAATCTAGAAAAAATCATTATAGTCAAGACTAGATTGAGTATTAACTAGAAAATATATTTATTGGTATCAAAATTGGATAGAGAGTCAAAGGAAACGAACCTACGGAGGAGGAGGCGATGGCGGAACCACAGCCGAAGGTCTTGAAGCAGGCGTCAACGATCTTCCCACTCTCATCATCGACCTTAATCTGAAGCTTCATCACGTCGCCGCAGGCCGGGGCGCCGACCAACCCAGTGCCGACGGTGGGGTCGTTCTTGTCGAAGGATCCGACATTGCGGGGGTTGTTGTAGTGGTCCACCACCCTCTCGTGGTAGAGCCGCGGCAGCCCCGCCGCCGCTGCCGCAACTCGCGGCGCCAGCCCTAGAACTCTGTTGCCCGCAAGCTTCAACATTCTTGCGGAATTGATCGTTGATAATTTTGGGGAATTCGCGCAAACGATTTCTTTGTAGGATTGGAATTGTTTGTTTGTTTGATTTCTCAGATAGAATTTTAGGTTAGCTTTGAGGGGATTGGAATTAGGAAGCAGACAATTTATAGATATGTATTTACCCTGTTTTCTGGGAGAGTGGAGTGGAATAGTCTATATTTTATGTGGAGAAGGAGTACAGTATTTCTTATTTTTATTTTTATATATTTAATATTCATGATTTATCAAATAAATTTTTCTATTTTTTTTTTTTGAAAAAAATATCATATGAGATCGATTAAAACAGCTCAGAAATAGAGTCAGGGGGACAGAGTCCCATACAACGTGTGAGCCTGTGAAAAGGCTAAAGAAGCTAAAGTATGTGCTCCAAGATTAACAGACCTTGAAGTCCAAAAAATCGAACAATACTGAAAAGATGAAATAATTGCTCTAGCAGCATTAATGTAAAAAGCAACATATGAATAAAGATGAGTCTGCTCTGTTGATAACAAACGATGTAGAGTAGAGCAATCAGTGTAGAGTTGAACCGCCTGAAGACCACGCCCTCTGAGCCATGAAAGAACCTCCTTACAAGCTAGTGATTCGGCCATAAGCGGCGAAAAGCAGTCCGAGAGAGGGCCACTTATCGCAGCCTGAAACGAACCATCATGTGAACATAGAACTGCACCCATTGTTGCCTTCTTGGTTGCGGCGTTATAGCCTGCGTCGAAGTAGCACACGGAGGCACCGCCTGGAAGCTGCGCACCGCCTGCTGCTGCCGAAGATGTGTTCGGCTGAAGCTGCTACTGCGTATTTTGCGAAAGAGAACCGTGAGCCTGCTACCAAGCTTCGACAGCCAACCTCGCCATACGCCACACACTCCTCGGCCGCGGTAAATGATACTCCCAAACAGCCTTGTTGCGAGCCTTCCAAAGATGATACATCACAGCCACGGCCAATAACAAATCCCCTGCTGATAAAACGGTCAAAGCACCAACAAACCAATCACGCAAATCAGTCCCAATGCTAGGAATGTGCAAGCTAGATTCATGCCAAACTAGCTTTGAAAAATCACAATTAAATAATGCATGCATTGTATTCTCATTTTCAACCCCACACATTGGGCATGTAGGACTCACATCCACCCTCTTTAAATTAAGATTTGTTGTGGTTGGGAGGGTATTAGAAAGAGCTCTCCACATAAAGGCTTTCCACTTTGGTGGGGATTTAATTTTTCAAAGATGTAGCCATTTGTCAAAAGTTCCTGGCATGTTCTCAAACGAACCAACAATAGTCCTGTAACCTTCTTTAACAGAATAACACCCACGTGGGTCCCCATACCAAAACCAAGAGTCCTCATAACCTGGAGTAACCGGGACTTGCAGAATACGATTCACGTCAGCTGGTATGAAAATGTCATGCAGAATATGATGATCCCAGGTGCTTGTATCCGGATTAATTAGTCCAGACACCAGAGACCCAGCAAGATAATGAGGCATTGGTGTCTGAATCAAAGGGCTAGGATCATCTGGTAACCACGGATGTCCCAGACTAAAGTGGTAGCACCATCTCCAATTCTTCGACGTACTCCACTACAAATCAGATCGTGAGCCGCCATAATACTTCGCCAGGTGTAACTTGGGTTATTACCCAGAGTAGCATCAATAAAAGAAGAAATAGGGAAATACTTAGCCTTATAAATTCTTGCAACCAGAGAGTGTGGTGATATTAAAAAACGCCAGGCCTGCTTACCTAGCATAGCTAAGTTAAAGACCCTTAAATCCTTAAAGCCTAATCCACCAAACTTCTTCGGAGCACACATACGATCCCACGCCATCCAATGAATTCCTCGTTAAGACCCAGTACCCCACCAGTACTGGTTCATAGCTCTTTCAATCGATTGGCAGACCGAATCTGGAAGAAGAAAAACGCTCATAGAAAAGGTGGGCATAGATTGAGCCACACTCTTCAGAAGCACCTCTTTCCCTGCGCGAGACAGTAACTTCTTATTCCATGAACCAATCCTGTGACGGATTTTATCCTCAACATAAGAAAAAACAGCTCTCCTATTCCTCCCCACAAAAGATGGCAAACCTAAATATTTACCAAAATTGGCCGCCTGTACAACTCCCAAAACTGTCGCCACCTCCTCCCTGATAGGCTGTGATGTATTCCTGCTAAAACACACACTTGATTTATGGAAGTTTACTGCCTGCCCTGACATTCTCTCATACTCCTCCAGACAATGTCTAACCGATAATGCCTCCTGCGAGTTTGCTTTGAAAAACAAAAGACTGTCATCTGCAAAGAATAGATGGGAAACCGGGGGGCACCCCGGGCAACTCTACAACCATGTATAGCCCCTCGTGCCTCTGCCTGCTGTAATAAAATTGAGAGCCCTTCTGCACATATGATAAATAAGTAAGGCGATAGAGGATCACCCTGTCTGATGCCTCGGGTTGGAGTTACCATTCCGACACTGGAGCCATTAACTAGGAAATTATAAGAAACCGTGGTAACACACTGCATAATCAAATTAACCCACGCCTCTGCAAACTCCAATGCCAGTAGCATACTCCGTAAAAAAGGCCACTCCATACGGTCATAAGCCTTAGCCATATCGAGTTTTAAAGCCCCCCCACCCTACAATACCGCCCTGCTTCTTGTGTAAGTAATGGCCCACCTCCGCAGCAACCAAAATATTATCAGTTATCAATCTGTTAGGGATAAAAGCACTCTGTGAATCTGATATGACAGCTCCTAACAAAGGTTTCATTCTGTTCGCGATCATCTTTGCCATGACCTTGTATACCACATTACACAAGGCAATAGGCCTAAGATCAAACACCATCTCCGGGTTATTCTTCTTCGGAATCAACACCACATTGGTGTCATTGAGACCAGGCGGAAAAGAGCAATCAGAAAGGCATCTTATCACAAATGAGGACACATCACCTCCTACCACATCCCAAAAATGTTGGTAAAAGCCCGGATTCATCCCATCAGGGCCAGGGGCCTTATCAGGGAACATTCCAAACAATGCAGTCTTGACCTCATCTAACTCAAAAGGCCTGAGTAAAGTCTCATTCTGACTCTGCGTAACACGTGGGCTAATAGCAACAGTGAAAGCATCGAGATTGGAAGGAACAACATTCGATGCAAAAATATGGGAATAGTAATTTAAAACAAGAGCATTCAAGCCATCACCCAATTTTTTTTTTTTTCTATATTTTATTACAAACATACTCACAAAACTCAAGCCACGTATATAAATTTATATTTTTTTGAAGCAACTCAAGCAAGCAACGAAATTTCATTAAATAAATTCAGGAACAAAAAAATTTGAAGGAACATCGTTACACAATGTTTAGCTTACCCGAGCTCCATCACATTTTAAAGTTTTTAAAGATTTATGAGTCACATTTTTAATGGCCAATATAAATATAAAATTTTCGTTTAATTTGAAAAGAGATATTAAATTTGTTAACAATCACAATAAGATTTTATACATTTTTAAATACATATTAACAATTTTGGTAATAATCATATTAAGATAACTATGTATAATGATTATGCTAATGACCTTGTGGTCTAGTGGCACTCTATTTATACTCTCTCGTGTGGAAGGGAATGGGTTCGCCTCTTGGTGGAGGCAGGCACTTCTCTTTTTGTGTTGAGAAAGTAGCTATGAAGGCCAAAAGGTGTAACGCAAGTTGAAGGGATAAGTTAGAGCGCAAAGAGGAAGATGTGGGCACTCATGGTCTGGGTCACACCGTCAATCCCACCTTGAGCAGCAGCGACCTCATGCATCTCCCGGGAGCGTGACCGTGATCACGGTGTGAGCGTTCATTGACATGCTCAGAATCTGTTTTAAGTTAGGTTTTTTTTAATTGAACTTTGAAGATCATTCTTGTTTCCTAGTTTTTAATTAATCAAAGCTAAATCTTTCTTGTTATTTCTGGCATTTTATTGCTTTCAATTGTTCTTACAAATGTCTTTAATCTCAATTCATGCTTTGCTAGATTCAGTTAGGGGTTGAATTAAGTCATCTTTTGTGACTAATGCTATGTAATTGAATTGAGCTATGAGTTAGTGTAATGACTTGATGATGTTTCTAAGCTCGGTGATTTGTGTTGCTCTTGTATGATTGTGGATGGTCACAATTGTACAAGAGATATATGGATAAGGTATTGTCGATATGAGAATAGAGCAATAACATAGTCACACCTCTCACTAGTCCAACTTTGCTGTGAGAAAAGGGATTTGGAAGGAGATCTAAACACCAAGTGTTTGATTAATTGTTTCAATTGGTTTAAGTTGTCATGAGAATGAGACTTCAAACTAATTGAGAATCCAATGTCCACGAGAGTGACATTGGCAACTAGCAGTGTCTCTCTATTTCCCTTGTCCACCGGGCGCGTGTAGTCTCGTGGAATCTGCGTAATTATCAACCGACGTTAAAACTTTTCTTTAAAAATTATGAATTTGTAAAATGTTTTGACGTCGAGTTTGTTATAATCGACGTGATATGTCCTACTTTATATGCTATTTTTGTAGTAGTAAACATAGCTTCAATAATCTTATACCATTTAAGAATAAAAGAGCTATAAACTATTGTTGAGAGATAGATCATGGGATCGGAGTTGCAAATACGTAAACACTTCATTAATGGAGAATTGAATTGATAAACAAGCAAAGATGGAGTTACATAGATCCCTAGTTATTAGGGAATTTTCATATTGAATAATATACGAAAGGTTGTAATTTGAAGGCCTTTTTTTGGATCCCTTGTGTAATTATTTTAGGACAAATAGGGTTGAGAAAGAGTTATTTAATGTGACTGAAATCTTTTGGTCAGTAAAATAAGTCACTACAATAAACCAGGAAATCATAATAAGACATGTTTGATGTTTAGTCTTCTTTGACTATTAGTACATCACAGAAATTCAACAACGCTACAAAAACAACATGAAATCAAAAAATTAGAAGCTAAGGAGGTTTTTCTCCTTTAAACTTTCAATAGTATCCTTAAGGGTCACTGCAAAAGAAGTAAAGTTGATGCCCAGGCTTTTTGCCTTTTCCTGGGATACTTTGAAGGTTGGCACTACAGGCAAGTCTCCTTTATATCTGTTACAATTAAAAAAAGAAAAAATAAAAAGGGATAGATCAATTTGTTGCTATAAGTGGATTCAATTAAAAAAAAAAACTAGTTAATACCAGGTGGGGTCCTCCGCGTATAATGGCACCACTCCATTTAGTTCTGAACTTTCAATTTAACCACACCATGGTCCTTCAACTTTAATTTCAAATTTAACCACCTATGTCTTTCGATTTTTAAGTTAATCACCCATGTCCCTTCAACTTCCAAATTTAGCCAGTTGTGGTCCTTCTGTTAGTTTAAGTAAGAGCAAAGCTAGAACTACTAAAAATTTAAAAGTTCAATGACCATGTGTGGTTAATTTGAAAGTTGAAGGACTGTGGAATGTTAAAATTGAAAATTTATGACTAAACATGGCAGAACCACTATATTTGAAGGACCTGAACTGGTATTAACTCAAAAAGAAAAAAACACTTGTAATTTGAATCTTACTTGTCAGGGATAGGAAGAGAAGGGTAAAGCTGGGCTGCAATCTTCAGAACCTGAGAAGAGTATGTTGCTTCACCAATCAAAAGGTATCTTCCACTGGCGAAAGGTAACTCAAATGCTTGGATATGTGCATTTGCAACATCTCTAACATCAACATAACAATTGATTCCAGGAAAGAAATCCTTTTCTGTAAACAACGAACCATAATTTCCAAATTAAATATGAATGCTAACAGCTCGATCTTCAAAATGTTTCAAATAATGTATTTTGATTGATATTAGCCCGGTAAATAATCAGCCTATCAACTAATTTTAGCTTATTTGATCACTATTAGTTGGTAAATAATAAGCTTTTTGTAACTCCAAAATGCTAAAATTCAAAAGGCTACTCAAAGCAGCCTTTTCAATTAGCTTTTTAGAAAAGAAATTATACCAAACAGTTATCAGCTAACAGCTAATTTATCAAATAACTTTCTACGATCAACCAATGTTATTAACAAATCATACATTCTAACCCAAACAGTCAACACAATCAGCTAACCGCCATTTACCAAACAGGACCATTATAATGCTCATTTCTTGAACAGATCTTACCCTCTTTTACAAGGTCTAGAATCACCTTGGTTGAAAAGTTAAGAGTTGGTTGTAGAAGAGGGCCAATAACAAGACAAGGATGCAATGAAACCATGTCAATCCCATTCTCCCCTGCATATTTCCATGCTGCTTCCTCCGCAAGGATTTTAGACAGGATATACCATTTCTATAAAAAACCAAACAAAAACTCCTCACATAACTAAACTAGCACAAAGTGTTTTAATTTGTTTTTAAGCAGGTTAGGGATACAACTCAATAATAATGTGTTAATCTTCTAACCATAAATAGATTTAAGCAGCGTATAGTAAGATCAAATAATGAATAAGTATTCTATAAAAGCTCTAAAGAAAAATATGTTCTATACCTTTGTTTCCTCTACAAATTCTTTATCAGAAAACCAAGTCTCGTCGACTACCTCAGTTGGTGTTATAGGATTTCGTTTGACAAGAATTGAAGCCGTTGAGGATGTCACCACTACCCTTTTCACAGAAGGTGTTCTCACACAAGATCCAAGAACATTTAGTGTCCCCTTTACTGCAGGATCCACTAGTTCTGCCTAAAATATATATAGGGGCAAACATCTTAAAAGAGAAAGAAGATATATAAATATAGAAAAGTAGGGAAAATGGGGTATTAACATAAAAAAATAAGGAAAAGGATAACCTTAGTTGCAGATGGTGAAAAAGAAACAGGTGATGCTGTGTGGAAAACACCTTCACACCCATTAATTGCAGGATCAAAAGAGTTTTCCTCAACTAAGTCAGCTTCAAACAAATGCAGTCTTTCCTTGGCACCATCTAATGCAAGAAGATGTGACACCTTATTTGGATCCTCTGCAATAACACCATATATGCATCAATGATTTTCCAGAAATAAAATGGAAGAGAGAGGCCAGGGAACTGACTGAGGCTGCGAACGGTGGCGTGGACGGTGTAACCACGGTGGAGCAAAAGCTTGACGAGCCAAGAAGCTATGAAACCGGAAGCACCGGTGACGCATACCACCTTCCCCTCTCCGCTCATTTCTTCAGATTAAATTTGGTAGCTAGGTCTCTCAACTTACCTTCAAACTAGAAACAATACTGGTGATATATGTTTGTTTCTTCTTTATAATATTTCACACACCACATTATGATACTAGTCGTGATAAATGAAATTTAATTAAGTGGGCATAATTGTAATGACTATTGAAGTGTGTGGAGTGTGGGCCAGTCTAGAAATAATTGACTTTAACAATGGATTTTAAGTTAGACATTTTAATATTTAATATAGACAACAAATAATTGATTGGTGAAGTGGAGACCATTCTAGAAATAATTTATTCCACCAAAATACCCTCCAAAAGTTCTGATTAATATATGAACTCCGACCCAAGAAAAGAAATTTAGGGGGTGTTTGGCAAACGGCTGATAGCTGGTTGGTTTAACTAGTAGTTGATGGCTGATTGCATTAACTGGTTTGACCAGCTGGTTATATTAGCTGATTATTAGTAGCTGATTGAATGTAAAATGACATTTAAGGGTATTATTATTATTATTATTATAAAATAACAAACACACCACCCATTGATTTTAAAGGATAAAATAGTCAATATACCATTGTTTCAACCAGCTAATACAAAAAGCTACATTCATTAAATATGTGGAGCCCAGGGAGCAAGGCCCAAGAGCGGGGCCATTTGGGTAGGTAATGGCAATTTATATCATGGACCACGGTGCACAATGCATTGTGCACTTCGTACCAAAATGAGTAATGTGTATTCTAGGTAATCGTTTTGTGTATTCCAGGCAATCATTCTGTGTATTCTAGGCAACCGTTCTGTGTATTCATGTTAGTAACACATGTTGTAATGTGTTTGTGCATTCGAATGTTTAGGAAGATGAGTTATGTGTATTTTGTGTCAATATTCTGTGTATTCATGTTATTAACACATGTTGTGATGTGTTTGTGCATTTGAATGTTAGGAGGATGAGTTCTGTGTATTTTGTGTCAATATTCTGTGTATTCGAATGACTAGGATTTATTTGTGATTGCCTCAAGACCCTAGGTAGATTGTTTTTCTCCTAACCTTAAGTGTTAAAGCATCAATAGAGCAATACCCCTAATTTAACCCATCTTTTCTCATTGATATTTTCTAGATTTAATCTTGTTTTCCCTAGCATCCAAAATCACCAAAAATATCTTAGTGTTTAAATACTTCAAACCAAATGATTTACTTGGATCCTTATGGATTCCAATACCTTAGTGACTAGAGTATAGGCAACCGTTTAAGTACGCGTCTTAGTCCCAATCCCTTGCGAAACGACATTACACTCATTTTCATTATCACCATACACACTACATCACTAAACAGCCAGGTAATGATGATATAGATGTCCTTTTGGTCCCTATGTGTTTGTGCATTTAAATTGCACGCTATGCTTTTCTACACAATCAATGACTTTCCAGCTTATGAAAATCTGTCTGGGTATAGTGTCAAAGGACATAAGGCATGTCCTATATGTGAAAATAATGCATGTTATTATCAACTTGTTCATGGTAGAAAGACAGTCTACATGGGTCACCTAAGGTTTCTTGATATATTTCACCCGTATAGGAGATTAAAAAAGACATTCAATAAGCAACAAGATTATAAAGATGCTCCGCAAGCACTAACTGAGATTACGTATGTTTACGATACATCTATTTAATTAACGTCACTTTTTAACTGACGTTAAAGAGTCCAAAAAATCAACGTTAAAAGTTATTTGTGTACTAGTGTAGGCGGGTTTTGTACATAAAATTCTAATCTAACCCGACCCACAGTGAGTTTAATTTTTTAAGATCAACTCCCAATCCACTACGCATTATCACTAAAAAAGCGATCCATGCATGTGAGCTGAATTCGGATAGATATACGCAGGACGAATTAAAATTGTCATCCTTAAGGAAGAGTTATTTAATGTTAATTACTTGAATTCTTTCGGTCAGTAAAATAAGTGACTATAATAAACCAGGGAAATCATAATAAGACATGTTTGAAGTTTAGTCTTCTTTGTCTATTAGTACATCACAGAGATTGAACAATCACAGAACATTCAACAACGCCACAAAAGCAACATGAAATCAAAAAATTAGAAGCTGAGGAAGTTTTTCTCCTTTAAACTTTCAATAGTATCCTTAAGGGTCACTGCAAAAGAAGTAAAGTTGATGGCCAAGCTTTTTGCCTTTTCCTGGGATACTTTGAAGGTTGGCACTACGGGCAAGACTCCTTTATATCTGTTACCATTAAATTTGAAAGTTGAAGGATCATGAATATTAAATTAAAAGTTTAAGACTAAACCTTGCGCAATCACTATACTTGAAGGACCCTTTAACTAAAAAAAAAAATCACTTATAATCTGAATCTTACTTGTCAGGAATGGGAAGAGAAGGGTAAAGCTGGGCTGCAATCTTCAGAACCTGAGAAGAGTGTATTGTTTCACCAATCAAAAGGTATCTTCCACTGGCGGAAGGTAGCTCAAATGCTTTGATATGTGCATTTGCAACATCTCTAACATCAACATAACAATTCATTCCAGAAGAGAACTCCTTTTCTGTAAACAACCAACCATAATTTCCAAATTAAATAAGAATGCTAACAGCTCGATCTTCAAAATGTTTCAAGCAAGAACATTGATACAAATAATTTATTTTGATTGATAATATATATAATGCTCATTTCTTGAACTAACAGATCTTACCCTCTTTTAGGAGCTCTAGAATCACATTGGTTGAAAAGTTAAGAGTTGGCTGTAGAATAGGGCCAATAACAACACAAGGATGCAACGAAACCATGTCAATCCCATTCTCCCCTGCATATTTCCATGCTGCTTCCTCCGCAAGGATTTTAGACAGGACATACCATAGCTATAAACACCAAACAAAAAAATGCTCACATAACTAAACTAGCACAAATTAAAGTGTTTTGTTTGTAAGATATTGGCCCTGATTGGTACATAATCAGCCTATCAGCCGACTTATTTGACTACTATTAGTTGTTTGGTTAATAAATTTTTTGTAACTCCAAAATACTAAAATTGAAAAAGCTACTCAAAGCAGCCTCTTCAATTAACTTTTTGAGAAAAGAAATTATACCAAATAGTTATCAGCTATCAGCTAATCTATCAAACAACTTTCTATAATCATCTAATATTATCAACTAATCATACCTTCTAACCCAATCAGTTACCAAACAGGGCCATTGGACTTATCCGTACACACACACACATATATATATAGCGCACACACCTTTGTTTCCTCTGCAAATTCTTTATCAGAAAACCAAGTCTCGTCGACTATCTCAGTCGGTGTTATAGGATTTCGTTTGACAAAAATTGAAGCTGTTGAGGATGTCACCACTACTCTTTTCACAGAAGGTGTTCTCACACAAGATCCAAGAACATTTAGTGTCCCCTTCAGTGCAGGATCCACTAGTTCTGCCTACAATATATAGATAAAATACAAGCTAAGAGTGGGAAAAATACAAGGGTGATTATGAAACAGGTGATTATTATTGGAAACAAAAACGAAATGATTGACCTTAGTTGCAGATGGTGAAAAAGAAACAGGTGATGCTGTGTGGAAAACCCCTTCACATCCATTAATTGCATGATCAAAAGAGTTTTCTTCAAGTAAGTCGGCTTCAAACAAATGCAGTCTTTCCTTGGCACCATCTAATGCAAGAAGATGTGACACCTTATTTGGATCCTCTGCAATAATACCATATAAGATGTTACCGTAATGGAATGATTTTCCAGAAATAAAATGTGAACTCATATTGGAAGAGAGAGCTGACTGAGGCTGCGAACGGTGGCGTGGACAGTGTAACCACGGCGGAGCAAAAGCTTGACGAGCCAAGAAGCTATGAAGCCGGAAGCACCGGTGACGCAAACCACCTTTCCCTCTCCGCTCATCATCTTTTTTCAGATTAAATTCCCTAGCTAGATCTGTAAACTTAGTTTGAAACCTCGAAGGTAGTATAAACAAGTATAGGTGATACGTTTGTTTTTTTTTTTCTTTTCTGTATATTTATATGCGACAGTGACACCGCATAACGATAAAAATTGTCATAAATGAAATTTAATATATCCTCGTATTTGGGAGATGTTGACTCTTTCCAATTAAAAATGATGCCTCTTGCTCTTACCAATTATTTATCTCAAATTTAGTAGTTGTGATTTTTTGTTTGGTCGATAGGAACGGGATTATTAGGACTCTATGTATTTGAGTGAGATTATGACTCCCTATTCTAGGCTTCCTGTGATTCATTATTCTAGTCTGTCTAAGATTCTCTCATTATATATATCCTTGTAATCTATATCTTTGAACCATTTCATTCAATACAATTCATTCCGTTCTCATCTGGTATCAGTTAGCTAGCGTTACGTTCCTAATAATTATTCTTGTCATCAGTCCGTAACACCGTATCGTCGGTGTCCGTGCCGTTGAAATCATGCAACAAGGCGGTAGCAATTGGGATTGTGGCAGTCCGCGTCGAGGTCAGCAGCGTGATATAAAATGTCATCCTCTGTGTTAAATAACTCCAGTCCTCATCTTATATATGTTGCATAAATCCCCTCCTTCCTATTCCTTTCTTCGTGTGTTTGGTTGTCTATGTTATCCTCACTTAAGACCCTATAATCGTCACAAAATGGATTATAGGTCCTCTCCTTGTGTCTTTCTAGGTTACCCAAAGTCCTTCAAGGGTATAGGTGCATGGACTTACAAACTAATAAGATATATGTGTGTAGACATGTCCGATTTGATGAGATGGTTTATCCCTTAGCTGCTAATAAGACTATTTTGCAGGCTCCTTCAGACACTATGCCATGTCCTTGGGCCGAATCAGTGTTGAATCCATGTCCTCCTTCCACAGATCCTGCTCAGGTGGCTCCTACACTCCCTACGGTGACAGGAAAAGGGCCTCGTGGCCGCCCGCGTGGTCGATCCACATGCCCAAATGAGCGAACTTATGCCATTGACACTAGAAGCAAATCTTGTGCTCCTCCTACAGGCTTGATTGTACATGTTTGTCCTACTGATCCCACATGTTACTCACAGCCAGTCAAGCATCCTGAATGGCGGGAAGCAATGGATCAAGAGTTTAATGCTCTCTTACATAATCAAACGTGGTGTCTTGTTCCCTTCAAGCCTGATATGAATGCTATGTGTTGCAAATGGGTTTTTCGCACCAAGAGGAAAGCAGATAGTTCCATTGAGAGACACAAGGCCAGACTAGAAGCAAAAGGTTTTAATCAGGTTCCAAGCAAAATGCTATGTGTTGCAAATGGGTTTTTCGCACCAAGAGGAAAGCAGATAGTTCCATTGAGAGACACAAGGCCAGACTAGAAGCAAAAGGTTTTAATCAGGTTCCAAGTCATGACTTCTTTGATACCTTCAGTCCTGTGGTAAAATCTACTACTGTCAGATTACTTCTCTCATTAGCTATATCCTCTGGTTGGGTGATTAGACAATTTGATGTTCATAATGCTTTTGTAAATGGTAATCTGTCTGAAATTGTCTACATGAAGCAACCTCCTGGTTACATTGATGCTCAGTATCCAAATCATGTTTGCTTGCTTAAACGATCTCTATATGGTTTAAAGCAGGCTCCTAGAGCCAGGTTTAATCGTTTGCACTCATTTTTGCTCTGTATTAGCTTTCAAGCATAAAAAACAGATGTGTCTCTGTTCTAGTTTTCTCAAGATTCTGCTTATGCGTACCTCTTAGTTTATATGGATGATATACTTGTGATGGGGAGTGATCCAAATCTTTTAACCCGTTTATTATCAAAGTTGTCTGCTGCTTTTAAGATTAGGGATCTTGGTGAACCTGGTTTCTTTCTTGGTATTGAGACAGTTAAATGTGATGGTGGTATATTACTTTCGCCTGTGAGAGACAAGTGGGGCTACTTCAAAAGAGAATTGACTGGGCTCTATTCTTTAGAAACTCTTGCAAAACTAGGAATGGTGTTCCATAGCCAAAATGGGCACACCCATGAGAATAAAATAAAGTTGGTATGGTTCGAAGACATCATGTTCTACTGGACAACTAGTAAAATAAATACACCATTACAAAGAAAGGTTCAAAGGGAAACACCTATCTATTCTATGAAACCCGCAAAAGCCCGCCAAGAATTAGGCAATTAAGCCGGTGGTGGGGTAGGCAACCCGCTTTGACAGTACTAAGTATACCTTATTGGTCGGGACATGGGAAGTGTTGCCAGCAAGGTTCGAACTCATGACCTCCAACATAACATCACACGTCCCAAAGTATCAAGCCACTCATTCACTTGTATACTAAAAGTCTAAAAGGTAGGACGCTCTCATTACCTATGTGAAGATCGATGACATCCAAGTAGTGGGAGAACACGTGTATGACTAGGAATGAAAGCAAGCCAATGTCGTACAATTGTCAACCATCTAGAAAACCCTCTACATTATAAATAGGCACCCTTTCCTCCCCTTAAAAATTATCCATTAGCTCACAACCTCCCTCTTGGTCTAGTGGTCTATAATCCGAACCTTTAACCCATACACCAGGGTTTGATCTCTAGCAGTAACGTTATTATTCTTAGTCCACTATTTGAGCTATATCTTTTATTATTTTGGTCACTATCTCAGACTTTGTACGCACTTTTTGGGCCTAGCGCTCCGAACAATAATACTACAATTTTCCTACCCCCGTTCTGTACATCCATACTCATTTTAGGATGCACCCGGTCCCGACAAAACCATCATTGGCGCCATTTGTGGGAAAGCTACAAAAAGCACGCGTTCCTAGTTTCTACCCGTTCTACCCTTCCTGTTATACAACCAAACCTGAGATGTGCCAAAATGCTCGAGTCACAGAATGAGCATCCCCGGGGCTTACAGGAACGCCTTAGATGGTAAGGCGAGGGTCAGTCTGTTTCGTGAGGGTCGGTTCCCTACCTGGGGAACGTGAGAGGTCTGACTGGCACTATAGTTATCGGAGGAGAAGCTATCATCAAGTATATATATACAATTCCACTTTTAGAGTAATTTGAATTGTATTGTTTAGAGATTCGTTCTCCCATGTAGGGGGTTTAAAGTCAAATACAAAAATGAGCCAGAAATGCCTTAATTTGTGTGCACCAACAACCTGCGTTCACGAATGTCGTCCGAAACCAACTTTTAAACTTCTTTTCCTAAATTTTTTCTCAAGTGTAAAGCTCTGTTGCTAGACCATTGTGTACCAGTAGACCCAAGGTCTACTGGTTCATGCATAGCCACAGTCGCGACAACCTTAGGTCTGCTGGCCTAGTCTGTCGTGACAAGCTGTGAGTCAACCGACGACATCATCTTGGTCTACCTACGGTAAATTCTTCGAGGTCTATCAAGAGGTCCACTGTGATGCCTTATGGTCTACCGATTTTTTCGAAGTTGTGGTTTTCTGAAATAGTACGTACCTCTATGGGTGTATAACTTCTTTTCGTTGAAATAACTGAGCGTAATTAAATTCTTGTCAAAATTTAACTAGAGAGTGTGTGACACAACTAAGATTTCGATTTACCAAACCATTTATATTTTGTTTGTTATTTATGGGAAAAAAAAAATAAACCAACACATACAGGTGTGATAGTTGTATCCACTAAGCGGAGAGGTACAATGACCATACTTGAATTTTCATTCACTTTAAGGAAATAAAGATTGTTGTCATTAATGGAGAATTCAACTGATGAACAAGAAAAGGAGTACTTATATAGAACCCTAGTTGTTAGGGAATTTTCAAATTGTAATTTTGAAGGCCGGCCTTTTTGAATCCTTTGTGTACTTATTCTAGGACAAACACAGAGATTCAACAATCACAGAACATTCAACGCCACAAAAGCAACAAACTAAGACATCCAAAAATTAGAAGCTGAGGAAGTTTTTCTCCTTTAGACTTTCAATAGTATCCTTAAGGCTCACTGCAAAAGAAGTGAAGTTGATACCCAAGCTTTTTGCCTTTTCTTGGGATACTTTGAAAGTTGGCGCTACAGGCAAGTCTCCTTTATATCTGTTACCATTTTTTTTAAGGGATCAATTCGTTGATATCAGTGAATTCAATTCAGAAGAAAACAAAAAAAGAACAAAAAACAAAAAAAAAAAACTTCTAATATGAATCTTACTTGTTAGGAATGGGAAGAGAAGGGTAAAGCTGGCCTGCAATCTTCAAAACCTGAGAACAGTGTATTGTTTCACCAACCAAACAGTACCTTCCACTGGCCGAAGGTATCTCAAATGCTTGGATATGTGCATTTGCCACATCTCTAACATGAACATAACAACCACTCCCACCAGAAGAGAAATCCTTTTCTGTAAACAATTCATAATTTCCATTTGTGAGCATAAATATAATATAAACATAAATGTGCAGTCCAACTATAAGCTTAGGCTTTTAGTTGGATGGAGCACGTGATTCAATTTGGTATCAGAGCCATGCAAAAGGTGGACTATAGTCCACGTGTTGCTTGGAGCCCATCAAAGTCAATCGGCCCTCACACGTGAGGGGGCGTGTGAGCCCATGATTTAATTCCATTGATACAAATGTATTTTGCATAATAATATAATGCTAATTTCTTGAAGAGATCTTACCCTCTTTTATGAGGTCTAGAATCACACTGGATGAATAATTAAGAGTTGGTTGTAGAATAGGGCCAATAACAACACAAGGATGCAATGAAACCATGTCAATCTCATTCTCCCCTGCATATTTCCATGCTGCTTCCTCCGCAAGGATTTTTGACAGGACATACCATAGCTATAAAGATCAAACAAAAAGTACTCACATAATTAAATTAGCACAAAGTGTTTTATTTGTAATAAGATTAGGGATACAACTCAACAATATAATAATGTGTTTATCTAACCCATAAATAGATGGCAACAACTTGTGTGAGACCGTCTTACATACACGCAAACACACCTTTATTTCCTCTGCAAAATCTTTATCTGAATACCAGGTCTCGTCGATTATATCAGTTGCCCTTAAGGGATTTCGTTTGTACAGAACAGAAGCCATTGCGGATGTCAACACTACCCTTTTTATGGAAGGCATTCTCACACAAGATCCAAGAACATTTAGTGTCCCGTTTACTGCAGGATCCACTAGTTCTGCCTAAATATTATATATAAACATGAGATTATGATTTAAGGAAGAAAAAGCAATCTGCAGGGGTATTAACATAAGAAAAATGAAAAGGTTAACCTTAGTTGCAGATGGTGAAAAGGAAACAGGTGATGCTGTGTGGAAAACACCTTCACACCCATTTATTGCAGGATCAAAAGAGTTTTGTTCAAGTAAGTCGGCTTCAAACAAATGCAGTCTTTCCTTGGCGCCATCTAAAGCAAGAAGATGTGCCACCTTATTTGGATCCTCTGCAATTCAAGCCGACACGGATTTAGCTTAGTGGTTTAGTAAGCAGAATTTGGGAGAAGATACAAGGTTCAAAACTTAGCAGTGGTAGTGTAAGGATTATGCACACCAACATTTAATTTAACCCTGTTTACTGAGTCACTGAGTTACCAGGGGCATAGGGGCTTTTAAGGTTGGGGATTCAACTTTTTGGGAGAATAAATGAGAACTCAAAAATGAACTGAAAACAGCAGGAATGTAATAATATATGAAAGAGAGAAAGAGAGAGGGGACTGACTGAGGCTGCGAACGGTGGCGTGGACAGTGTAACCACGGCGGAGCAAAAGCTTGACGAGCCAAGAAGCTATGAAGCCGGAAGCACCGGTGACGCAAACCACCTTTCCCTCTCCGCTCATTTTCTTTTTCAGATTAAATTCCCTAGCTAGATCTGTAGCCTCGAAGGTACTTTTTTCTTTTCTTTATATTCATATACGACAGTGACACCACATAATGATATAAATTGTCATAGATAAAATTTAATATATCCTCGTCTTTGGGTGATGTTCACTCTTTCCAATTAAAAATGATGCATCTTATCTCTTACCAATTATTTATCTCAAATTTAGTAGTTGTTGTTGGGATAGAAATGTCTATTAGCTTGTATACTATAAATTAAAGGAAAAATTTCAGGGAGAAGGGGAAAGAGAAAAAGCAACAAGGCAAAAAGTGATCTTCCTCATAAGTCATATCATCATTATAATCCAGGATACATACATACATATATATTCGATACAACGATTACATAACTGTTACCTACGTTACAATAATAATGTCCATAATAACAATGAATTGTAACACTCCCCTTGGACATTATTTGATCACAATCGTGCCTCGTTAAAAACTTGCTATATAGGAAAATCCTGTGAGAAAAAACCTATACAAGAAAAGAGTATAAGATACCGTATAAAATACATTCATGCCTCGTTAAAAACTTCACTAGGAAAACCATGTACGTGGAAAAAAACTTAGTTGAAGAAAAGAGTACATGATAATTATAAGATCACATATTGTACTGGTTACCTCATTAAAAACTAACTTAAGAAAACCCTATGAGAAACTTAGTTAAGGGAAAAACAGTACAACTATAAGCCTTTACGGAATATTCTTTAGGATTTCGGGGTTGGACTATTTAGATATTTATTTGCAATGTCTCCCCCTTATTAATGTTACTATGTCATACTCATGTCTAGCTCGTTAAAAATCACACTAGAAAAAAGCTAGTGGAAAAAGTCTAGTAAAAAAAAGAGTACATGGTTGCATGTATTCATATATTGCAAAAGAGTACAACAGATATTATTCTTAAGACCCAATCTTCAGGATTGATTCAAGTAAATTTACTCCCCATCTCTCCTGAAGATAATAATCTTCAAGTTCTATATGTAAGTTTCAATAAGTTGTAGAGAAGAGATATGGCACAATCTTCAGGATTGTCTTTAGATTTTTTTTTTTTTTTTTTGTTTGAAAACCTTTAGAATTTGATCATATATGGACCGATGAAATTACTTATATATTTTATATTTTGTTGCTCCCTTGAAATTAACATACACACATCTATCTTTATGGATATTTTGTAGGTATGTATTTCAGTGAATACAAAATTGTATGGAGCAAATTAAATCTTTTGAACAGATATTTTATCACTCTTATGGAGTAATTTTATATATAAAAAAAAAATTATATATATTTTGATTTGTACCAAATATGATGACTTCATCATGTTTATTGAATTGGTATAAAATGACAATATGCTATTCTCCGTTCTCATTTCGTTCTTAACTTATCAGTTGCTATGATAAAGTACATTTTAATTAATGGAACCAATAATATTTTCTAGAATAAGTATTACCATTAGGCTTTAAAGTGCTTAAAGCCTTTAATTGGTTCACAATATAAACTAAATGTCAATCCAAGACATGGTTTTATAGGGATTCTGGGAGAATCACTAAATATTGCTAGTCAACGTAACTTATTTCAAATGTAATCAGAGGATTTAAAAGATATACAAAATTATCTTTTGAAGCAGTGGACTTCGGGTTCTAAAATATCCTCTTAAGTTTAAACGAGTCGTTTATCTCCTTCGAGATACAACAAGCCGTGGGTCAACCGACGACATCACCTTAGTCTACGGATGGTAGATCCTCTAGGGTCTATCGAGAGGTCCGTTGTCATGCCTTATGGTCTACTGGCTCATGCTTGTCTTTCAAAGTTGTGGTCTTTTGGAATAGTACCTCTACCGGTGTATAACCTCTTCCATTGAAATAATTTAGCGTAATTTAATTCTTGTCAAAATTTAATTTTTAACGGTTATAATAACTGTTGTAATCTCAACTGTTATTTCCAGTTTTAATTGTTGTTATGGGGAGGTAACAATCTAATTATAAATCAAATTAATTGCTAGGTTAATGCTAATTTGATCACCTATAAATACCATATGGTTCAGCAGATGTTTTACACACCTAACCAAAATTATTTTTTCATCTACAAACTGTCTTTCCAAAAACCTTATGCTGTTCTTACTCTACTTTTTGTGCTCTTTCTTGTTCTAGTTTGACAATAATTTGAGTGCTCAACTATTACATCGTAAAGTCATTTTATCCAGCGAACATAGGCTATAATGCTCCTAGATCCTAAGATAGGTTACCAATAACATTTTAAGAAAAGTCTGTATGGCACACCACTAAGATTTCGATTTACCGAACCATTTATATTTTGTTTGTTATTTTTGAAAAAAAAAAAAAAAACCCAACAGAGGTGTGATACTGTGATAGTTGTATCCACTAAGATGAGAAGTAACAATGACCATACTTTTGAATTTTCATTGATTTGAAGGAAATAAAGATTTGTGTACTTATTATAGGACAAATACAGAGATTCAACAATCACAGAACATTCAACAACGCCACAAAATTAAAGCAGCAAGCTAAGAAATCCAAAAATTAGAAGCTGAGGAAGTTTTTCTCCTTTAAACTTTCAATAGTATCCTTAAGGCTCACTGCAAAAGAAGTGAACTTGATGCCCAAGCCTTTTGCCTTTTCTTGGGATACTTTGTAAGTTGGCAATACAGGAAAGTCTCCTTTATATCTGTTACCAAGTTTTTTAAAGGATCAATTCGTTGCTATAAATGGATTCAATTCATGAAAAAAAAAGAAAAAAACCTTCTATTTTGAATCTTACTTGTTAGGAATGGGAAGAGAAGAGTAAAGCTGGCCTGCAATCTTCAAAACCTGAGAAGAGTGTATTGTTTCACCAACCAAACAATATCTTCCACTGGCTGAAGGTACCTCAAATGCTTGGATATGTGCATTTGCCACATCTCTAACATCAACATAAGAACAACCCGCTCCAGAAAAGGAACCCTTTTCTGCAACCATTCATAATTTCCATTGATACAAATAATGTATTTTGATTGATAATATAATGCTAATTTCTTGAAGAGATCTTACCCTCTTTTATGAGGCCTAGAATCACATTGGTTGAAAAATTAAGAGTTGGTTGTAGAATAGGGCCAATAACAAGAGAAGGATGCAATGAAACCATGTCAATCCCATTCTCCCCTGCATATTTCCATGCTGCTTCCTCCGCAAGGATTTTTGACAGGCTATACCATTGCTATAAATATCAAACAAAAACTACTCACATAATTAAATTAGCACAAGCACAAAGTGTTTTGTTTGTAATCAGGTTGGGGATACAACTCAACAATAATAGTGTTAATCTAACCCATAAATAGATGACAAAAACTTGTGTGAGACCGTCTCACGGTTCCTTGTTGTGATGTGGGTCGGGCCAAGATGAAAATGAGTTAATACTCAAAATTGTCCTCGACTATAGTGATTTTTCTCAATTTTGTCCTAAACCACTTTGGTCTCATAAAGTAGTCCCAGACTTTTGTGTTACCGCTCAAAATTGTCCTCCGTTTGTCCTCCGTTTGTTAAGCCGTCAAAAGAGTGTTAAGTACAGGGATAATATTGTCATTTCATATTTAGGTCTGATAATTAACCAGAGGAAATGGAGTTTGTTCGTCTTCTTCCCTGTCCCCAAAGATTTTCATCAATTTTTTCACTATTATTACTAGTTTTCCCAACAACAGATTCCACTTGCTCATTCTCCTCATTACCATCTCCATTATCAACATCATATCAATATCCAATCTTCAGTTAAAGACCACACCTTTGATTTTACCAAGCTTCGCCGTCCATCCCTTCTCACTGCCGCTTTACGTCCTTCTCTGGAAGTGGAGTTGTTGCTGTTTCTCGTCGTTGTGAAGACTCCTACGCCGGAGATGGAGTTCGTCGGAGAAGATCCATGTTCAGTCATGTTGCTGCATCGGGAGGAGAGGAGAGAAGACGAAGGTCGTTGGCGTTCTTCCTATGCTGATCTACTGCTAGGTTGGTCCACCGCCGTAAGCCACGCGACGAACTGTTGCTTGACATCGGAGTTTTGGAGCTCGTCGCTGCTGTGTTGCCGCCATGCTGCTGAAGACCGGTGAGTAGAGGAAGGAGACCGGAAGAGAAGATTTAATATAAATTGACTATATTACCCCTGTACTTAACACCCTTTTGACAGCTTAACAAACAGAGGACAATTTTGAGCGATAAAACAAAAGTCTGGGACAACTTTATGAGACCAAAGTTGTTTAGGATAAAATTGCGAAAAACCACTATAGTAGAGGACAATTTTGGGTATTAACTCAGATGAAAATATAATAGTTATATTGAAAAATGTAATACTCCATCCTATTTTACCTATACTAACTCCTATTTACTATTCATTAGTCAAACTAAATCTTTATTCATTACTTATTTTCTTTAATAATTTTTAATTATTTTTAAATTTAATTTTTTTTGTGTTTAATAGTACTTTTAAGGTAGTTTTTAAATATATTTTATAATGCTAAACTTAATATTATTAAAAATTGGATTAAAAATAACTTCAGTCAAATCTCGTTAAACGAAGCAGACAACCAAAATGGGACTGAGGTGGTAGTAATTAGAATAAAGTGTTTATTACTAGGGAGGTGGTAGTAATTAGAATAAATTAAAGTGTTTATTACTTATATGGAAAGTGTAATACTTTTGAACAAAAATGTAATACTTTTATATTTTGATTTAAAAGTATTACATTTTTCCTCAAAAGATTATCCCAATAAACCCGACTTGTTGTGAGGCGGTCTCAAACAAGTGTAATCCTAAATAGATTCACAATAAAAGTCCTACAGAAAAATATGTTCTTAGTTGTTGGACTAATGTAAACACACACACAAACACACCTTTGTTTCCTCTGCAAATTCTTTATCAGCAAACCAAGTCTCGTCGATTACATCAGTTGGATTTATAGGATTTGATTTGTACATCATTGAAGCCGCTGATGACGTCACTACTACCCTTTTCACAGAAGGTGTTCTCACACAAGATCCAAGAACATTTAGTGTCCCCTTTACTGCAGGATCCACTATTTCTGCCTAAATTATATATAATAAACACCGAGATTATAATTGAAGGAAAATAAAAAATGTCGCAAGGGTATTAACATAAGAAAAACGAAAAGGTTAACCTTAGCTGGTGAAAAGGAAACAGGTGATGCTGTGTGGAAAACACCGTCACACCCATTAATTGCAGGATCAAAAGAGTTTTCTTCAAGTAAGTCAGCTTCAAACAAATGCAGTCTTTCCTTGGCACCATCTAAAGCAAGAAGATGTGCCACCTTATTTGGATACTCTGCAACTCAATCCCGCACGGGTTTAACTCAGTGGTCTAATAAGCACAATTTAGAATAAAATACCAAGGTTTAAAACTTGACAATGTCAATGTAGGGATTATGTCTAACACTACAAAAAAACGCGAAAATAGCGACGGACGATTTCCGTCGCTAAATAGGAAAAATCCGTCGCTAATCTGTTTAGTGACGGATTAGCGACGGATTTCGTCCGTCGCTAAAATGAGCGTCGCTAGAATTTAGCGACGCAATTTTTTTCCGTCGTTAGATTATATCCGTCGCTACATAAAAAGAATCCGTCGCTATATTTCTCTCGACGACGATTTTGTCGCTGAAATTTGCGAGGGAATTACAACGGAAATTTCCGTCGCTATGTCTAGCGACGGAATATCCGTCGCTACACCAACAAGAGTTCCGTCGCTAGACTCATACCACGAAAATCTGGTGACGAAGTTTGCAAGGGAATAGCTACGGATTTTTCCGTCGCTAATGTTAACTACGGATTTTTTCCGTCGCTAGTCCGTCGCTAAATTTTTTATTTTTTAAAAAAAAAAAAAAAAAAGAAGCTACCCACTAATTAATACCCTGATCCTATAAATACCATCGTCATCATTGTAGAAATCATCCAAAAAGAACATCAATAATATATGATTCCCTCTTCCTCCTTCAGCTCCATTTTGCTGTTATTATTATTTTTATTCACAACAATTGTAAATTATATGGAGTAATAATTATTGAACACCTAAAGCCTCTATAAAACACCGCATTAGGTGTGAAATTCGAATGTTGAATGTGACATTCGCGACGTGAACTTAACTTAATACCATCTCTATAAGAAAAATACATTACTTTTTGATTAAACAGAAGCATTTTGTATAATGACAGGCCGCTATTTGATTAATACATAAAACGAGCAATCAATCAAGTAAAAATACATTACATGTAGTGTATAGAAAGTTAGCCACAAGAAATGAAAACATCTTCCTTCTATGAAAGCTCAAAGCCAGCGTTTGAATTGATGGCATAAAGAAGCTTTGCTCTCAAGGTGCTCGATCGTATGTATGTTGGAAGCTGTCAAAAGTCCATGGGGGAGAGAGGGGGGGATCAAATTAGGTGGATGATTTAAAATCCATGAATCAAACCAAAAGTTATGTATGAGTATGATCCAGAATAACTGCATACCTTCAATGTATTATAGCATGTAGAAGCTGATGGAAGCCGATCAACATCCTGTCCTCCAAGTACTGCCAATAGTGGTACATCACATGAAACCTACTTATGTTCAACTTCAAGTCAGTTCCAAGTTCTACCACAACCATGTTGCTTCTAATCTTTACATACAGGTTTTTTTTGTATGCTTTTTTTCAGAGCATCCCCAATAGATAATTTTTGGGTGGTTTTTTGTAGGGCCAAATGTGAGATGGAAGAACAAATATTTACATACAGCTCCAAGCTTACATGACACAACAAATATATTTCAAAACCACTCCTCGTTGACAAAAAAGAGCACGAAACTAATAGAAATGGAGAAAGAAAATGTTTTAATTCTCTCTACATATTTAATTAGAGTGGATTGTTCCATCCCACTATTTAATAGTCCCCAACCAGCCTGTTTGCAACCAACAGTTCTGTGGTTTCTATAAATTTCTAATGATGTTTAAACCATATTCTTATAATTTAAATTAAAGTGAATAAAATGCTAGCATGGTCTGCTGGACAACGTTGTGTGGCATCATTACCATCTTCAACTATTACCGCAAAATACTTGAAGCGAGATAAATATATATATATATATAAAATTAAAAATAAAAACAAACACATAACATAACATGGTGAATGAGGGTTGGGGAAGCTAACCTTTACCAAGATCATCGGGATCACCATGAACAACAACAACTCTTCCAATAATAGAATTTGCTCCAGTAAGCGGAATCTGAACAATTTTAATAACATTTAAGAGATGTGCAAACAACGATAAATTCAAAGCATGTTTAATTTTAGCATAATTTAGCTCCAACTAAAACAAGGTGGTTCACCTGCTTGTCAGTGATGGTGAATGAAGCAGTACCTGAAACATTTTGATATAATTGTCTAGAAATAAAGTAGACACTGCAAACTTTGAACGCATAGAATTTGTGAAGACTCAAAAGAGAATTATAGTATGTTAACAAACACCGAATAGCAATTCTCTATGGGGGGAAAAGGCAGAAAAGGCATAACAGGTATCTTCATTGCCACTATTTTTTTGAAGTGACAAATCATATTAAATGGGGATGGAAATTTCTTTTATAGCTAACAGGGCATGGACATGGAAGCCATTTTTGTTTGTGATCTAAAAAGTTACCAAGTAAACATGGAAGATAACAAGAATCTGTTACCAAGTAAACATGGAAGATAACAAGAATCTGTTACCAAGTAAACATGGAAGATAACAAGAATCTGTTACCAAGTAAACATGAATAAGGGCCATCATACAGCAGCTAAATATAAAGCTCAACAGATAGGATGATCAAAGTGAAAATACTACATCTCAGTAAAGCACCTCACACAAGCAAGAGAAGTTCTACTAAACACAATTAAAACTGCAAACCCACAATAACTAACAGAATGTAATTCTTAACAAAAAAGCATTCCAAACTAGTGCAAGTCTGACATATCAGAGAAGCCATAATACCCCAACATTAACACATAAATCATTATTTATCATCAACCTTAAGTTAGTCATCAACAACCACCACATCCATAGCATCCACTAATCATCATTAATAAATCATCCATCCTAAATTCATCAATAAGCCATCATTAACAACAAATCAACATATTTAAGCTTTAATCAAGGTCATTAGCACATAAGTACCTCATTAGCCCTCTAATCCAAAGGCTAATCCACCTTCCTCACTGTCGGGATCGCACACCACCGTCGGCCAGGGGAGATGAAGACCGGAGAAACCTCAGTCACCATCGGACTGCCGCCACTGCTCACTGACTCTCTTCGCTGGAAGAAGCTCGCCATCCACCGTCACCTGCTTTGCCTCGCCGGAAACAGACGAGGGAGACACCGCCAAGCTTCTCATCGCTGCTCACTGGTAAGAAGAGCCCAAGGTCGCCGGTTCCCCTGCTGCACTGCTGTAAACCGGGCAAAGAGAGACGAAGACAGTCGCTACCACCGCCGTTCCTCGTCGATCCGCTGCAACACCGACCACCACCGTCGCGCCCGCTGTCTGCTCGTTACGACTGGCCGGCCACCTCGCCTGCGATCTGCTGGACGAGAAGGAGAGTGAGAGAGACGAAGAAACCTGTCGCTGCCTCGCCTCGGCCGCCGCAAGTGCCACCGCCGTTCCTCGTCGCCGGCGTGTTGAGTTCGCCAGTTTGTAGTTCGAAGAGAGAGAGACGACTGCAACTTGGAAGGGAAATGATGAAGACGGCTGCAATATTGTTTATCTAGGGTTAAATGCTTATACCTGATATATTTCCATTTAGCGACCGAAATTGACCGTAGCTAGATTTATTTTTAAAAGAAATCGTAGAGTTGCCCGTATTTACGCTAGCGACGGAGTCAAAATCTGTCACTAGATTTTATTTAAAAATATTGCTCCGTTAATTATCTAGCGACGGAAAATCCGTCGCTAGATTTAGCGACGGAATCAATTTTCCGTCGCTAGATTTATTTTTTTAAAAAATCGTAGCCTCGCCCATATTTGTGCTAGCGACGGAAATTTGATTCCGTCGCTATTTCTAGCGACGGATTCAAATTCCGTCGCTAGATTTTATTTAAAATTATTGCTCCGTTAATTATCTAGCGACGGAATCAATTTTCCGTCGCTAGATTTTTATTTTAATAAATTTTTGCATGTAACGCTAATTATCTAGCGACGGATTTAAATTTCCGTCGCTAGATTTTGAAAAAAAAAATTCGTGCTCACTATTCCCGTGTTTATTTTGCTTCTAAAAAAATGAGTGCGAAATTTTTGATAAAACTCCATCGCTAATCCGTCACAAATCCGTCGCTAGTTTATGCGCGAAAATTTACCGGTAAAATAGCTACGGATTTAACGACAAAAAATATTCGTCGCAAAATTCCGTCACTATTTCGTCGCTAATCCGTCGCTAATATTCAATTTTTACAAAATAAGTAAATCCGTCGCTAAAACGTCACTAGTCCGTCGTTAAATTAGCAACGGCATGAATCCGTCGCTAAATCCGTCGTTATTTTCGCGTTTTTTTGTAGTGTAAAATAAACAAATTTCTTAGCGTTCTGTCTCCTGAGCCATAGAGTTACCATGATTTACCTACTCCTATAAGCTCTGTCAAGCTGGGGCGTGGGGCCCTGAACTGAAAACAACAGGGCCATGCAAATATATGAGAGTGTTATAAAATATGGAAGAAAGAAAGAGAGAGGGGACTGACTGAGGCTGCGAACGGTGGCGTGGACAGTGTAACCACGGCGGAGCAAAAGCTTGACGAGCCAAGAAGCTATGAAGCCGGAAGCACCGGTGACGCAAACCACCTTTCCCTCTCCGCTCATTTTCTTTTTCAGATTAAATTCCCTAGCTAGATCTGTAAACGTAGTTTGAAACCTCGAAGGTAGAAACAAGTATACGATTGTGACACCACATAATGATATAAATTGTTATAAATGAAATTTAATATATCCTCGTGTTTGGAGATGTTGACTCTTTTCAATTAAAAATGATGCCTCTTTGATCCTACCAATTATTTATCTCAAATTTAGTAGTTGTGATTTATTGATGGAAAAATTGTAATTTTTGTCCCTCCATAATATGTCAATTATCAATGTCACCCCTGAATTATTAGTGGTGTAAATGTTGTCCCTCAATTTTAAAAAACGATACATATATTGCCCCTCCCGTACCAAAGAAGGGGCAATATTTACACCACGAGAAGGGCAATATATATACCATTTTTGAAAATTGAGGGGCAACATTTACACCACTAATAATTCAGGGGTGACATTGATAATTGGCATATTAGGAAGGGGCATAAGTTACAATTTTCCCTTTATTGATTGGATTTCAATTATTTTGATTTTAATTTTTTTTAATATTGTTCACTCTGTTACAATGCAGTATCTCCATTAAGGCTCGAACTCACCCCTTCCATATGAAAATGCATCCGGATGTCACTAGACCACAAGATCATTTTAAAATTTTAATCAATCTATTATTTTAGAAAATAAAAAAAGGAGTTAAGTAAGCTTCATAAGTTTATTAAATAATGCAATTGAGTCACCCAATTTAAAAAGAAAAAAGAAAAAAAAATCATTATTGATTTGGGGTTTGAGTTGAGTATTGTGCTAACCGGAACCCGTCGTACGGTTTCGGTTCCGATTAGAAACCGGAACCCTTCCGGTTTTAGTTCCAGAAATTCTGAAACCGAAACTGCCGATTCCGGTTCGAAACCGAACGGTTTCGATTCCAGAACCCCAAAAGAAATTTTTAGAAAAATTAAATAAATTGGCCTGCCCACTGCCAGTATGCAGTAGACTGGTGCAAAGGCCAGTCAAAGTCTTAAAGACTTTGAGTGGTCTTAGACTCTAAAAGAGTCTAAGACTCACCTCAAAGTCTGCATCCCGCAACCTAAACCACTCGGTGTATTTTCTTTTTAATTTTCATTTCATTTTTCTATAAAGACAGCCAACTGTTGCAGCTCTTTCCTTTAGGAGAGAGGCAGACAAGTCAATTTTTTATTATTATTACATTTTGATATTTTGTTTCTACCTTTTATAGAAGAAGTTAAGAAAATGGATATAATAATAATAATAATAATAATAATAATAATAATAATAATAATAATAATAATCCCTTAGCTTTTACAGAATCACAACTTTCAATTCCTTTCTGCTGGTGGAAACTAGAAACGGGAAACTATTATAGGTGACCAGGGGCGGATCAAGCATGGGGCAGTGGGGGCAGTTGCCCCCACTCACCCCACCCCCACGCCCTATATAACCCTTATTGACTCTTAGTACTACCATTACTGCATTGAAACACAATTTATGTTCATTACTACTTTCTCAACCTATTGAAACACAAAGAGTCAATATCGTTGAGACTCAAACACACAACCTTCCATATAAGGGAGCAACTCGGTGTTATCTCTTTTATGTTTTCGCCCCCACTGGAACATTTTTCTGGATCCGCCACTGGGAGTGACAAAACTAAAACCAAAAAAACAAACATTACGTACTCACGTAATAATACAAAACTATAAAAAATAAATAATAAAAAAAATTTACGGTTAGAACCGGCGGTTCCAACCAGGAACCGAAATCGGAACCTTGGTCACCCCTACGTACTCTTGCACATTTGCACCACCTCCACGTGTTTAGTGGATTTCTTGAGTCTTATGCATGATTGCATGAGTACAAATTATTTTTTTTCAAAAGAGCAATGCTACAAACCGGTCATGTATTTCTCCTACAATTTTTCGTTCTTGAAATGTCATTATATGATTGGTAGTTAAATTTAGAGTTAATGTCACTAGAGGTCTCTTGTCTGTGGTGACAATTTCAAACATAGTCACTAGCTATTGTTTTTGCCATTTAACATCCTAGACTATCATTATTTGGACACTTTTAGTCCTTCCCATGACTTTTCCTATTTTTAGTAAGGGCATTTTTGTCTCTTCATATTTTTTTTGTTATTTTTCTGGTTTCAACGAGTTTAATTGGTTTAGGACTTTAGGTTAATTCCACATTGGTTCTAATTGCTAGGATTCAATTGAAGAATCAAGTCACTCAACTTATCTGCTTCATCGCTCTTTCAGAGATATATAACTTGCTTCTGCGAACCTACATGAAAGCTAGAAAAATACCACTCATTGTTGCCGAGAGGATGAAGAAAGACAACGTGAGAATGGATACAAAGACACAAGAGCTCATTAAATTAACAAGCAAGATGCGTGTAGTTGAAGTTCCTAATAACCATCTTTCTAAGAATAACGTAATTAACATTACAATACGTTGTTGCTCATAGATAAGAGAACTTGCCTGTGTTTACACACATAACCGATCCGAGCTGAATTTACGAGCTAGGTATATTTCATCTCTGCAGCGAGGTTAACTTTTTAGGCAAATGATTCTTATGCCCTCAATGGACGATCCTTTTCGTAATAAATCTTTTGAAATAAAGAGTTTAAAATATTTTATTTACAAGCTCATTAGGCAAAATAATCGTAGGAGTAGAAATTATACCTAGTTTTATTTTGAAACTTGATAGAAATAGGAGTTCGTTGGAAAAGTATTTTGGGATCTCACACGTTCCCCGTCACGAGCCCGGTTATGATTGTGACCGGGCAACTTATCTACCTAGAACCCTGGACACGATCATGACCGGGCTCGTGATAGGGTTTCTGCAGCACCTCTCCATTTCACGCTTCCTCGGAAGCTCCACTTCAAGCCCATATGCCCTCCTTTATGCTCAAAAGCTTAAAAAACACTCAAATGCCTTGCAAGTGTTCCAATATTAGTGTCCATAAGAAAATAAAACAATTAAGCACACAATTCGCCCAAAATGACTCAATCAATGCAATAAACACTACTCAAACACCCTATAAAACAAGACACATTTGGCACTCATCACTTTGCTACATAGCCCACTATTTATACTTATCAGTACCATGGCTCATTTACTATAGCAGAACCTGAAATAATTAATTAGCATAGCGCACTTCATTAAGTGGTCCCTTACTCCTTAATGAGGCGGTGCCTCATAATAAGTATGGTTTCTTTTAAGTGCTCGACCGTTACATTGGTCCTGAGTTCGTCAAGTGGGTTATTCGGGTCGGGTACCACATTATTCCATCATATAGTTAACTCGTCACAACAAAAGTAAGCAAATGAAATTATATTAATACATGTTTAGTGTTTACTCTTAATTGTTTATGAGTACACTACAGAGATCAACAATCACAAACATTCAACAATAATAAATCCAAAAACTAGAAGCGCAAGAAGTTTTTTTCCTTTAAACTTTCAATAGTATCCTTAAGGCTCACTTCTATAGAAGTAAAGTTGATACCCAAGCTTTTCGCCTTTTCCTGGGATACCTTAAATATAGGCAAGTCTTCTTTATATCTGCCACCAAAAGAAAATAAACTTTAATATAAAGCAAGCATATGTACATTCAGTTCAGAAAAAGCAAACTCATGATTTGAATCTTACTTCTCAGGAATAGCAAGAGAGGGATAAACCTGACCAACAATCTTTAAAACCTGAGAAGAGTGCATTGGTTCCCCAACCAAACAATATCTTCCACTAGCGGAAGGCATCTCAAATGCTTCGATATGTGCATTTGCGACGTCTCGAACATCAACATAGCAATTGAGGAGGGGAGAAGACGTCATGAAATCCTTTCCTGTGAATGTTCACCAATTCCATTAAGGCTTTATTGAGATTAACAAGAACAATCAACAATAATAATGACAGAAAGTAAAGAAGACAACATTTATGTGGTTCGGCAATGTGCCTACTTCCAGGGGAGTGAACTATTCTTTCATTAATTGTGATGGTCATACAAAACCTAGAGATACAATCAATGTATTTATAGTCATCTACCCTTATATTATGCACCCGCGCGACCCAATCTGCTCCACTCTCATTCCTTATATGAGACAAATTCATATTCCTTATATGAGACAAACTCAACAAATCTCTACATTGGCGAATATGCCCTTTAGGAGGAAAAGCATACCTCAGATATACCCATCGGTCGGGAAAATCATATTCATCTAACGATTGGAAATACCCAATAAGTCCAAACACTGTTTGAATTTGTCACAAGTAACTGCCTTTGTCAACATGTGCGATACATTCTCACTTGTATGAATTTTCTGCAACAAAATTTCACCAGAAGCAACCAACTCTCTAACCTTATGAAACCCTACATCAACATTCTTGATTCTAGCATGATATACTTGATTTTTAGCTAAAAATATGGCACTCTAACTATCATAGTGTGATTGAACTCTACATTGCTCAATACCCAATTCCTTATCAAACCTAAAAGCAAAAAAACCTCCTTAGCTACCTCCGTCATAACCATGTATTTTGCTTTAGTTGTAGACAAAGCTACAACAGACTGAATAGAAGATCTCCTACAAGCAATACCAACCCCAAGTGTAAAGGCATACCCCATTGCATAACTTCTTTTATCAATGTCACTAGCATAATCAGAATCCACATATCTCATGAGTACAAGCTCACTCTATTGACTCCCAAATACAATACCACGCCTCATAGTTCCCCCTTAAGTACTGGAGAATCCATTTAATTGACTCCCAATTTTGCTTCCTAGGTTTAGACATGTACTTACTAACTTGGCTAACAACATGAGTCAAATCATGTCGAGTATAAACCATTGTATACATTAAGCATCCAACTGCACTGCATAAGGAACCTTTGCTACATTTTTCAATCTCACTAACTAGATGAAAGTTTAAAATGATTAGCCAGAGGGTGCTAACCGATTTAGAATTACTCATCCCAAACCTGTCAAGGACCTTTTCAATATAACTTTGTTGAGTTAGCCACAACTTCCTTACACCTCTATCATTGTGATTTTCATGTCAAGAATTTTCTGTGCAACTCCTAAGTCTTTCCTATCAAATTCCTGGCTCAAAAAAGATTCCAATGCAATAATATCATTCATACTCTTAGTAGCAATCAACATATCATACACATACAGTAATAGAAAAATAAAAGAACCATCACCAATGCTCTTAACATAGACACAACAATTATACTCACAACGTGTGTAGCCAATTTGAATCATGTAAGCATTGAACAGCTTGTACCACTGTCATCGAGCCTGATTTAACACATGCAATGATCTCTTAAGCCTACAAACCATATACTCACCTCTGAGTATAAGAAACCCTTCATGTTGCTTCATAAAAATCTTCTCATCTAGATGACTATGCAGAAAAGCAGTTTTCACAATCAAATGCTCCAATGAAAATCCCAAATAGCTACCAAAGCAAGTACTAACTTAAAAGAAGTATGTCCAACAACATGAGAGAAAACCTCATCATAATATATCTCCTTCTATTAAGAAAACCCCTTCACAACTAACCGAGCCTTGAATCTTTCCCATTCTTTTTCTAGTATTGGTCGCTTATTCCTATAGACACACTTACACCCTATAGATTATTGTCTTGAGGAAGCTAAACTAGCTCCCAAGTATGATTCTAATGTAAAGGCTCCATCTCATCAATCATACTTGACATCCATTTATCTTTCTTCTGGCTAGAAACAACCTCTTGAAAGGTAATTAACTTATCATTATTAGTAACAAGAATTGCAAAAGGGACCATATCCTCAAACCCATACCTACTAGGTGGTTTGACATTGGTGCGACTCTGTCTATATCTGGCCAAACAATATTCTTGTAAATTTTTTGAACTCGAACCTGCTACAAATGTGGAATCTGCAACTTCTTGAGTCTCAACCGTGGGTGGATTATCCGTTCTCTTATTCAAAGGATCGAACTCGATTTATATCAACTTTTACTATGCTAGAACCATCAAATAACATGCTATGTTCACTACTTCTATCCAAAAACACTTAGAGAGCACAACATTCAATTTGAGGCACCTTGCTTTCTCAGCAATGGTCCTACTAAGCCGTTTAACAAAATCATTCAATTGTGGTGTCTTACGCACTGTATAGTGCCTTTGAATTCCATGTTTTGCACAGAATTTCTGGAATTCTTTCTTAGTATATATTCTGTACCTAAATTACTTGATTTTTCTGTCAGTCTGGTTCTTAACCTCAGCCTTCCACATCTTGAATTTCTCAAAAACTTCAAATTTATGTTTCACGAAATATACCCAGATTTTCCTAGAAAAATTGTTAGTAAACGTAATATAATACCGAGATCCATCCATCAAAGGTTCCCTAGTAGGTCCCCAAATATTAGAATGCACATAATCTAAAATCTCTTCAGTTTTAGGCTTCCCAGATGAATATTAAAACAAACTCTTGATTGTTTCCCAAGGAGACAGCACTCGCAGACATCTAGCTTACAACATTTAACTCATTTTAACATATTCCTTTTGTGCAATTCAGACAAATCACGTTCACCAACATGACCCGAACACAAATGCCACAACCTAATAGTATCATCACTACTAGATTCAAAAGAATGTGTTCTACCTGCAACAGTACTACCCAACAACCTATAAATGTTCCTCGTGGTCTTTTTTCCTTTCATCACAATTAGAGCACCCTTACTGATTTTAATGGTTTCCTATTGCTTTCAGATTTATGAATAAAACCATTAGCATGCAAACTTCAAAGAGAAATTAGGTTCTTAGCTAATCTTGGTATATGTCTGACATCATGCAAAGTCCTAACAGTATCATCATACATCTGAATGTTAACATCACCAATACCTACAATATTATGACATTTATCATCACCCAAAATATTGAACCAAAAATACGTGGCATATAGGTTGTGAACCCTCCCTGTTAGGTGTAATATGATAGGAGCATCCTTAGTCTAGAGAATCCAAGCATCTGACAACTGACTCGATGAAACTACTAGAACATCACCTTCACTATAATATGAGTCATTTACGTGTACTACGCTCGTATCCTCTTGCTGCTTCTTCAACTTTTGGCAATCTCTTTTCATGTGTCCAATCTCCTTACACTTGTAGCACAAAATTTTCTTACTATTTTTGGACTTAGACCTAGAGTTTTTCTTCCCAGAATTATACTTCACTGGCTTCCTTCTACGATCATGACTTTCCTTAGCACACAAACTATCACCAACAGAACGCTCTCCTGCATTCTGATGTGTTAATTATGAGCTAGCAGGGTTGTAGAGCTTTCATTGAATTTAATCGTGATTTTCCCGTATGTAAGAGTAGTCATCAAATGTTCGAAGGAAAGAGGTAGTGAACATAGCAAGATCATTGCCTTATCTTCATGTTCAATCTTGACATCAAGCCTAGCAAAATCTGAGATTATATGTGCACCAAGTCTAAACCCTACTGCATCTTAAGCCCATAAAGCCTTTGCTTTAGATACAATTTGTTTGTTAGAGATTTTTTCATGAACTAAATCTCCAATTTATCCCAAATATCTTTTGGAGTTACCAAGACCATAACGTGATACACGATTTCATCCGCAAGGCATAACTGAAATGTTCTTACCGTGCGTTCCTTCAACTCCCCCCCCCCCTCCCCAAACAAATCATTAACCCTAGATAGCCCTAACCCAAAATTCTTCGAATTTCGCACTTGAACTGACCTTCTCAACTGTGCTCTGATACCAATTTGTTGGGATTAACAAGAACAAACAATAATAATAATCACATCAAGTAAGGAAAACCATATTTACATCGTTTAGCAATGTGCCTACGTCAATGGGAGTGAAACTATTCTTTTATTAATTGTGATGGTGATACAACACTTAGAGATACAATCAATATATTTATAGGCATCTACCCTTGTAATATAGATCCGACTCAATCTTCTCCACTCATATTCCTAATATGAGATAAACTCAATAGGCTCATAAGAATGTTATCATATCGTCAACATAAGTCATAATGTTCATTTTTTGAGAGATCTTACCTTCTTTTATGAGTTTCAGAATCACCTCACTTGAAAAATTAATAATTGGTTGTAAAAGAGGGCCAATAACAAGGCTAGGATGCAGTGAAACCATGTCAATACTATTTTCCCCAGCATATTTCCATGCTGCTTCCTCGGCAAGGACTTTAGACAAGACATACCATTGCTACAAAGATATATATATATATATATATATATATATATATATATATATATATATATATATATATATATATATATAAACAAAAAAAAACTCACTTAAATTAGCATAAAGGTGCTTGATTTGTAATAGGGATATGACTCAACAATAATATGTCGTATCCAATCATAAATAGATTAATGTGACATAACATAAGACAATGAAAAGTTGTCTTAATAAAAGATCCGCAAAGAAATATATTCTAGATATGCGCGTGCGCACACATATAGATATACATATACATATATATATATATACATACATACATATATATATATATATATATATATGTATGTATATATATATGTATATATATATATATATATATAAACACAAACACACCTTTGTTTCCTCTGCAAATTCTTTATCAGAAAACCAAGTCTCGTCGATTACATCAGTTGGACTTATAGGATTTGATTTGTACATAACAGCCGCCGTTGAGGACGTTACCACTACCCTCTTCACCGAAGGTGTTCTCACACATGATCCAAGAACATTTAGTGTCCCTTTTACTGCAGGATCCACTAGTTCTACCTAAAATATATTTAGGAACAAATTAAAGATCTTAAAAGAAAAAGAAGATATACAACATTGAAATGTGGGAAAAATGGGTGGTCGTGAGTGAAAGAGGTGATTATGATTGGAGAAAAAAAATGGCTGGTTTCCTTAAACAAAGAAAAGGGTACGTATTAACATAAGAAAAACGTAAAGGTTAACCTTAGTTGCAGATGGTGAAAAAGAAACAGGTGATGCTGTGTGGAAAACACCTTCACACCCATTAATTGCAGGGTCAAAAGAGTTTTCGTCAAGTAAGTCGGCTTCAAACAAATGCAGTCTTTCCTTGGCACCATCTAATGCAAGAAGATGTGCCACCTTATTTGGATCCTCTGCAGCAATTATATATATCTATCAATGATTTTCCTGCAGAAATAAAATGTGAACTCACAATTGAATTGGAAGAGAGAGAGAGGACTGACTGAGGCTGCGAACGGTGGCGTGGACGGTGTAACCACGGTGGAGCAAAAGCTTGACGAGCCAAGAAGCTATGAAACCGGAAGCACCGGTCACGCAGACCACCTTCCCCTCTCCGCTCATCCTCTTCTTTTTTAGATTACAAATTGCCCTATCTAGCAGTTCTGTCAACTTATATATTCATATGCACACTACATCGTCAAACTAAATGATTGATTAGTAAAGTGGACGAAATATATATGGATCATGTACACCTTGTATTTAGGATATTGACCCAAAATGACATGATTATTTGCCTATAAATAAACCGAATATATATATATATATATATATATATATATATATACTATGTTAATTCTAATATTCATACATACATAGGGGTGCATTCAAGTGAAAAGGAGGGTCCAGGAAGAAATAAGAACCAATCATAGTCGTCCATTTGTCCAGATTTAACGGATCAGATGTAATTTTTAAAAGATACGGTGACATTTTTGTGAATGAAATAACTTAAACTTTTGGTGCAAGTAACATGTGTTAAAAGTATAAGTAACTGGTGCAAGTGTGTAAGTAAAATCATTTAAAAGTGCAACTATTTTTCACTTAATAGTGCAAGTAATTTACCTATTCACATTGGTGCACCTAATGATAACGTTATGTGCACTTAATATTGTTGCTCGATGTTTATTATATTGTTGCACATCGCACTTGTAATACATTTTACTTGCATTTAGGTGGACTCTATGAAATTGTTATTTGCACTTTTAACATAATTTACTTGCACTGTTTTATTTTTTAAACGCAATAGTATTTTTGTAAATAATTGAACTTTAATTTGAAGTGCAAATAAATTGGGTTAAAAGTGTAAATAACAATTTCATATAGTGCACTTAAGTGAAAAATAAAATATTTTAAGAGTGCAACAAATAATGTACACCGAGCAACAATATTAAATGTACCTAACGTTATTTATTAGTTGCACAAAACGTTATCATTATTTGTACCAATGTGAAATACGTTATCGATCATTAAGTTCACCAATGTGAAAAGTTAAATTACTTGCAGTATTAAGTGTAAATGGTTGCATTTTTAAGTGATTTTTTTAATTTTCACATTGTACTTGCACACTTGCATCTGTTACTTACACTTTTAAAACATGTTATTTTTACACAAAATTCTAGTTATCTACAAAAGTGTCATTGCATTTATTTTAAATTAATTTTAATCTGTTAAAATTTTCAAATGGACGACTCAGATTAGTTCATATATATATATATATATATATATATATATATATATATATATATATATATATATATATATATATATAATTTATTAATTTGTTAATTAAATAAAAGATACATAATATGTTAAATGTAGATAATAGGTCAATTTTGATCAGTACATTATTAACTATTAATATATAATAAATTAATTATTAATTGAATGTACATTATAGGTTAACACAGATTACATAATTTACCTACATATGGTAAACCTTTGCCCATAATATGACGATTTTGTAAAGTGTGGACCACTCTTTTTGTGGTTAATTTCATATGGTCCACTCAAATGTAAGCGCCAAGCTTAAGAAATAGACAGGTTTATCCTCAAAGAAAAAAACAAGAAAAAAAGAGGAAAAAAAAAAAGTGCATGCAGAAAGGTCGTACGTCCGTGGATGTTGGCACCAAAAAGGCAAGGGTGCATTCGCCGATGAGGAGTGTGGGTCATATGGTTAACAAAAATAGGAAAATAGTATAAGGGTTAGGCTCATTCATTTTAGAATGACTCAATCAATTTTTGAATTATTTTTAATAAAGAGCAGTATATATGGTAGGTGTATTTACACGATAGGTGTTTACACCTACCGTATTTACTGCTCTACTTAGATTTCGGCACGTTTTAAACGGATGGATGACCGACGCGATGAATTTTGGCACTAAAACAGTAGTCGTGGGACCAAAATTATTGATACTAAAGCAATAGTCGTGGGACCAAAATTGGTAGAAATTAAACATGTGGATCAAAATTGTCAGTTTGCTAATAGTCGTGTAACCAAAATTGGTATTTGCTCAATATATTATTAACTATACACAATTATTACTAATCATTAATATAATAATTAGCCAAAGACCTTGTGGTCTAGTTGCACCCGATTTACAATCCCAGATGGAAGGGAGTGGGTTCGAGCCTTAGGTTGAGAAAGTGAGTCAGTAGTACTCAAAATAATTAATATAATAAAATTAGTCTAATCATTGAATACTTTAACATATTAAATCATAAAAATATTTATTAATTATTTTTAAACATTATTATAACCATGAATATCATAAATAAATATTTTAATCAAATAATTAACATATGTATTTGGTTCCGTATTCTATGGTATTTTGATTTTTTTAAATAACTAAGAATTAGCATAAGTCTTAGGCTCATTCTCATGAGAGAAAAGTCAATCAAGCCTAACCTTTAAACTCTTTTTCCTGATTGGAGAACCAACCCATTCCCTCCCTGTTTGGAAAATCATGTTTTTCACCCTCCACGGCGAGTAAATGATTCAAGGCAAAATCGATCACCGAACCGCCGGTCAAAAGGATTAGTTCTTAAACAAAATATATTAATATTAATTCTTTAATTTGTGGTCTTATTGGTCTGTAACTCTGTATAGGGAATTATAATTTGAAATATTCTCAAAATTCACACTAGATTTCAGAGAGGGTGCTATAACAGGAGAGTGGATCAATTTTAAAAATTCATTCGCATTATTAAAATAGAAATCTACCATGGCTAATAAAGTTAGGACTCTAACGGGAAGAAAAATAATGTTGGTAGTGATTATTTACTTAAACAAATGGTTCATATTATTTTGATTTTAGTAATTTTTTATGATTTTTCTTTTTTACTCTTTATTATATTATTTTCTTCCCTTAAATAACCCCAAATTAGAATAAACTTTAGTAACGAAATATTCCGTTGAACTTTTAACTTACCCATTAATTTCTATAAGAAAGATCTTAGGTTCGAACCTCATCTCAATCAGAGTTGAAACAATTGTTAAACATATATATACTACGAATATGTTAGAATATATTATTAGAATATTAGTTATCAAAAAATTAAAAAAAAGAGATATATAATTGCATTAGTTATATATTTTTTTTTATTTTCTACAATAAAAATTATTCATTATCAAAAAATTAAAAAAATATATATAATTTTATTAGTTATATATCTTTATTTTCTACAATAAAAACTATTCATTATTAATTTTTTTTAAAAAAAGATATAATTTCATTAGTTATATTATTGTCTTTATTTTCAACCATGCAAAGATTCATTACCTTTAAATTCATTAATTAATTATATTCATTACGCTATTTATTGTCTTCTTTTTACACTATCTTGTAAATAAAATACTCGGTATCAAAGTTATAATACAAAATAATGTTATAAATTTATTTACCGAGCATTATATAAATAACATAGAAATTTTTTTAAAAAATAAGCGGGAAAGAGAAATTCAAATAATTCAATAATTTTAAGCGGAAAATTACCCCGTAATATTTTTTAGACTACATCACAGTTATTCACTTTAAAGGTCAATCGTATTTCTTTATTAATATGATTTAAAATGTATAATTTTTTATCACCAAAAATAATCTTTATTGATACTATAAGTTTTAGACTATCGCTTTTACAAAATTACAAACAATTATTTATATATATATATATATATATATATATATATATATATATATATATATATATATATATATGTCACATGTTTCAGTAGAGCTTGTCTTTTCTTCCCAAGAAGACAAGGTCTTCTAAAATAATGTGAGAAAGAGACGAGCTCAATTATGATAAGATAGAAGAAGACAAAACATCTCCACATGGCTCCACTTTTGATATTCACATGCTCCAAAATATATATATATATATATATATATATATATATATATATATATATATATATATATAGACACACACACACACACACCGGATCAGGTGAAGACCCTATGAACTAATTCAGATTATCCATTTGGAGTGATCTAGCGGCTATAAATGCAGCTGCACAACAAAGTGGGAGGGATGCACAACAATCACACTATGAATGCACAACAATCACACTATGAATGCAAAACAAACTGAGACCGAATGCACAATGAATGCACAATAAAGTGAGTACCAATGCACAACAAACATGGCTCCACTTTTGATATTCACATGCTCCAATATACATAAATACATATATACGTATATACATATATACATGCCAGATCAGGTGAGGATCTATCATTAGGTGAAGACCCTATGGACTAATCCAGATCATTCATTTGGAGTGATCTAACGGCTATAAATGCAGCTGCACAACAAAGTGGGAGGGATACACAACAATCACACTATGAATGGAAAACAAATTATATTCTCTCTATTGCGTTAAACTAATCACAACCATTATTGAATTATTGGGAAAATTGTAATTTGTGTCCCTCCATAATATGCCAATTATCAATGTCACCCCTGAATTATTGTGGTGTAAATATTGCCCTTCAATTTTCAAAAACGGTACATATATTGCCCCTCTCGTAGTGTAAATATTGCCCCTCCTTCATTACGGGAGGGGCAATATATGTACCGTTTTTGAAAATTGAGGGGCAACATTTACACCACTAATAATTCAAGGGTGACATTGATAATTGACATATTATGGAGGGGCAAAAATTACAATTTTCTCTTGAATTATTTAAATCAAAGGATTGTATACACACACTCACATTCTTTCGGCCAAATTGTTTTTTTTTATTTATTCGAAACCGTCAAAAAATGCAAGTGAAATTTGAACACTCAACCAAACACTTAGCACACGAGTACCAAGCCATCAAGGCACTCCAACTCTTACGTAAAGACTTACCACATTTGATATATATTTAGATATATACGAATAACAATATATGACTGCTAATATAATTTGCTATGGTCTAGAGTCGAACTCAAGACCTCACGCTCAACAACATAGTCTTAAACCACCAGCTGGTTAAATTTTAAAAGTTGAAAGATCATGAGTGGTTAACTTGGACCACGGATGGTAACAATTTAAAAGTCGAAGGACCACACGTAGCCACTTTAAAAGTTTAGCACTAAACGTAGCAAAATTACTATACTCGGAGGACCCAATTTGACATTAACTCAGTTAGAAAATATTCTGTCAATTAGTAAGAAGAAAATTCATATATTTTTTGAAAAATTATTATTGACAAAATTATATATCTACAATTAACATATTAGACACATAATTTGAATATTATTTTATATTAGGATCAATAATGCAAGCTGAATCTTGGTCCATGATATAATTTACAATGAGCGAGAGAGCATATATGCTACACAATTTAAACTTCTTTAAAAGGTGAATTTTTTTTATAGTAGTGAGAATTCATATCCATTTCGAATGTGAGTCAAATAATACTAAAAACCTTCTAAATCTTCAATTTTTCTAGTTCAATTGGTATACTCTGAGAATCAATTTATTATTTATTTATTATCTATTTTAACTGTATAATATATCAAATTCATCCTTTCAATTAAACTGATCCAAATCCATATTAGCTCAATCCAAATTAAGAGTGGACCCAACTCAAAATGACCATTTCAAGTGTCATTTTTCTCTTATTTTTTCTAGCATTTGTTTGTGTCCTCAAATTACGAAATATCCCGTCAATAAGCAAGTTGAAAATTCAGATAGTGTACAAGGACGTGTTTGGCAAGTGTCAGCGGTCCCCTATCCCTTCTCTGCTTTGCTTTTCAAAATATTAGCTCTATCACGTACTGTCTTTCATCATTTGTTTTCTTCTCACTGACCCCATGGCCTGCCCCTATCCCTTGCAACCGTTATATCGTAGACAATAGTTCGCAGCGCACCGTAAACTCTTGTCCAATATACAGAATTTAATTTTATAAGGTATAAAATTCATGTTCATAATGCACAAAAATATATAGTTGAACACATATAAACACTTAACATAACACACTGCACATACACATTATGGAATTGAAATTCATAATGTACAGAACTATATAGATGAAGACACATAAATTCATAACATAATACACATACTCTGGATGTACTTATTTTAAAAAATCGTGTTTATGCATGTGTATGTGTATTATGTTGAGTGTCTATGTTTTCTCAGCTATATATAATTCGGTGCATTATGAACATGAATTCTGTACTTGATGAAGTCAAATTCTGTATATTGGATCAGAGTCCATAGTGCACTGTGGATTCTCATCCACGATATAAATTGTCTATCCCTTGGGCTTCACCAATTGTAGTTTTAGTTAGATTTTTAGTGTGATTTTTAAGATTTATGTGTTACAATCAAACTCGTGAATCATTTCAATCATTTGTTTTGCCAACAAGCCACCATCCAAAGTTGCATGGACCACTTCAACAAAAATGTGTTTATTCTATTCCTCTCTACACCTTGAGAACAAGGTGTTTTTTGAAGGGGTGGAGAGTGATACGCATAAAATGAAAGAAATAATGACAATGTACTATGCGCAAATTGTACTTGACCCTTTCTCACCGCGCAATTTCTCTCCGTTGGCGACATGCCGGACGGGTTTAAATAAAAATAAAAAATATGGTTGGGGATGCAACACGAGGACTTCCTAGGAGATCACTCATCCTAGTACTACTCTCGCCCAAGTCATGGTATGTAATTATTAGAAGGTGATTGATTATAGATTAGTAGGAAGAAATTATGTATATTATAATATATCATTATTACGTTGAATAGTTAGTATAATTTTAGTAGGATATGAAAGCACCAATTGTTACGATCCTAGATATGACCATAACAGATAGGAAACCTTTCGAGCAGGCTTCTAGCTCCTTACCGTATTCGAGTCACGACCAACTCCAGTTTCATACTTCTAGCGTGTGAGAGCTCCAATAAAGTTGAAGAATACAATATCAATTATTTCTCCTTTGATGCGTATGCATTTAAATTGGAGGAAGACCGCATGAACATCTGATTTAAACTTTAGAGGAAACAACCAGATATATTTAGTGTAGCGGTCGACAAAGTTAATATAGTATTTAAAACCATCGACTGAAACCGTTGCAGAACTCCACACATCCGTGTAAATTAATTACAACGGTCGGGTGCTAGACATGGAACTAAAGGAAAAAGGCAGTTTGTGACTTTTATTGATATGACACGAATTACACGAAAATTCCTTAAGTTGTTCAGGCTTAAAGCTTACATTATTATGTCGAAGGATGCAGGCTAAAACTTTAGAATTAGGTTGGCCGAATTGGTGATGCCACTTTGACAACGAAGACTTGGTAGAGACATTAACTTGAGACCGCCAGACAGGGAGACAGTAGACATCACTCACGATCGGACCCCGTACGAGAGGAGCCCCCGATTGCCGATCCATGACAACAAAGTGTGTGTCAAAAAATTCAACCGAAACGGAGTTAGTCTTACAGAGTTTAGACACGGAAATTAGATTCTTTTGCAGACTTGGGACACAAAATACATCTGACAAATGAATAGATCGAGAGTTTGCAGGTAACGAAACTAACCCAGTATGTGAAATATGAAGCGACTTACCATCACCAAGGATTATCTCGTCAGGTCCTGTGTAGTCAGCTAGCGTGTGCAGGGATATGGCGTCATTCACAGTGTGATGTGAGGCTCTCGAATCCATGAGCCACGGTTGAGAGGGCTGTACAATAGTGGACGTTGTGTGTACGGTAGGAGACAGAGGCCCGGTGTTCTGCAGCTCGAGCACTACCATATTATTCTCCTTTAGAAATTTGGCAAGCTTCCAGCAGAATTTGGTGTCATGCCCGGGATAGTCGCAATAGTTACAATATCGGGCAGCACGGTTGCCATTATTTCTCATCTGGTTCTGCCGCCCATTGGAGGAGACGGAACCACCTCTGCCACGCCGATTGGAATTGTAAGATTGCGTGTCAGCAGGGCCATTGTACCGCTGTTGTGTGGCATTCGTAGTAGGCATATAAGCATTCGAGGCAGCTTCATTATCGTGTAATATTCTTTCGTAGTCGGTGAGGACATCATGCAAGTCATTGTACGAGATGGCCTCCGTCCTGAAACGAAGAGCAGCAACCATGGTCCATACAGCTGTGTGGACCATACTATTAAATAATGTACATTCAGTATAAAAATAGTGTACTTTTAGTATATTAAAAATGTACATTGTATACGGAGGAATGTACATTATTTGTGTACTGAATGTACATTATATTGTATAATGTATATTTAGTACACAAATAATGTACATTTAATGTATTGAAAATGTACTTTTTATTATGGTTCACACAGCACTACGTGGACCATGGTCCACACAATAATTTCCCGTTTGAACCCGATCGTTAAAAATGCTTAAGAAAGTATATACCATATATTATGTTAAGGTGAAAATTTTAGGGGTGATGAGTAGCATTATATTACTCTAATAATAATAACAACCTTTTAAAAAAATATTCGGCCCCTTTACTAAAAAGGCAATGTGAGGCTTGAAATAAAAGTTGATAATAAGACACTTGAAAGGCTATATTGCAAGCTTTCAAGTTTCAAGACAAGTAGGCATTTAATTTTATTGCTTTTAAATAAAATCTGAAGTGGAAATGTCGTCACAACATATAACCTTATCCCACTAATGTCACATAAATTTGTGGTAATCTTATCCCAACGACTATTAAAATGTGAATGGTCTTAGAAGTATAAGATGATTTTAGTTAACTATAAGATTTTTGGCCAAAATCATGGTAATATGAGACAGTATTAAAGTAGCCATAAACTTCAACATCAAACAGTTAGGAAATTTTGCATTGCACTTGATTAACGCCATATACAGAAGATTTCCATTAACAGAAAATCACAAATTTGTCTTTGTTGTTATAAGTTACGTTGGTATGTAGTTAACTACTTTTTGTCGCTTTGTAAACATTCATGTGGTGAGCATAGATTGCTTTTGAAACTTTAATGTTCAAAGTGGATATGGTTCAAAATAATGCTCTATGATGGATTTTAATAACCCGGGTGGTCCGAATTACAAAACCCGATAAAATAAATGGGGTATGACAAGCCAATGGATCGTAAGTATACCGCGGGGGTAAAATATATATTGAATTGTATAAAGCTATTA